>CM075819.1:30909667-31279667 GCA_037975025.1 Excoecaria agallocha
TCCCAACCATACTTTCAGTATATCATATCTGCCTCCAGAAGTATCACATCCTTGAGACAGGGCTGATATATTCTGCACTTTAGTACACTCAATTCCTTCTTCAACATCTCCATTTGAGCCCTTAGCATTGCCACCTCATCTACACTGTGCACTCTTTGCTTTTTCTGTGTAGTTCTTGTATTGCCCCATTGACCTTCTTTAGGTATTTTGTTCATGAAATTACCATCTGAGGCTGCATCTATGAGAGATCGTATTGATTGATTGACACCTATATAAAAAGTAGATATCGGTTGATGCATAGCAATCTCATGGTAAAGGCAACTCTTTAAGAGTCTCCTAGATGTCTCCCAAGCCTCATGAAATGGTTTCTCATAAAGCTGCTAGAAATTATAAATTTTATTCCTCCTGGTAGCCATCTTGGTTGGTGGGGAAAGTAAAACTAAGGACTTCTCTTGCATCTACTCCCATGACCTTATAGACTATCTTGGTAACATTTGCAACCAGTCCCATGCCTTACCGATAAGTGTGAACGAGAATAACTTCAGTCGAATAGCATCTATAGACATATTTGAAATTTGAACTGTATCACTTATCTTCAAAAAAATGTCTAAATGCTGGGTTGGATCCTTAATTTTTAATCCTGAAAAGTGATTCTTTTGTACCATCGTGATGGTGGCGAGTTTCAACTCACAGTGATTATTCTGAGGTATCATGATAGTCCTGTACTCCTCATTCCACCTAGGAGTAGTATAGTCCCTAATAGTCTTTGGTCTCATTCCGTTCCCTTGGACTTGATTTGGGTTATGTTGTATCTACTTCTAATTGAATTGCCCTCTTAACAATGGTAGTTGCTCATTGAGAGGTGGGTAATCCTATGGAATATCTTGCAGGTTCATATTTTCTCTTTGTTGTTGCCTCTTTCTAAGCAATATCATTTCAATCTCAAGGTCAATAGGTAATAGTGGGTCGTCTCTTACAATGCACTATTGGCACTTGAAAAGAATAAATAAATAAAAGAATAAAGAATAAGAATTAGAAGGAGAGTAGCACATAAAATTCACTATAAAATCTAAAATAAACACCAATTCCTAGCAATGGTGCCAAAAACTTGATCAGTGTCTAAAAGTGTAGTAGACCAGCTAGTAATACAGGGAAATAAAATTAAAATCCTTTAATATCATACCCAAAAGATTGTGTATTTCAAATTTTAGAATAAATGATGTGTCAAAGAATTTCCCAAGTTTTATAAAGTGATTATATATTAGACTAAGCTATATTAACAACCGAACAAATCAAAAACTAAAACTTAAAATAAATTAAATGCAGACAAAATTTAAATGGCAATAAAAATCAATAACTAAAATACTTCTGCTAAGAGACTATCCACCTCACCTTTTACTATTAATGAATCAATTCTAAGATAAGACAAGTTGTTATGAAAAATCAATTAAAGACAGATATATTGTTCCAAATATCATTCTAGAATATTGAATCTTTTGTTTAAGAATAATCCAATGCCTAGCATGAAAATTTGATTTTTAAAATCTTAAAACTTTAGTTAAATCCTCTTTCGAAACACCTAACCTTAGCTTATTCTTAATTCAAATTCTTAAATCTAATAAACTTATGAACAACAAACTCTTGCCTCTATTTTTAGAACACAACAGTAAATTGACACGAGTAGACTAAGTCAAGAACATGAATATCATCGATTAAGAACTCAAAATAACATTCAATCATTTATTCGAAACATTGAACATCAATAAAATCTTAATCCAAGACAGAACTCAACACAGGAATTAAGCAATAACAAACTTGTATTAAAATTAAGCTCAATAAAGAGTCATTATAATAAAAGAATAAGGGTTCAAGTTTCCCTCAGCAAAAGTAGAAAATTACTCACTATTCTTGATTGAAACTAATGAAAAAAATAAAGTAATTAAACACTATACTCATAAAACTTCAAACTTGATCTTGAAATCTCCAAGAATAACAAAGGAAAAGCTTGAAAACCATAAGAGAATAGGGCTCTTCAAGTTCAAAATAAAACAAAACTAGGTCTAATCTAAGATGAAAAATTGTCTAGCTCTGAATTTCTAACTTAAAAAATGCTTAAAAACCCTAATTGACATGAGTCCAGTCACCACCCAACCACTTAAAAGAGTCGAAAAACTTCCTTTACTATAACTCTTGCTAAGAAACCCAATGGAGATGGCTAGATGTCTCTGCTAAGTTGATTAAAAAATAGTTGGGAATATAGGTGACTCAATAGGGATGTATGGATGTCCCTACCGAGTTGATTTTTTCTGCCTGGAAAGATGAGTGACTTGGTGGGGATGCCCTTGTGTCCTGACCGAGCTATTTATCTTTGGATGAAGATTAACAAGCGCTCAATGGAGATGGAATTCCTCCTTGTTAAGATGTTTGTTTTTGGACTAACACGAAACTTGCCTCAAGTAACTCAATAGGGAGCTCCCTCATCCCTATTGGGTTGATTTAGTCCCTTTTCAACAGGAAAAACTGCAAAAACACATATAATCAAACTTAAACACTCCCACCTCAAAACATTAACATTTTAAACACAAAATCAAGCAATTTAACATTAAAAACTACTAAAAAAATCTAAAAACAAACTGAAAAACATAGTTTTAATTCAAAGTTATCATAAGGAACTAACATCCAAATAAATTTGAGGATTGTAGGAAGCCATAGGAAAAGTGTGAGTTTTCCACATTATTTTAAAAAATTTAAGCTAATCATAATGCAAGAATTACACACTAAATAGAATTCAAAATTCCAATCTTTCATCAATAAAGATAGAGTTTAAGCAAACATGAACTATGATTATTCACACTGTGCCAAAACATGATTTTTTTTGCACTGCATCATTATTTTGAAATAATTTTTCACCAAGAGATTCCTAGTTTGATATGAATATTTATTTAGAATGTTTGATGGAAAAATGGAACATAACTGCTTAATAAAAATAATTAACACTCTAATGTCCATCAGGGATTATAGCCAAGTTTGAAGTAAATAGAACCAAATAAAGAAGCTAAAAAACAAGACAACTATCCTAAGTATGATAGGCATGTAATCAAAAGCAGTGGAATACCTAATGCTTGAAAAGCCTCATATGGATAACTTTGGTCTTTTTAGGATGCAGATCAAGAGGCAAGAATGTCTTGTATGCTTCTCTTAGAGTAGCCTTCTGCTTCTATCAAGACCCGTGTAGTTGACAACCTCACCACCTTGCTAAATCCATACCAATATCTAACATCAAACAACATTCATATATATATAATCATAGAGAAATAGAATATGACCCTAAAAAATGGTGTTGTTAAATCAGACACAAACTAAATATACAAAAGAAAAAACTATAAGAGAATATACCAAAAGAGTTAAAATAGAAGGGCTTCTCAATGATTTTATAGTCATATTAATGGGTCAAAATATAAAGGTTTAAGTCTACAAGATTTTTACAAATAAAAAGGTTTAAATATGCTCGGTCTAAAGCCCGAGTACATACTATGCAACAATATCATATTCGGCCAATAAAGAAGATAATAAGAATGCCCAAACTAAACTAAACTTTTACATTATTATCAATTAAAAATTTTATAAATTAGCATCCACTACTAAATTAAAAAAATCTATATGTAACTTGTAAGCCTTAGTAAAGCAAAGAACTAAAGACTAAGATTTCATATCTCATAACTCCTATCACAAAATAAAGATACCTAAAAAGAGAGCAAAAATGCAAATTGGTACCTCATTCTCATAGCATTCCAGTTTGCTTCTAAAGATGAAGCAATTAAAGCTATAGCCTAATCAAATTAAACTATAATGATAAGTGATAAAGCAAAGTACAATAAAACACCCTAGTTCCAATTAAAATAAGTCTATATTCCTTTTTGTTCTCAAATTGCATTAATTATAACACTTAAGAGTCCAAAATATAACATCTAAAACTGAAAAATTAAAGTAAGAAGTAACCTTTTGAATGCGAGTGGAATTGAGCTAGTAATCTCGATATAATCAATAAGCTTATCAAAAGCTTTGCTCTATTGCTATATATCTTTGGAGTCAATAACTCTCTTTGTTCCTCCTTCATTTGTACCCTCCATTTTTCTCCATAAGCTTCAATTTGAGATGAATTATTGAAATAAAGTTTGATTTAATAGCTAAAACCCTTTTTGTTCTTGTTGGAATTAAAGAGTTCCAGTAACTTGACTATAATTTTACAAGGAGTATATACCACACTACTGTTAACCTTTACTAATGCTATCCCGAGATAAACAAGCACAGCTTTAATAGAGGTTCCAATTGTATCATACTCAGACCTAAAATCATAGCAAGACATTGACACAACATAATTCACTAAATTAATGAGATAATTCCAATTAGCTTACGAATCTTTCATTTTAAAGTCTAATTTTAAGACGATTGAAAGCAATTTAGAAAATAGAAATTGATTTAAGACTTCAAAAATTTTCAGATTAGAGAAATAGATTGGAAAAAAATTAAATAAAATAGAGGGAGTCATAGATGGCAATGGATGGAAAGGAAGAAGACGATGTACAGAAGAATGGCGGAGTAGTAAAAGATATAAGGAGTGGGATAATAGTAAAGGGGATCGATTGCTGATGGCGACTGTAGACACTGTGACCTAAGACAACCTAAATCAGAGTTACTTGATGATGAGGAAATATCATATTATTGACAACAAGGTTTGGATCTCGAAGCTTTGATCGTAAATTTTTCACTTTTTCTCAAAGATTTTTTATAATTTTCAAAGTATTTTCAAATATTGCCAAGTATTTTAACAAAATGTGCATAAAAACCTAGTTTTGGACCTTTAATGGTGGAGACAACTGTTTGTCACTTAAGGGGTGCCCATCTGTAGGTCCTTTTCTTCTACATAAGCTAAACAAAGGGGTGTTTAGGAAATTCTGGATTAGTGATAAGGGATGCCCCCCCCTCATTTAAGGATGCCCATCCTTGACTTAAAACCAAGTTTTTCCCACGTTTTTGCATTTTCAAAAGAAGCAATTTTTGATTTGATAAGATTCTTTTTGATTTGAGGGATTTTATCTTTAGATTTGAAGAGTTTTGAATTGGAATTCAACTTAAACTCTTCCTTAGGTATAAAACCTTAAATTTAGGGTTTCAAAAGGGGAGGAATCACTTTTGAAGAGCCACCTTTAAAGAAGAAGAAAACTTATTTTCTTTATCTCTCTAAACTCATTAATCTATCAATCTTTATTGAACACACACACTTATACAAATGAATTTCATACTTTTCATGAGAATTAAAGAGCACAATTAGAAGCTGAGATTTGGATTATAGAATTTATAGAGTCAGAATATCTCCTGAGGGTAATATTTTAAGCTCCTTCCTATTTTCTTTCTCTATAATTTATTCACATGATCATATAATTATTTAGTATTGGTTTGATATGTTTTAATTGCTATATTTGAATGATATACAAGTTTATCAAAGTGTGATATGTTTTTGGGCTATTTAATATGCCAGAGGCATGATAGGCTTAGAGATTCCTCCATTATTATACATGTAAAGCTTTTTCTTACTTTCTTAAATTCTGTAATTTCATGATTTTGGTGTAATTAATGTATGATTAGGTATTTTAATATGTTTTTGGCATGATTTAGCATCCAATATTGCATGTTTAGAGCTAATAACATGTTTCATGTGAATTTTCCATTTTTTTGCCATGAAAATTTACAACAAGTGTTGTCTAGGGGTGACAAATGGGAAGATAACCCAATGAACAATCATCTGTTGGGTTCATTTCCTCATCCTGTCCCTCATTTATTTGTGGCCATCCCTCACTTTACTTTGACCGTTATGGCTATTTTTAGAATTTTTTATACATTATATGTATTTTAGGAGATTTTCATGCCATTTATTCATCTCCTATCATATTTGTACATTGTTTTATATGGTTTCAATACTGCATAATATGATTATGTATTTAAACCCATACTATTTTGTATTTAAGATGAATTTGTAATTATTTTGCTATGTTGTTTGTGAATACTAATTAATATTTTTTTGTGTTATTTTCTTTGAGTACTCAATACCTTTATGGCTTTGGAGGGTTTGTGGTTTTTTGCATGGGAACTTGTGCTCCCGAATTGGTCACCTCTTCCACTCCTTAGTTATCTCAGTTATTTTATTCATTTTATTTATTTATTATGGTTTTGTTCATTTATTATTTCATTTTTGCAATTATTTGTTATTTTATTGTTGATGTATTATTTTTCGGGTTGTAATAGTTAGTAAAAAAGGATTTTTGTGCACGATAAAATAAAAAGGAATTAAAACAATTTTTATTAAGTCATTTGGGTTTTCTTCCAAAATATGGACCAATGTCCAGTTTTTTAGCCCAATTCCACACTCTATAAACTTATGATTTTTGTATAAGTGTGTGAGGGAGACAATGCTTCTAAACTTAATCAATATCCTGATTTATATATGTATATTAATTTTTTCTTTGTTACTGTGGGATGATTTGTCTTTGTAATAATTTTAAGTAGGATTTTATTTCAAGTATTTTTTATTGCTTTTTGATTGATTGGGATACTTTAAATTCTATCGCTTGTATTGTGTGAGAGAGGAGAGGAGATTAACTTTAAATCCTAATTATAAAACAACACCTAACAAAGATGCCTAATAAGAGTGATGTTTCGAACACAAATCTCTATTTATGCATCAAAAGGTTGAGATTTGTTTCCCAATGTTTTATTGGGTGGCAACTCTATTACACCTATATCTTTTAGGCCTATTAGAAAATGCCTTCATGGATTGACCACCAATCATAAATTGGACTTGATCCCTTTTTATCGCAAAGTGGCTAATTTATGAGTCAAGCGAGCCTCCTCTAATCTTGAACCCTAAAAGCGAGCCTTTGAGAGTGAACTTAGAAGCGAGCGATAGCTTTAGTGTACGTCACAGTAGTAACTCCATTGGGGACAAAAAACACCTTACTCTAAAAAGCATATTGGTTAAGTTTGTTAGAATTGGGTTTCGTTATTAATTCTATCTCCTTTCTAAATTGCATTTATTGTATCCATCTTAGAGCCTTAAAATTAAGTTAGGCATCCCTTTTTAGCTCCAGTGTTATCCTAAAGCATGCCCTACGTTCACTCATTGTAGAGAGGTGTCAAGAAAACCCACCGGCTTAAGTATAGTACCAAATGGTATATTAAAAGGTGACACATCAGTTATTATACTCATGATAAGCTAGACCTATTGGTAGGGACCATGCTTAGATAGCCCTAAAGTTTCAATACCCTTGACTGAAGCCCATATAAGGATAATAGCAGCTTGCCCTAGGTTGTATAACCATAATAATCTTTTGCTTGCTAAATGGAAATTTATGTATTAATCAAACTCAAACATGTTAGGAGGGTACCAATCAAAGGCTGCCATGCCCCGGTAGGCCTAACCCGATCTATATGAGTTGGTGAAAATCCATAATAGTCAAAATCCATATGCCTATGATTTCAATTAGAGAGGTTATGCTGCTGGTTTTTCGCCATGCACCATATGTGTCTATTGGGTACCCTATTGACCCAATGGCTAAGCCCACCTAGAAAAGAGACCCCAAGACCCCCTATATAGGAGTAATAAGGTTAGAAGGTTATTGGTCTATTTGTGTGTGGTTGTGATTGATGTCTAACAAAATCATGCATTGCATTCATGCATCATTTATATTCTACGCTTATGCATCATTTACCATGCATCATTCTTAACCTTTGATTCTTATAGCCATCATAGACTCATCTAAGTGGTCTAGAGGGTTAGATGGGCACTTAGTTCGAAGATCTATATCCAGCATGCTAAGATCAATTTTAGGTTAAGACTTAGGTTCATAAGTTAGTTCTGAGCTAGGTTTAAGATAGTTATGAAAAAATAGTCAGGAAATAACTATAGAAATGATAAATGAAGAATCGAATGAGACCAAAATGGGAAATGAGAATGGGAGATTGGCTGATGACACCACCACGAGGTTTTCATTTCTAAGGGAAAGGATAAATGTTACACTTATTAGGCTTTTGATAGTGAGGGATGACTTAGATCGAAGATTAGATAGACATTTGTAGGAGTTTGAGGAAAGGATGTTAGCTATGATAGGTGGAATGGTGGTTTTTATAGTAAGGACCCAAAATAGGCCCTAGTAGAATTCAAAGGCATTATCATGTTATTAATGTCTAATCAAGCTTAATTAGAGGAATTATTATAAGTTAAGACCTTATGGAATAATGGTCTTATGTGGCAAAGGGTTAGTGAATCAATTAAAATTTTGGTATACAAGTGTGCAATTAAAAAGAGAATTATAATTAAGTGGTCTATTGTAATATAATTAAGTATTATTGGGTCAAATTAATAAAATAAAGCAAGATAGGGTGAAATTAAAGAAAAGAAAGTAATAATAGTTTCAAATTGGAAAGAAATAAAGAAATGTGGATACATTTCTAACATACAAATAGATAGGGGAGGATAAAGGTACTTTGCCCTTCTATTTGAGTGCTAGAACCCTTATATGTTGGAGAGAAAATATTTTCTTGGTTCTTGAGAGGGGAAGGATGAATTTGCAAGGAAGAGGAGAAAGAAATGTAGATTTTAATTCTCTCATTTAACTCTCACTAAAAATAAATGATAGTCCCTCTTCTCTCTCTTGAAAATCCATTAATCCCTCTCTTCTCTCTTGTGATAAATTTGGCCTCTTAACTTCTTAGAAAACTCTTAAGTTCTTGGAAGTTGCATTTGAGGGTTGGTGATGAGGAATCTTCAAGAAATTCCATACCAGGCAAAGAGGAAGAAGAAGAAGTCAAGAGAAAGAAGCCTTAATGGAAGATTTGGTGTTCTATTAAAGGTTAGGGATTTTTACTCATTTTGCATGTAGTTTTAATTTGAGTAAATGTGGATAAAATGTGTAATGGCATTTATTTTGAGTTTAAAATATAGTTTTAAGGTGAAATCTAAAGGATTATGTCTTGCATATTTTTATTTGTTAAAGATTTAAGAGGTAGAAATCTAGGTTGGTTCATTAGGAACTACTTTTAGTAATTAATGTATATCTCAAGTTTGTAACTCTAATTTGGGTAATTCTAGTTAGAAATTAAACTAAAGACAAGGGTTTATACTTTTGTAGAAGAAACCGGAGTTTGAATCTATCTCTAAGTGCCCTTAATTTTAACATGAAGTTTAATGAGAGCTATTAGCTAGTTAAAGTGAGCAAGTTGCTGTATTTTTAACATAATTCTTAGTAGAGAAGTCTAAATGCTATGAATTTTTTTTAATAAACTAGACATATAAGAATTATTATAAAGGAATTGTAGTCTAATTCTTCACCCATTTTTACTCTACGAATTTTTAAAGTGATATTAAAATCTGTCTTTGGGTTAGTTTGACTTAATCAAAGCTTTTTTGCTTATAATTTGAGTTGTAGAATATAAAATTGAATAATTCTAGTTTTGTTATAATATATATTTCTATAGCTAAATTTCATATGAAGAAATGTAATTTTAAATCTATCTCTAAGTTGGTCTTATGTTGGATTGAAATCGGTTATACCCGCTGCCTTTGTAGTACAAATATCTTATAATGTTTCTCAATTATCTTGAGATTTAGAAGTGATAATGAGTTGATTTTTAATGTTATAGAAACTAGGAATATATAAGAATAAGTTTATATAAGACCATTTCTCCTAAAATGGTCATTTAATACATCAAATTTAGTGTGCAAGTTAGTCAATAGAATCTATCCATGGAATTTTGAAATGCCATCTTATATAATTACTTGAAAGAGTATTTAAATCGCTTTGGTAAATTATTTAAGAACTCAATTAACATGTTTGTTTAAAATGGCATAGAATTAGATATATTTATGATTCTAATATGCTTTAAAAGAGAAACTAAAGATATATAGAGTAACTTTACAACGAAGAATTTGTTTACAATATGGTACAAGTATATGGAGAAATGGAAACACTTTAATGTAAGACTAATCATGAATTTAAAGGAACTTGTATATATATATATATATAGTCAATACTTGAACAATCATAATAAATATTACTTATTGGAAATAATATAGTTATGATTGTATGTTTATACCTTTATGTTATCATGAGAGAACCTATAGTTATAGTGATATATACTTACACATATTTGCATATTCATGTGTATATTTAAGATTTTATATCTACATGTCTATAGATCTATATATTTATATATATGTATGTATCTCTATATGTGTGTATAGTTATGAGAGCACATAAGGATTAAGTGATAACCTTAGGAAAAAGTTATGATGTGTATAATTGAATAATGATTATTGAATATAATAATTTGATCATATATGTTCAACACACCAATCTAAGTTGAATAAATGATGATGTGTTGTAAATATAAGATATATAGTATTGTTACACCGTGGATGGTATATATGTGCATTTATGAAATAATAATGTATATACATGTTGTTTCCATACAATTATAGTGATAATAAATATATCATATACGGATGTTAGTATTGTATGTGTGTGTGTAAACATGAAGACATAAACATGTTATTATGTGAATCTAATTGTAAAGTACATTTCAAAGGTGAATTTTTTATAGACATAAGGTGTATATGATATGACAGTTATAGAAAGTTTATACATGAACGTGAATATATGTGTATATAACTATCCTGTAAATAGTTACATATGAGTATACATGTACATATATGTATATGTTTAAACAAGAGCTAAAGTAAAGTTAAAAGAGACATAGCAAAGAGATTTAATGCCTGCATTGTGCCTAGGATGTGGATAGATAGGCATACCTATAAGGGTACCTTGCAGCTACGATAGTATAGTTTCGACCCCATTTGATTGTGTTTGAAAGCTAAAGTATAGTTGAACTCGTTTGGGTCATATAGTACAATGTAATTGGACCCCGTTTAGGTCATATTATATAGACATGGTCCTACTTGGATCATAAATCACACTATTTGGGTTGTAGTCAACCCCATTTTGGTTTGCTTGACGGTCTACAATACAGTTTCGTTCTCATAAGGGGCCTACCATTTATTACCTTTGGGTATCTCTTTCTTACCTTTAGGTGCCACCATTAAAATCAGATAGTTTTCTACCTTTGGGTGTTACCGTTATAATTAGACACTTTTGTACCTTTGGGTGCCACAATTATAATCAGACAGCTTTGTACCTTCAGGTACTATAGTATAACCCATTATCCATTTTGTTAGAAAAGTGTAGGCTTAATTCAAAGTAAAATAAAAACATCATATTATAATAAAAGGTTAAAGAAGTGTGACAGTTCTTATGTTGATCTTTATATGATTCTTATATAAAATCTCTACATTGCATATGGAAATTGTGATACTAAAAAAGGTTACATTTTATATATGCATATTTACTGCATATAGAATCACATTTACATATTTGAATAATAAGCTAGATAAATAATGAACTTGTGATGCAATAATGTCTAGTCAATAACTATGTTGGTGAAAGTATATTCCTTATAGTTATATGTTGCTTTAGGTGGTTAAATGACTTGTGTGACTCTTGTATATGATAGTGATGAAATCTTGGATGTAATTTCATGGTGTTTCCTATACTTAGGAATACAAGATATAGGTATTGGTATGTGTATATTAATTCTTTTGAACAATAGTATTGGCTAATATGTATTAATTATAGCCACATTCTTCTTACTTAACCCTATGAAATAAAATGAGAAATATTTATGACTCCTTGCTTGTTGATATTAATGGGTTATGATCTCACAAGTATTGGTAAGTAATACATGCATGGAATAGGAGTAAATTGGCATGCCAATGTAATAGCAAAACGAAATGGCATCTAATTATGAAAGAGAATGGTATGATAATGATAACAATAATCTATTGAGATAATACATGAATTGGGTACATGAGATGTATTCGTATACGATTATGTGTCTTGGAGATTATTATTATTATTATTCTATACATAGGGATTCAATTTTGTTAACTTAAGGTCTATGATTTTAAAATGACTTATATGAACATAGATTGATATTATCATGCCTTTAAGAAAGTTAAGTAAAATAGAGTGAAAATTGAGTTTGAAATTAAGGAACTCAAGAGTTATAATTGAGGTATGTGAATATTTGTTATGTAACTAATAACTAAGAGGAACTTTTACAAGTGCTTGGCATTGAATACAAGAATAATTTGAGAATGTAAATAATTTCCAAAAGTTATGATATGGAAAATTTTATATCAAATGATTTGATTTCTATGCTTAATGATATGCTTTGAGTGTGTGCATTTTGACGATCTTTAAAAAGGTCATATATATGTTTATGATCCCTACTAAGCTTTATAGCTTAGCATGAGGGTTTTATCTGTGTAGGCTGTAAGAAAGGATTTCATTCTTAGGGATAATATCTGGAGCAGGACAGCCAACACAAGTTAGAGAGATAGAAACTAAAAGTATATACTTTGATTTGGATTCTTTGGGTTAAAAGTTTTTTATGGCATTTGAAATTATTCATCTATAAATGCCTAATAGTTGTATTTTGTAATACGTAAAGAGACTCTAAAGTATATAGTAAAGTTTTTAATAGTATAGTATTTATGTTGGATTAAGTTTTATATATTTAGATCTCTGTATAATATTGTTAAGACATAATATTGTAGAAAAACATGTTTAATGGTATAGGATAAAGTGATATAGTTATAATTAGGATAAGGGTACTATAATTAATGGTACCAGAGCATATGGTCAGTCATTTCTAGGCTATAAGAGTTAAGAAATTGTTATCATTGGAAGTTTTAGAGTGTTGGCTAATGTAGATATCCCTTTTTTTTGCTATGATTAGGTTGATATTGGAATGATATGTTAGAATTTGGAAGAGATCAGAAAAGTTGCAGCTTTAGGGTTTTGAATTCAGTTGTCCTTATTGCCATTGTTATATTTTGAGATCAGATAATGGTTTCAAAAGTAGGAAGTCTTCTAGATATGAACCACAGCTTAACTCAAATTTTATAATAGTTATTTGATTATAAGATATCGAGAGATATCAAAAGGAAATGTGAGACTAAAGGAAATAGAAATAAGAGTACAAGATGAAAACAAGTATAGGAAAAGTGACATATTAGTATAGAGTGAAAAGAAGTTTTAAGGTTTCAAATGTATCTCAAAAGAAGAGGTACATTATAGTGAGAAGAGACATATTTATAGAATTAATTATATCAATACAGACTGGCAGGGACTAAGATTCTAATAAAGCAAGATGTCATTCGAAGGAGCTTCTAGTATTTATCCTCTCCTCTTTGATAATTATCTATATGTATAGATAGAATCCTGATATAGAAATGCTTATATGTATTTTTGTGAATATTAGATACGATAGAAGTTTTGCAAGTAAACTAAATGTATTATAATATAGTAGTGGGATCTTAAGTTTGGATTGAACAGTAAATGTTATGAAATGCATAAATGATTAGTGTTCAAGTTATAGTACAAGTGTATTGATAGAGTATATAGAGATTATTTCAATATGGTTTATGAAAAAGAGTTTATGTATAGTAGATATAATCTTTCATATATGAAGTTTCTATGAGGAAATTAAGGTTGATTACAATGCTTTGTATTCCTATCAATGATTATTTAATAGGCATGGGTAGTTGACAAAACATTTCATAGTTAGGATGGGGGGTAAAACATATGCATTATATGAGAATACACATATACATTCTCTTGCATACATGAAAGCATCATTCACTCATAGCATAACATTATATTACATGTACAAGCCCCAACTGAAAAAGGAAATTGACAGGCTATATGTTGAGCTTAGTAATAATATAATAGAATGATAAGGTTTCCCTTATTCGGAGATAGAGGTTTATGAGGAGTGAATCAAATTAAAGAAAGATTCTGAGAAAGTTAGTAGAGATAGTAGTGAATGAAGGATGATTGCGATAGATATAGAAGTACAAATAGAAATACAAAAATAATAGTGATGTATATGAGTAATGGTTCAAATATGAATTTCGAGGACGAAATTCTTTAATGGGGGAGAGAATTGTAAGGATCCAAAATAGGCCTTAGTAGAATTCAAGGGCATTATCATGTTATTAATGTCTAATCAAGCTTAAGTAGAGGAATTATTATAAGTTAAGACCTTGTGGATTAATGGTCTTATGTGGCAAAGGGTTAGTTAATCAATTAAAAATTTGGTAAGTATTTGTGTATGATTATGATCTCACAAGTATTGGTAAGTAATCCATACACAGAATAGGAGTAAATTGGCTTGTTAATGTTATAGCAAAATGGAATGGTATCTAATTATGAAAGAGAAAGGTATGATAATGATAACAATAATTTATTGAGATAATACATGAATTAGGTACATGAGATGCATTTTGTGTATGATTATGTGCCTTGGAGATTATTATTATTTGTCTATACATATGGATTCATTTTGTTGACTTAAAGTCTATGATTTTAAATATGACTTTTATGAACATAGATTGATATTATCGATCCTTTTAAGAAAGTTAAGTAAAACATAAAGAAAATTGAGTTTTAAATTAAAGAACTCAAAAGTTATAATTAAGGTATGTGAACATTTGTTAAGTAACTGATAACTAAGAGGAACATTTACAAGTGTTTAGCTTTGAATACAAGAATAATTTGAGAATGTAAATAATTTCAAAAGGTTATGATATGGAAAATGTTATATCAAATGATTGGTTTTCTATGCTTAAAGATATGTTTTGGGTGTGTGCATTTTAACGACCTTCAAATAGGTCATTTACATGTTCATGATCCCTTCTAACTTTATAGGTTGGCACGGGTGTTTTATCCGTGTAGGTTGCAAGAGAGGATTTTCTTCTCAGAGATAATATATACAGTAGGATGGCTAACACAAGTCAGAGAGATAGAGACTGAAAGTATAGACTTTGATTTGATTCTTTAGGTTAAATGTTTTTATGGCAATAGGAATTGTGTATGTATAGATGCCTAATAGTTGTATTTTGTATTGTGTAAGAGACTCTTAAAGTATATAGTAAAGTTTTTAATAGTATAGTAATTATGTTAGATTAAGTTTTATATAATTTAGATCTCTATATAATATTGTTAAGAAATAATAGTGTAGAAAAGCATGTTTAATGGCACAAGATAAAGTGTTATAGCTTTTATTAGGATAAGGGTGCTATATCTGTAACACCCAATGTCAGAATTCTCCTATAGCACCTGCTTGCGGGGCAAACAGAGCTAATACAAATTGGGAACACTACTGCAGCTAATGCTATTATGCTTCAAGACCCACCTATGAAGGAGAGGAGGTATAGATCCTGAGGATGACTTTATAGTGGAGGAGGATGAAGACTATGTCCCTCCAATGATGAACATGAAAATATAAGAGGCCCTAGTGCTGAGGACCCAACTTTTAGAAAAATGGAAGAAAAGATTAAAGTCCTTGTCTAGGTTATTATCTGTTGGTAGGGGGATAAACCCTAACGATAGTGATTTGTATAGAGATGAGCCATTACCCCAAAGTTTCAATATGCCTGATTTGCCAAGGTTTGATGGCATTTTAAATCCTTCAGCGCATGTCAAGCAATACGCATTGATTAGGAAGGGGACCACTTTATCTAAGAAATAGAAGGTAAAGTACTTTTGCTTGAGTTTGACTAGGTCTGCAATAGATTGGTACCATGGATTGGATAGGTGAACTAAAGAGGATTAGTACCTATTGAAAAAAGAGTTCCTCAAGCAGTATGACTACAACACAAGGATAGAGGTCATCGTGAAGGACCTTGAGTTATTCTAATAGAAGTATGATAAGTCTTTCTATGAATACCTCACTAGGTGGACAAATAGGGTGATGAAGATGAAAAGGAAACCATATACAGCTGATCAAATAAGGTTGTTTATCAAGCATAGAAATTCATACTTGAGAGATTGTTTGAAGATGAAGGGTGTGAAAGACTGGGAGTCCTTGAAGGAATATAACTATAGATAAAGTCAGGAAGCAAATAAAGCCTAAGTTTTTTACGAAAGTCCAACACCTCATTGTTAGAGAGTATGCCCTAGAGCCCATATAATAGGGATGTTTTTCATATGTATAAAATTTATATTCTTAATAAAAGGCATCATTCATTTATTAATGCTATGTTTAAATACATGAGTTTGTAAATCTTAAATTAATAAATAAAGTCCTAGATATTATAAACATAGTGCAAAGGCAATCATGAAGGTGTTCATGATGTGAGATGTCTATTGCATGCAAATATGTTAATATCTAAATATCCCTAGTCATAGAATTAACAAGATAGGACATTGTTAATTCGGACAGACTAGCACATGTTATGCTTTTTGAATGGTTCAAGCAATGGTTCTCATAACTGTGATTATGGAAGATAATCTGGTTCAAGCAATGGTTCTCATAACTGTGATTATGGAAGATAATCAAAGCTAACATGTGGATGCTTGTTAGAAGAATAAGTTCATTGGAGACCTGCAAAGAGAATCCTCACATGGATATTAAAATCTATGTCAGTGAGGAATCTCTTCATAGCGGTTGTGCAAGTATCCTTAGACTTGAGATCACCAAAGTTATCTTAAGTAGCAAGTGGTACACTATGACTCCATAACTGATTATTTCCAACTGGGAGTGAACATAGTTAGGAGATTGGGTATATCATGACCTACTTGAAGATAGTTGAGTGATTGACAAAGGATTCACCATCTCAGATTTAACAAGGGAAGTTATCTCGTATGTTTTTATGATTGCCTTGTTCAGAGAATCTCTGGCCAGAGTAATATGCCAAGATGGATAGAGATCCATGGAGGGCATTTTAGGAATAATGATTAAATTAATAGAACATGCAAAATTAGATTTATATAAGTTGACAGAAATCCATACTCAGAATCTAATTAAGATAAGAGTGGTGAAAGGACTAATTGGACGGTAGCTGCTTCTATGGAAGGGTACAATCAAACGACATGACTTTCCTGACATTTGGGTAGTCATGATGCCTAGCTAGAGGCCAATCATGACTTGTATAATGATGTATCAAAATATCAATAGAGATTGATAAAATGATTTAAAGGAGTTTAAATCATGTGAGTTTTGAATAGAATTCACAATTGCATATTATACTGCCAACATGGACAGGAACCCAATAGGTCACACACATATAGAGAAAAGGGTAAAATGGTAAAATGAAAAGGATAATAATATTTGATATTATTATGAAGGTAGAGAAGTGAATATGATAATAATTAATTAAAGAGTTTGATTAATTATGATCAAATAAAATTATCCGCGGAACTTTTGAGAAATATTCTGTAAATTGGACCTAATTGAAATAATGTATTTCATGATTGATTATTATTGTCTTATAAATGTTATAGGACTACTATAAGTGTTATAGGACTGGAATAATAATTAATAAGTCCATTGAAAGAATTATTAAGGGCTAGAGGAATGAAGCAGTTGGCGAAAGCCCTTCTATAAGGGCCACATGCTAAGTCCAGAACAGAAGGCCTTAATGGCCTATTTCATGCCCCAAATTAATTTATATATGTTACATAAGTGTTATGGAACTCACATATTTAATTTGGTTGGATTTGGAATCCATTTGGGTATTTAAATCCATTTTGGTTCAATTTATCATTCTCTAGTGTGGATTACTCATTGGAGGTGTTCGATTTTGGACACTGTGGTTTGCGACAACCCAGTGTGAAGTAAAATCAACTGTTCAACAAAAAAATCAAAGGTGATTTTTCTTATTCTCATCATATAGATATCTTGTGTATTCATGTCAAAATCAAATCTAATGGTTAAAAACTTTAAAATTTCGCTCATATATGTGATGCATGTAACCGATAAATTCTAACATGGTATCAGAGCCTCGGTTTTGCCATGGATATACAATTCTATATTTTTTTGTGAAATAAATTTTGTTTTATTTTGAGTTATCTAATTCATGAACTTTAAAATATCAGATTTAATTGTTCATGAATGAGTAATATTGATTTCTGGTTGTACGTGCGATCAAATAAATTTGATGGAAACAAAAACGAAACTTTTGAAGAAAAGTAACTAGGGTTTTGCGTGAAACCCATGTAGAATTAGGGGCTGTTCTAATTTAATTTCTTATGGATCCATTAAAACATCATTTAGATGATATTTTATGTGTTTAATATATGATATTAAGCTGTAGGATCGAACAAAATTAAAATCGAACAAGTTTTGCATGAAAACTAGTTTAGTCGAAAAGTTCGATAAATTGGTATTCTTCGTGTGTTCTTGATATGTTCTTGATGTGTTCTTCGTTAGAATGATTTTTAATCTTCTAAATATGATATATATGATATATCAAAGTGTTTTTAATTAATTGGATTAATTAAAATGGGCCTTAAATTAATTTGATTAATTTTAATTCATTAAAACCACTTAATGGGCTTAATTATTTTTACGGACTTGGTTTAAATTAGTGAATGACTTGGTGGGCCCAAGAAGCTGATTTAAATTAAAAATTATAAACATTAATTAAGCTTATTAATGGGTTTTAAGAGCTGGAGTGGGCTTGCCTCATTCCAGAAGGCCCAAATGGTCCAAAAGACACAAAACTAGTTTGTGTGTGAACACATTTAGGGTTTCCTTTGGTGGGTTTCAACCTACCCTTGATTATAAGCCCAAAAATTGATTCTTTTAATTATTTAATATGATTAATTAATTAAATAATCAGTTATTAATTAATTAATAATCAATTGGATTGATTATTAAGGTAAAAACACATGCATGCAAAAAGGTTTCCTAAAATGAAAGTTTCCAAAATAGAAAAAGTTTCCTAATTTGATCACATCATTAAAATAACTCAAAAGATTGTTTCAAAAGTTGAAACAAAGTAAGTAATCCATTTATTTATGCATTAGAAAGGCATATAAGGGTGTATGATTGGCATGATGGATAGTTATGGACAAAACCCAATGTGATTGAGCATTATGCATGTTTTGGCCCAATGAGGACTTTCGTGTCCCGACCACTTGTTTTTGGTTTGTATTTCTTTTCAAGTTGTAATATGTAATTAGATTACTTAGATTAGAATTAGAAATAGAGATAGAGACCACTATCAAGGAGCAAGATGGGCCGGATGGAGATCCAACAAGATTGAAGATAATGTAATTATTTTTCTTGTTTGAATCATGCATACTACCTAGGTGTGACCTTTTGATTTCCCTCTTGGCTCGGGGAAATCAATGTAGTGAAGTCCATAACTATACCATATTTGTATGCTTATATTTATGTGATGGATATAGGATGCATACCAATGTATGCCAACCATGTATGATGAGAATTAATTAACTAAAACCCTCAAATAAATACTAAGGTATATAAGCCTTCCATTAATTTGAGGAGAACCAGAGTTCTTTATAGTATGGGTTGTTGATCACAGTCAAGCTCACATTATATCGAATATATTCAAATCTAATTAAATGGATCATCTTAGCTAGCCCATTAGCTTGTTGACCACAGTCAAGGCTAATGGTTCTAGAGGCAAGATTAGGGAATGCATATACGATATGCATGCATCAAGAGTTGATAACCTAATGATCCAATAGTTGTGTAGAGACACAATTGGTATATAAATACCTACCTTTTAAGGGTATGGAATTTGGCTTGTTGACCACAGTCAAGGTCAAATTACATATCAAGGATTGGATATTGGCCCACTAAGAAAATCATCGGGTTTTCTCAGATTATATAGTGAGGGCTATTAATTCGCAATAAAATAGTGGGAGTAAAATGGATTAATTAAAGACCTTATTAATGCATACATATATATGAACATACTCTCATATCTTTTCTTTTTCACATTTAGGTCATCATTATGAGCACATCAAACATTAATATACGATCAATCTTGGATAATAAGCTGGTTGGCAACAACTATTCTGACTGGATCAGGCAAGTGAGAATTGTTCTCAGAGCTGAAAAGATCCACTATGTCTTGGATAAAGATCCACCACCACTTCGAACA
Organism: Excoecaria agallocha; assembly: GCA_037975025.1. NCBI lineage: Eukaryota > Viridiplantae > Streptophyta > Magnoliopsida > Malpighiales > Euphorbiaceae > Excoecaria > Excoecaria agallocha. Next base: position 30,929,760 of record CM075819.1, read on the forward strand.
GATGATGCCGTTGATGAGATCAATGGCATTTATCGAAAATACATGGAGGATAGTGAAGCAGCAGCATGTCTGATGCTGGATGCTATGTCCTTGGAGCTTCAGAAGCAACATGAGATGATGGATGCTAGAACCATTGTTTTGCATCTAGAGGAACTATATTCTTCTCAGGCTAGAACTTAGCAATATGAGATTACTCAAGCTCTATTTATCTGCAAAATGGTGGAAGGCACTTCAGCTGCTACTCATGCATTGAAGATGTATGGGTATATTGAGCATTTGAGTAGACTTGACTATGTTATGGATAATGATCTATACATAAATTTAATCTTGTACTCGTTGGCTCCAAGTTATGCACCTTTCGTGCTTAACTTCAACATGAACAAGATCCATTTATCCATTCCTGAGTTAATCAATATGCTCAAGACAGCTGATGGATCATTGAAGAAGGATCCAAAAAGTGTCATGGTTGTCACTTCTGCTAAAGGCAAGAAGAAAAAGAAGAAGAAGATAACCAAGGCACATCCAAAGAATGGTGGGATCTCCAAGAACAAGGTTACCAAGAAAGAGAATCCCAAAGGAACTTGCTTCCATTGTGGAAAGGATGGTCATTGGAAGCATAATTGTAAGGCCTATCTAGATTCTCTCAAGGAGAAGAAGCAAGCTGATGCTTCTACTTCAGGTATTCATATGATTGAAATTAATACTTATTCTATTGCTTCAAAACAATCTTGGGTATTAGATACCAGATGTGGATCTCACTTATGTAATGATCTACAAGGGCTTAGAAGCTTTAGAAGAGTTGGAAAGGCAGAGATATGTTTGCAGTCAACTACTAGACATAACATCTCTACAACAGTTGTGGGGACTTACTATTTGCCTCTTCCTAGTAGATTAGTACTGGAATTACATAATTATTATTATGTTCCAACTTTGTCCAAAAGTATTATTTCTTTCAGTTGTTTGATGAACGATTATAATATTTCTTTAAAGGACAAATGTTGTTACATTTTTAAGAATAATATGTTTTATGCAAAAGCTATCATTGAGAATGGTATATTTGTCCTCGATTTAATTAAAGAAGTAAATAATGTGGATACCAAGATAATGAAATATGATAATCTAAATACCTCATCCATATGGCATTGTCATTTAGGCCATATAAATGAAAAATGCATGACCAAATTTCACAAGTCAGGTGATTTAGGATCATTTGATTATGAATCATTTGATACATTTGAATCTTGTTTATTGGGAAAAATGACAAAGCTCCCTTTATTGGTAAAGGAGAACGAGCTAAAATGGTTTTGGACTTAATACATTCAGATGTATATGGTCCAATGACTACACATGCCAGAGGAGGTTATTCCTACTTCATTACTTTCATAGATGATTATTCCAGGTTTGGATACATCTATCTAATGAAATATAAATCAGAAGCATTTGAAAAGTTCAAAGAATTAAGAAATGAAGTAGAGAAACAACTTGGCAAAAGTATTAAAACACTTAGATCAGATCGAGGTGGAGTATACTTAAGCCAAGAGTTTCAGGATTATCTTAGAGATAATGGGATTTTATCTCAATGAACTCCACCATATACACCACAACACAATGGTGTATCTAAAAGGAGAAATTGAACACTATTAGATATGGTTAGATCAATGATGAGCCGAGCGGACTTGCCTATGTCCTTTTGGGGATATACACTAGGAATTGTTATTTATGTGTTAAATAGAGTTCCTAGTAAATCGGTTGATGTTACTCCATATGAGATGTGGAATAACAAGAAACCCTCGCTTTCTTATATGAAAGTATGGTGTTGTCCTGTTTATGTGAAGAGGACAATGTCAGACAAATTGGATGTTAAGTCTGACAAATGTTTATTTGCGGGATATCCAAAAGAAACGTTTGGATATTATTTCTATCATCCCTTAGAACAAAAGGTGTTTGTTTCAAGGCATGTTGTCTTCTTGGAAAGAGAATTTCTCCTACGAGAGGACAGTGGGAGTAAAATTGAACTTGGTGAAGTTCAAGACCCAAAAATAGAAGATGATCAACCGATTGAACCCGAAACTGGATTTCATAATGATGAGATTGCAGTTAAACCTGATTACATACAAAATCCTAGAAGATCTACTAGGATACATTCTGTCCCTGTGAGATATGGATTTCACATTGATTCAGATAGAGGCATAACTGTAGTAGAGGACAATGAGCCTACAAGCTATCAAGAAGTTTTGAATAGTTCAGAACGTGATTTATGGCTTAAGGCTATGCAGTTTGAAATGGACTCCATGTATGAGAATAAAGTATGGACTTTAACTCAACCACCTAAAGGGATAAAACCCATAGGGTGCAAATGGGTCTTCAAAAAGAAGACCGACATGGAAGGTAATATAGTTACCTATAAAGCTCGCTTAGAAGGTATTGACTATGATGAAACTTTTTCTCTTGTAGCGATGCTTAAGTCTATAAGAATACTTTTAGCCATTGTAGCTCATTATGATTATGAGATTTGGAAAATGGATGTGAAGACAGCTTTCCTTAATGGAAATCTTACTGAGGATGTGTATATGACACAACCAGAAGGGTTCACATCAAGAAATGGCGAAAAGGTATGCAAGCTTCAAAGATCCATTTATGGATTGAAGCAAGCCTCTAGGAGCTGGAACATACGATTCAATGAGACAATCAAAGAATTTGGTTTCTCACAGAATGAAGATGAACCTTGTGTGTATAAAAGGGTCAGTGGGAGTGCAATTGTCTTCCAAGTTCTATATGTGGATGACATATTGATCATGGGAAATGACATTTCTCTTCTCCAATCTATTAAAATATGGTTATCCAAGCAATTCTCCATGAAAGACCTTGGAGAAGCATCCTATATTTTAGGAATAAGGATCTATAGAGATAGATCCAATAGGTTGCTAGGTCTTTCTCAGAGTACATATATAGATAAAGTATTGAAGAGGTTCAATATGGATCTCTCTAAGAAAGGGTTTATACCCATGGTGCATGGGAAACATCTTTCTAAGTCTATGTGTTCGCAGACATTAGAGGATAGAGAGAGCATGAATAGAATACCATATGCATCTGTAATTGGTTCTATCATGTATGCTATGTTATGTATACGTCCAGATGTAGCATTTACTTTGAGTGTCACAAGCAGATTCCAATCCAATTTTAGAGAGGAACACTGGGCAGCTATCAAGAATATCCTTAAGTACATGAGAAGGACTAAGGATATATTCTTGGTATATGGAGAGGGCAGTTTGGAAGTAAATGGGTATACAGATGCTAGCTTCCAATCTAACAAAGATGATTGTAAATCAGAGTCTGGTTATGTGTTTATAATGGGAGGAAGAGCAGTTTGTTGGAAAAGTTCCAAACAAGAAACAACTGCTGATTCCACAACGGAAGTTGTGTACATTGCTGCTTGAAAAGCAGCCAAAGAAGCAGTCTAGATCAAAAAGTTCATAACTGTACTAGGAGTGGTGCCTAGCATTGTTGATCCAATTCCTTTATATTGTGACGACAATGGAGCCATTGCACAAGCAAAGGAACCACAGTCTCATCAGCGATCCAAGCATGTTCTCAGATGCTACCATCTCATAAGGGAAATAGTAGCTAGAAATGATGTGAAAATAGAAAGGGTTCCCACAAATGACAATGTGGCAGATCCCCTCACTAAAGTATTTTCCCAGATTAAGCATTATCACCATATAAATAGCATGGGTCTGAGACATATAATTGATTGGCTCTAGTGTAAGTGGGAGATTGTTAGAGAGTATGCCCTAGAGCCCATGTAATAGGGATGTTTTTCATATGTATGAATTTATATTCTTAATAAAAGGCATCATTCATTTATTAATGCTATGTTTAAATACATGAGTTTGTAAATCTTAAATTAATAAATGAAGTTCTAGATATTATAAACACAGTGCAAAGGCAATCATGAAAGTGTTCATGATATGAGATGTCTATTGCTTGCAAATGTGTTAATATCTGAATATCCCTAGTCATAGAATTAACAAGATAAGGATATTGATAATTCTGATAGACTAGCACATGTTATACTTCTTGAAAGGTTCAAGTAGTGGTTCTCATAACTGTGATTATAGAAGATAATCAAAGCTAACATGTCGATGCTTGTTGGAAGAACAAGTTCATTGGAGACCTGCATAGAGAATCCTAACATGGATATTAAATCTATGTCAGTGAGGAATCTCTTCATAGTGGTTGTGCAAGTATCCTTAGACTTGAGATCACCAAAGTTATCTTAAGTAGCAAGTGGTATACTTTGACTCCATAACTGATTACTTCCAACTGGGAGTGAACATAGTTAGGAGATTGGGTATATCATGACCTACTTTGAGATAGTTGAGTGATTGACAAAGGATTCACCATCCCAAATTTAATAAGGGAAGTTATCCTTGTTCAGAGAATCTCTAGCCAGAGTAATATGCCAAGATGAATAGAGCATTTTAGGAACAATGATTAAATTAATAGAACATACATAATTAGTTTATATGAGCTGACAGAAATCCATACTCAGAATCTAATTGAGATAAGAGTGTTGAGAGGAGTAATTGCACGGTAATTGTTTCTATGGAAGGGTATAGTCAAACCACTTGACTTTCCTGACATTTGGCTAGTCATGATGCCTAGCTAGAGGCCAATCATGACTTATATAATGATGTATCAAGAATATCAATAGGGATTGATAAAATGATTTAAAGGAGTTTAAGTCATGTGAGTTTTGAATAGAATTCACAATTACATATTATACTGCCAACATGGATAGGAACCCAATAGGTCACACACATATAGAGAAAAGGATAAAATGGTAAAATGACAAGGATAATAATATTTGATATTATTATAAGGGTAGAGAAGTGAATAAGATAATAATTAATTAAAGAGTTTAATTAATTATGATCAAGTAAAATTATTCGCGAAACTTTTGAGAAATGTTCTGCAAAATTGGATCTAATTAAAATAATGTATTTCATGATTAATTATTATTGTCCTATAAGTGTTATAAGACTAATATAAGTTTTATAGGACGGATATAATAATTAATAGGTTCATTAGAGGAATTATAAAGGGGCCAGAGGAATGAAGTTGGCGCAGAAGCCCTCTAAAAGAGGGCCACACGCCAACTCCATACAGAAGGTCTTAATGGCCTATTTCTTGGACCAAATTAATTTATATATGTTACATAAGTGTTATGGAACCTACATATTTAATTTGGTTGGATTTGGAATCCATTTGGGTAGTTAAATTCGATTAATTGCACAAAGGGCCTAGTTTGTGGGTTTTGTGCATAGTCTTTTATGAAAAGGTTTAATTAGGATTTAATTAAGCCCAAATGATTATAATTAATTCCAGAGGCCCAATTAATAATTCTCCAGAAATTTTAAAGAGCCTAATCTCATTAAAAGTTGGAATTTTAGCCTGACTATAAAAGTCCAACTAATGAGGAATTAGGGTTAAGTGATTAAACACATAAGAAAGTCTTATTCTTCTATTCTCTCTCTCCCTTTTGTGCCACTCCCTTGCTAGCTCTAGGGTTTTTTTGGCCACTCCTTGTTCTACACCAATTTGTTGGTTCAATTTATCATTCTCTAGTGTGGATTACTCATTAGAGGTGTTCAATTTTAGATACTGTGGTTTGCGACAACCCGGTGCGAAGTAAAATCAACTGTTCAGCAAAAAAAATCAAAGGTGATTTTTCTTATTCTCATCATATATATATCTTGTTTGTTCATGGCAAGATCGGATCTAATGGTTAAAAAATTTAAAATTTTGCTCATATATGCGATGCATGTAACCAATAAATTCTAACAACATCATTCTCTTTGTTCTATGGACTAAAAGTAGTACTGTCAGTAGAAATCTAGCATCAGTCTTTGAGAGTAGTTTTGGAAGTTGAGATACTAGAAGCAAAATAGGCTAGGTAGTGACTATCACAGCTTAATCTACTTGATGGGGATAGAATGAGGACATATTATCACAATTAAGTTTATCAGAAGAGGCTAGCTTGTTTATTCAGGAAGAAAGTTAGGAAACACCCTTTGAAAATGGGAGACGTAGTGTTCAAATAGATGAGGCTAGGGATCTCGGATATTCGAGACAAATTCAGGCCCACTTGGGAAGGACCTTTTGTACTTAAGAAGCTATTATCCAAAGGTGCTGCTATTTTATCAGATAGTGCTGGCAATGAGTTTCGAGAACTTATGAATGTTGACTAATTGAAAGGGTTCCATGGCTAAAGATTAAAAGAGAAAAAGAAAATAAAAGCCTTATGGTTCAAAAATCAAAAAAATGGTAGCCTTACTAAAACTGGGTGCCTCACTGAGATGAAAACCAAAAAAAGGCATTTTGGGCAAAAATTAAAGGCTGAGAGAAAATAATCAATCAAGAAAACCCGAGAGGCCTAATTGATGACAAGTCATTTCGAGATTGAATAATTTGTGTTATTAGGATGATATCAAATAATGAATATGTATCATGATATAAAAAAAGAAATGTCATGTATGTTAACATAAAATCATCTAGGCAATAAAAGTAGTGTATTTTGTTTCATGTTTAAAATTAAAAAGTCTAACAAAAATAAAAGATATAACCTATAATAGTGTCCAATCTAATCTATCTATATCATCTCTCTCTCATCCAGGTGCCTGATAACCCAGAGTCTATTGTCAATAATTGGATTAGTTACCCATCACTTGTAAGAGTTGGAAGTGGTGAAGTTGCAAGTATCACTGTTAGGAATGGTGATCCTCAATAGAAGCTGAGTCTGTACCTTCTAATGGTACTTTGATATGAGGAAATAAATAAGGGTGCCTCCACGAAAACCCAATGGCTGTCTAACAATGTCTTGTCGACTCCCAAACTGATGAGCACAATGAGCAGTAATATAGAAAGTGGCATGGTCCAGTCCATATAAAGGAACACACCTAAAATCTCTATCCCTGACCACAGAGGTGATAGAAAGCCAAGTGCACCTGAACGCGATATCACCATCTACCAAACGACCCAACTAGTCGGTTACCTCCTAGTTCATTAGAAACTCGCACTGAAGATGCCTAGCTACGATATGCCTCATGGGGTAAGTCCTTATAACTCTAACTCTAGGAGGAGACTCTGATAATAGCTTTAGCTTCTCATGAAGCCACACCTAAAAAAAAGCTGCTGGGGTGAGTTGGGTTTATCTCAGGTAAATATAAGGCAAAAAATGTGTGAAAATCTGAAAAGACACTTTCCAACAAGAAAAGCTAGTACGAAAACCTATGAGGGGCATACTACCTTTAAAAATAAGGACGTACCTGAAGAAGCAGATAGTTACTAGTAAGAAGAGAGTAAGGATTATGGTGAACAACATCTAAACTAACAATAGTATCTGCCATGATTAAGGAAAAAGGGTTATGTCCCTGGCATATGCAGTCTACTATGCTAAATATATCGTAATCTCTAATCATTGAATCTTTTATACGTACTAGTAGGCATCAAGTAAAACAACATAGCAATACCACACCAGAATGGAAAATGGGTGCATCACTAAAGTCGGCTAGCACATCAATCAATGGCTCAAGTAAAAAGGTCCTTCCATAAGGAACTAGACCCCTAGCCTCAAAAGCATGAATACCAAGAGCATGAACCACCTTTTTAGGATATCTAGAAATAGGGGATGGCAGACAATAGCATACATCAAATAATCTAACACCAACCATAGCAATAAACTCCTCTAGCAGGGGGCACAACTCCTAGTAAGTGAATCTGAATACATAAAGCCTCAGATCGTAATATCGGGAGGCATCAAGCAGTAGATTCCTAAGGAAACTCTCCCCAGGAATGTCAAGCTGGAGTATGGGGCTACTCGATGGTCCTCCTAAACTTTTGAGTCATCTAGTAATCGGTACAATTTTGTAACTCCAATAGTCATAGTAATGGAATTTTCTAAGCAGTATAAGTGCAAGAATAGTAAGGAAAAATAAATGACTGAAAAAAAAAAGATAGGAAAAGAAAAAGGAAGGGAAAAAAAGAGAGAGAATAATACCTGGTAGAAGTTTCTCTAAGAAGGTGAAAGGTTAAAGGCATAAAAATCAAGAAATCCAAGGCACTATTTATACAAAGTGGTGAGCCATGGCTGTCCCCCACCATGAACGAGCCATGGGTTGCCTGTCCCTTACCTCTAAAAAGCCAAAAGTCACACATTTGCATGTCCCATGCATTGCACATACATATTATTGCATTTAACTTTATTTTTATTTTGTAGGAAATCTGAAAGCTTGAGGACCTAAATATTCAACCCTAGAAGGCCTAAAATGTAAGAATTATTTATCTATAGAGACATGATAAATTTCAAGGGGTATTTTAGACTTTTGGACACCTATATATAGTAATATGTAATTAAAACCTATAAATATTATAAAAATAATATTGTAGCTCATAAAAGGGTGTAAATAATGCTTTAAATTAATTTTAGATGGATAGAGCATGAAAAATTGATGAAAATGATAAAAAAAATTAAAGAAAACGGAGTTAAAATGAGAAAATTAGGCTTAATTAAAGAAGATGGGAATTTTGGTCATTTTTCTTGAGAAACGAGACATCTCTCAGTCCCATCCGTTGCTAGTGATAGACGAGAAGCTCATCCCTTGATTTTTTAATAAAAAGCTCATCTTCTTCATTTTCCAGCCAAAACTCTATAACTTCTGATTTTCAAAGCTTTCTTTCAATTTTTAAAGCCTTTTCTCTCCTCTGAGGTTTGTTTTTTGACCTATTCATATTGGCGGACTCCTAGGAGCAAGACACACTTTAGGGAGTGTCATTTTTTTTACTACTTCTTCCTTTTTCTTGTTGTCTTCTGCAAGTAAGTATTATTTAATTATTTTCATTATTTTCTTCATCTTTTTTTTTGTGTTTATCTCTTAGTTAGTATTTAAGCTAGGTTGTAAAACTTTAGTTTTATGCATGAGGCATGTGAGCACCATTTATTTGTGTTTTTATTTTTTATTAGTTAAAAATAAATAATCCCTTGTAGTTTAAATAATATAGTATAATTGCCAAACCTCCTTTGTATGGTAATGTCGACAATAAAATGCCTTATGTGTGAGCACGTAAATCAGTAAAATTCTCTTTTTAGGCGATAATGTATGTGGCCTTTGAATTTTTAGAAGCATTTTTATATCATATTCGTAATTGCACCAAGTGTAAAAAGTTTTAATTTGTGTTGGTTGGTGGCCATGATGGCCTGTGGCTTTTTGCTTTGCTTTAGATGTGTTTTTTTATGTAGAAGTTAGTCTCGTTGCTAGATGGAATGCTGCCAAATTGTTTTTTAAATTTCTCCTAAATTTTAAATTATTCCAATAGCTTGAATTTGCATTATTTGGTGGCCATGATGGTCTGTGGCTTATTGCTTGGTCTTACATGTGTTTCTTGTGTAAAGGGCAGTGTCATTTCTAGCCAAAATGCTGCTAAATTTTTATTATTATTGTAAATGTGAAATGTTAATAATTGTATTAAATTGGCCTTGATTGCCTATGTGTTGTTTGTTTGTCCTTTTTATACAGAGGGCAGTCACATTCCTAGCTGGAATGCTACAATTTTTTTTTTTTGAAATTATCAAAAAATGTGTACTATACATTATGCCTAACTGTTGAAATAACCAAACATGTATTGTCTTTGTATTGATTTACATGCATTCCAAGCATATATAAACTACAAAATGTCAAACCCAACATCTTGTTATAAAAGGTTAACAAACTCCGAGCTAGAGCAGTCTGGGTAGATTTCTTTGCCCCAATAGGACATACTTAGATGTCACTAAAGAGGTCCTTTCTTTAGAGTATGATGGCTACTCTAGGTTAGACATAGAGGAGGGAGTTGTCTAGTTCTAGGCTTTAAGCATACACTATAGCATCTTGAGGCATATATTTGTAGAGGCTATGGGACTCCTAGTGGGTTAGGAATAGTCACACTGCCTTGATTGATGCATAGAGATAGATGAAAGGCATTGACATTACCTGAAGCTATTTATGAGTCAAACAAAACAAAGAGCACCATGTTGGCTTTTCAGATTTACAGATACCTATAGAGAGTTTTATCTACCTCATACTTAGAATGCATAGGAAGTCTAAGTAACATTAATTCGGTAAATGTCACTAGCTTATGGGGCATACATGAGGATTATTGCATAGATATCGTGCATGAGATCATCATGACTTTGGTTAGGGTAGGCACCATACTAGGGACCTAGGTATGTGTAGGAGTCATCACCAAGTTGTTGATATCTTTGGGGTTAGATGAGGATTGATTTAAAGACCCAATCCTAGAGGGCATCCACATTAATTTGTAGGTGGGGATCATGATGAGCATGGTCGAGCCTATAGAGGGGGCATGAGGGAGAGTATAGACTGCTCACCATGCCAAAGACCAAACAGAGATATGGTCCCAATCTTATAGTTTCATATGTAAGTCTAGAGGTAGATGGTCAGGGTTAAGCACCAAGGGAGGCACCAATAAATCCATAGGTACTGTAAGAGCAACAACCTCAGTAGAAGGACCAGGAAGATGAGCCTCGAGAGTCACAAGAGCTATAGGGGGCAGGCATTAACTTAGACTACGAGTTCAACATGTAAATTGATATACAAGAACTCTTGGTAGATCTCCACAGATACCAATACCTCTTAGATCTCCCATTAAACATCAGAGGTAGCTGGCTATGAGGAGGTTTTCCCCATATGGACATCCAAGACCATTGTCTTCTTTAGCTCCCCTACCTTATGGGCACCTAAGGGCATCTACATTGACCGTTACTCCGCCATCATTTCCACTGTCACCAGCATAAGTACCTTTAGTCATGCCATTTGATGATATCTCAATGAGATTGGCTACACTGAAGGCATCTAGCAAATGCTAGAAGCAGACATTATAGACTATACTTGTGGTAGTACTATCCCTCCAAGCCTTGCTAGTGACCATTCAAACTTTACAAATAGAGGTATGGGGCCTCAGAGCAGATATGATGGTTGCAGGCCACATATTTGATGAGTCCTTATCAGTAATCAATGACTCTTTTACTTAGCTCAGAGACTAGGGCACCCATATCTAAACCAAGATTCCTCGGGCTAGATAGGTTGCGCTTAAGATTGATGAGGAGTTGAGGTGGTACATTAGGTACTTGAGGGGAGATTTAATAAGGTATTTAGAGCACCATTCTTGAGCAATCCTTGAGGTGGGATAGGGATCAAAGAGGCTAGCAAGTGTGATGGCACAAGTCCTGCAGCCTTTAACATCAGCGATGCCAAGCTTTAGATTTGTATTCAAGCAGGCAAGAGATCTGCCACCTCCAACACCTCAAGCTATAACACCAGCCCGACCTCCTAGGCCATCAACATTCAAACCACCATCAAGGCTAGCTTATCACAGAGCATCTAGACCAGGACCTTCACAGTAATCTATTTTGTATTCAAGGAGATTTCTTGTTAAAATTTTTGATGCATAAAAAAATAGAGTTGTATATAATTTATCATTTCATTTTGGGTTAATATATAAATTCTCCCCTAAACTATCACCATTTATCAGATTTTTCTCCTAAACTAATTGTATGTCAAATTAGCCCTCTGAACTTGTTGAAAATGTCAGATTAGCCCTCAATAAAACACGTGTCAATTCACAAAGAGCACATAAAAAACACATGCCAAACAGTAATAGGGGGATAACTTGATATTTTTAACAATTTTTAAAGGAGTAATTTAATATTTTCAATACTATAGGGTGAATTTTTTACATTTCAAATGGGTTTGAGTGGGTAATTGGATATTTTTAATAAGTTTAGGGGGATAATACAACTTACAATTAGTTAAGGGGGAAATTTAATAAATGATGATAGTTTAGGGCAAAATTTATGTATTACCCTTTTCATTTTATATCTCATTTTGTTTATGCTCTTTATGCTTGAAAAATGAAAATGAATGCCATGAAATTGATTAGATACTTTATAAATAACCATAGCATGACAAAACAAAGCAAAAGATGATGATGATGATGACAATAACAACAACAACAACAATAACAATAAGCAATAATAAAGAAGGCCCAAAAAGGCCAGATCCAACAAACAAGGCATTAATACTTAATACTTTTCACAATAATAACTGAGAACCCTCACCAGGGGGCATATGGCTTTTCTTCCAAGGAGAATGCAGATGTTCATCTTTATCACAAGAAGTTACCTGAATAGGTTGAAATAAAAGAGATGCATAATAAAGAGAAGTGTAGATATTTTTAGATTCTGAGAGAATCTTCTTTATATTTTATGAGCACCCATTCATTATTGATTTGGTCCACCTTCACCATCCATTAAAACATGAGATGTTTTGATCTGAACACATAAGAAGTTACAAGGATGATGTTGATAACGAAAAACTATTAGATAAGAGACGAAAGCCTTATGATAATGTAAATTTTGGAAAGATGTAGAAGGAGGAATAACCATCCTAATGATGATGGTTTTCCCTATATTAATGCCAATCTACAGAGTGGTGACAATCATTGGAAATCACCAGAAAGGGCTTCAAGCATCTCAATAACTCCTTAAAGATGCATATTTGTTAGAAACCTCCCCAGTAGATAGATACATATTTGTCAGAAATCTCCCTAGTGGAACATTGCTTTGGAGAGAAGCACCCATACCTCATAGAGGCAATCAACCAATAGGTTAGTTAAAAGTCAACACCAATCAAATATTATTCTAATTACCTCACTTAATGTTGCAGGTCGACTCTAATTTCAATACCACAAGTCATTCAGATTCTGCATGTCCCAGACGCTAATCATATGCACTCAAACTACCTAATTATATATACCCCAAGTGCTAATCAAGGAAAACCTACTTTTTTGTCTCAATTCTGCATGCCCCATGAACTAATTGGATAAGTGGAGACTCATTGCCTTTATGGAGTTGGTCTTAAGCCATCTCGATTTTGCATGTCCCAGGCACTAATTGGGTAGCCAATCTAGGATTAACACTTCAAAACATTGATGTTAAATATTGAAATTAGGGTTAACACATCGACACACTGATGTTAATTATCCAAATTAGGGTTAATGCATCAACATGCTGACGATAACTACCTAACCAAAAGACTCACTGCTTCAAAAGGAATTTGTTTTAATCAACAAAGAGATTCGCTACCTTAGGTACGCCTTTTGCTCTGAATTTCGGCTCACATGGCACCAGTGCACTAGCTCTCCAAAATTAGGGCAGCTATAAACACCATGACTTGAGATAGCCTATATCAGGGTTACCCGATGATGAGAAAATAACATATTACTGACAATAAGGTTCAGATCTTGAAGCTTTGCTCATGAATTTCTCACTTTTTCTTAAAGATTTTTCATTATTTTCCATGTATTTTCAAATATTTCTAAGTATTTTAACAAAATGTGTATAAAAACCTAGTTGTGGACCTTCATTGGTCGTAGACAGCCGTCTATCCCTTAAGGGGTGCTCGTCTGTGGGTCCCTTTCTCCTGCACAGGCCAAATAGTGGGTTGTTTTTGAAAATTCTAGATTAGTGATGAGGGACAGCCGTCTCTCATGGAAGGATGCCCATTCCTGGCTTAAAACCCAAAATTTCCTACATTTTTGTATTTTCAAAAAAGCCATTTTTTGATTTGATAAGATTCTTTCAAATTTGAGGGATTTTATCTCTAAATTTGAAGAGCTTTAAGTTGGAATTCAACTCAAACTCTTCCTTAGGTATAAAATCTTAAATTTAGGGTTTCAAAATGGGAGGAATCACTTTTTAAAGAGCCACCTTTAGAGAAAAAAAAACTTAATTTCTTTTTCTCTCTAAACTCATTGCTCTATCAATCTTTGTTGAACACACACAAAATGAATTTTATACTTTCCATAAGAATTAAGGAGTATGATTCAAAGCTATGATCAGGCCTATAGAATTCATAGAGTCGGAATATCTCTTGAGGGTAATATTCTAGGCTCCTTCCTATTTTCTCTCTTTATAATTTATTCACATGATTATTTAGGATTGGTCTGATATGTTTTAATTGCTATATCTAATATGTTATTGGCATGATTTAGCATCTAATATTACATGTTTAGAACTAAGAATGTGTTTTGTGTGAATTTTCCATTATTTTGCCATGAAAATTTGCAACTAGTGTTGTCTAGGGGTAACGGATAGGAAGATGACCCAATGGATAACTGTCTGTCATTCGACAGATAATACATCATGGGTTCATCTCCTCATCCCATCCATTGCTTGTTTGTGGCCATCTCTCACTTTACTTTAACCCTTCATGGCTATTTTTTGAGCATTTTTTATGCATTATATGTATTTTTGATGATTTTCATGCCATTTATTCATCTCCTATCATATTTGTACATTTTTTTATATGACTTCAATACTAAATAATATGATTTTGTATTTAAGGTGAATCTATGATGATTTTGCTATGTTATTTATGTATACTAATTAATTTGTTTTGTGCGTGATTTTCTTTGAGTACTTGATACCTTTATGGCTTTGGAAGGTTTGTGGTTTTTTACATGAAAAGTTGTGTTTCTGAATTGTTCACCTTTTCCACTCTTTGGTTATTTCAGTTATTTTATTCATTTTATTTATTTATTATGGTTTTATTTATTTATTATTTAATTTTTGCCATTATTTGTTATTTTATTTTTGATGTATTATTTTTAGGGTTGTAATAGTTAGCAGAAAGGATTTTTGTGTATGATAGAATAAAAAGGCATTAAAACATTTTTATTAAATCAATTGGATTTTCTTCCAAAATATGGACCAATGTCCAATTTTTTAGCCTAAATCCCCACAGAATAAACATATGATTTTTGTAAATGTACATAAGGGAGCCTTTGTAATATCTCAATTTATGTATGTATATTAATTTTTACTTTATTGTTGTGGGATGATTTGCCTTTGTAATACTTTTAAGTAGGATTTTATTTTAAGTATTTCTTTATTTTTTTGATTGATTGGGATGCTTTAAATTCTATCTCTTGCATTGTGTGAAAGAGAAGAGGATATTAATTTTAAAACCTAATTATAAAACAACATCTAACCAAGATGCCTAATAAAAGTGATGTCCCGAACACCAATATCTATTTAGACATTAAAAGCTCAAGATTTCTTTCCCAACATTCTATTGGGTGGCGACTTTGTGACAACTACCTATTTTAGGCCTAGTAATAGATGCCTTTATGGGTTGATCACAAATAATAAATTGGGTTTGATCATTTTTATTGTGAAGTGGCCAATTTATGAGTCAAATGAGCCTACTTCAGTCTTGGAACCTAAAAGTGAGCCTTTGAGAGCTAACTTGATAGCGAATGATGGTTCAATACATGTCATAGTGACAAAAAGAGAGGGAAAAGGAGAGCAATTTGTTTTAGGATTTTGGTGAAAGAAAGGGATTTAATTAATTATGAGAAGGGAATGGAATAAAAATATAAATTTTATTTTATTTTAATTTCCCTACAGAATGAAAATTCTATAGGTAATTTAATGATAAAAACTCATTTTTGTCGAGAAATTACAAATAAAAATATCATTTCATAGGTAAATTACCAACAAGACACATTTCCATAGGGAAATTACCTATAGAAATGTAAATTTGTAGGAAAATTATTGATGGATGGTACTTCCATCAATAATTTCTCTACAAAATTGTGCTTTTATAAGTAATTTCCCTTTGGTAAAACCTTTCTATTGGTAATTTCCCTACAAAACTGTGTTTCTTGGTAAATTACCCATGGAAACACAATTGTATAGGGAAATTACCTGCAGAAAAATAATTCCATCGATAAACTATCGAAGGAAAAATATTTTGTTTGTAAATTTCATGTGCAATTTTAGCCGCAAAACATTGGCACCAATTTTTTGACAAATTTTTCTATTCCGTTGGTAATATTTGGCGGTAAGATTTTTCTTCATTTTTTATGACAAAATTTTTATTCCATTGTAATTAACATTTTCCCCCTACCATTTTCCCTATAGAATGAATTTTTCATCGATAATTACCTATGGATTTTTTTAGTAGGTAATTTTTTGTCGGTATTTTAGATTTTCTTCTAGTGGGTATGTGGATACTAAATAATTCAAATTCATAGTATGTAAGTTAAATTAAAGGTTAATAAAGTGAATTAATAAGGATAAATGTAGGAAAACAAGGTTAGAATGTTGAAACCTTAATAAAAACATAATATGTAACTTAGGTAAAAATAAATGAAAAATATGAAAAATTGAAATTGACATATTCATGATGGAATTAGATATTAGAAAAGTAAACTAATATGATTAAAATGAAAAAATCAATCAAGAATCGTCATGTTGAACTTTGTTCTACATTATGCAATTTAAAGATAAATTTTGTATTAAAGAAACTAAATTGAATAAATGTTGAAAACATGCTTAAATAAACTAAATAATGTGTGTGGAACATAAAACATGAAGAAAGAGAATGAATAGGTGTAAGTACAGATTTTGGCCAAATGGTATACCAAGCATATACTTAGAAATTTTGATGGTACAATAAAGAAAAATCATGAAATATATGGTTTAAGATGAAATTAATCATTATATACAATATATAACATGAAAGAAATATGAAATAGGTAAAAACAAGTGATGGCCAAATTAGAAGCATAAAGAAAAACTGAGTGTAATGTGATGTAACCTTAGTAAAAAATGTATGATTTAGTCATTTAAGTAAGATTTGAAACTAAATGAGATGAAAACACAATGAATGGCAATTGAATATTTGTTGACTAATGATGATGCTGAGTGAAGCCATGGTTATTTGATGTAAAATGACAAATGAAACTTGAAATATATATATATGAGCATGAATATGATGATGATACATAAGAATTATAAGATAAATATACCATGTGGGGCCGAATGATACACATGCAATAAATGTTATGTTTTGGCTAAATTATGATGAATATGATGTTATGGCATGACGAAATATTAGATATGGATGACATATGATGATGATAACTAAGTAAGACATATAGGTTTAAAAGGATGTTTCAACCAAATTTATGAGGAAAATGATGAAAACATCAATATGTGATGGAAATATTAAAAATAGTTTTGCCCTTAGTATATTCTAGTGAAACCAAAAGTATAGGATATACTTGGCTAGCCATAGGGACACTTACCACAGTAGTGAGTCATGATGACTTGCATAAGTTGACCAAAGGCAGATCCACATTGTAAAATATATGAGAGAGTTGAGAAGAATAAAAGAAAAAGTATTATAATGTTAGTTGAGGTGTTGGCCCTCTATGTGGTCACCTTGACTTATTTATACTTATGGGATCCATGTGCGGAATAAATAGTTTGAGGGTTTCTTTTAAAAACTACTAGGGGCAGAATGAGAATTTAATTGGCAATTTATGATGGAAAATATACAAATATATAAATCCGTAATGAAAAAAGAGATAAATATATAAATAAATATTATTCGAGGATAAATATGTAAAGAAATAATGAAAAAATGGCAATTATGTAAATAAAAGATAAAATAGGGGCAAAAATGTAAATTAATAGTAAATAATGGATAAATATGAAAATAAGTAATTGTGAACGGCATAAATATAAATAAAAGATAAAAGATGGAAAAAATATAAATAAGTGAGCAAGTGGTGATAAATATGGAATAAGTAGTAAAAAAAGTATAATGTGGATAAATTAATGAAAAGATGATAAATGTAGAAAAAAGAAGGAAATAGTGACTAAATGTTAACTTTATAAACACCTAGGAAGAAAAAGGATTAAATGGTAATTCGGTGGCTAAAAATATAAATTTTAATAAAAAATAATGAAATTATAAGTGAATTAAAAATTAAGGACTAAAAAGGAAATTTTAGCACACATGAGTACTTAAAAGATGAAAATATGAATCAAAAGGAATATAAGGATTAGAGGTGAAAATTGAGTATTATAGAAGTTATTTTGTATGAGAATTAAATTATAGAAAGGAAATTAAAGTTTATTAATAAAATAATTAGTAATTTAAGGATGAAATAATGAGTTGTAAGACCAAATGGTAATTTGGTTGTAAAATGAAAGAATTAAGAGCCTAATTGTAAATAAGTAATAAAAATGACATTTTTTTTGTAAAATAAGGATAAGAATTGGAATAGAAATATAAAATTGGAAACAAATAAAGGTGACGATAAAAATTGAAACTTTATAGACTAAGTTGCAAATTTAACAAAGACAATGACTCTTAAGAGAAAAAATGGAGAAAATTATAGTAAGGATAAGTAAAAATGAAAAAGATAGCAGCTTAAATTTGATTGAATTTAAATATGATAATGCAAATAAAAATAAGTTAGTTTAGTAGGCAAAATTCATAATAATGAACGTGAAATTAAAGGTAAAATGATAAATTTGATACAACAAAGTATGTTGGGGGTAAAAATATAATTTTAGCAGGGATAGGATGCAAAAAGAATAATAATGAAATCAAATAGTGAAAATCAAGTCAAATAGTAAATAAGTAATTGAATAAATGAAATTAAGGGTACAACGAGAAAGTAGGGATAAAAATCGTAATTCGGTATCTAAATAGAGAAACTACTAACAAGTAGTAAATAAGAAGTTAAGATTATATTTTAGTGGTCAAATGATAATTAGATGAAGATATGTACATGATAGGAAATGAAACTAATAATTCTACATATGAGAAGATGAATACGAAAAATAGATTGTTAATAAAAAATGAGAAATTAATAAAATGAAAAGCAAAAATGTAATAATAAAGTTAAAGAGGGTAATAATAGTAATTTGGTAGGATTTTTCTTTTCAAAAAATGTTTGAATAAAGAATTTAATTATAGATGGGTAAAGAATAAAATAACAACAATTTAAGTGTGCATGCATGTGAATGTATTAGTCGAGTATCCATCACTAAGCATTTTATGCTTAGTACGTAGTTATTTACTACACGCAGGTATGTAAAGGAACAAACATGAGCTTTGAAGGGATAGGCACTGGGTACTAAAGAGGTCATACATTAAAGAAGGGAATTTTTTTATAGGTATATATATATATGGCATGTATATATGCGATGAGTAAGTCTATAAAACTTAAATTGAATGAAATTAGGCCAGAAACATGTAATATTATTTTTGTGAGAGTTTATATTTTATATGTGCATTCTAAAGCAATAACATTTGAGTTATGTTGTGATAATTGTTATATGGATGATGTTTATTGATATTGAGGTGGATGATAAGGGAATTATTTGATAATATAGTTAAGCAAGCTAATATTTGTGGCATTCCGATACTTGATCTAATATTCGGATATAGGGCAGTGTTACATCAATATCAAGATTTTCTAGTTGATGTAAGTTATAATGGTCAAATGGTGTTTTTTTTCTAAATTTAGTTTAACTTATGCTAATCTGATTAAATGGTGTTCTTTTTTTTGTTTTTTCATTTTCTCTATTTTTATATTTTTGCATAAGATAGGGATTGCAAGCTCTTTTGATAGAAGATGGTGAAATGCCTTTAAGAGAAGTTGAAGTAATAAATTAGCTATGATACCAGGTCATGAGGCAGCCTAAATTCGAGTTGCCAATTGAGAATGTTGTTACTTGTGTTACAAATGGAGAGCAGAAGTATTGGTCCTTGTTCCTGGATTTCATAGATTTTTTGAAAGGGTTTTTCTTAGGCTCTATCCTTTTGCATTTTTCTATAACTTAATAAGGTTTTAATTGTAAAAATTGAGGTTTTTCATTGACAAATGCCCGTCTCTCATGATGAGGCACATGTTTGTCACTTATTTTCCTTTGCCTACCTTTCACTAGCAAGCTCTGTTGTCCATCTGCCATCTAACCCATGACTAAATCAATTCGAGTGATGAAAAAAGAAGTTGGTAATTTTGTAATTTTCTTTTTAAGCTGTGTGGCACTCGTTAGTGGTGAATGGTGCCCATCTATGGGAGGCTTTTACCCCTATTTTGTATGTTTCTACAGTTAAAAAGATAAGGGAGGACTTTTTTGATTTTGATCTCAATCTGATCCTACATAAAATTGGACCAGGTTGTGTTTTTGAATTTTAAAAGGAGTTTACGATGATTTTTAACTCTAATTTTGATTAAAAGGGAGAATCGTACACAAAAAGGGGGATCTTAATCTTTGGCTTTGAAAAAACATAGAAAAAACATGAGTTTTAGAGAGAGAAAAAGTTTTAATTAGAAACATTGTTTTCATTATTTTGTACAGTGGAATCCGAGGAGAAGGACTGCAAAGCACATTTCTTTTAGTTTCCTTAAGATTAAACACACACTGAGGGTATTATTCTAGGTTGATTTATTGAATTAAAACCCATTGAATATCATGTAAATAATTCATTGGAGTTTTTATATTTGATTGTTAATTATGTAATTTCATGTTATTGTGCATGCTTAAATATATCTTTTAAAGTTATTATGTCATGATTGTCGAAAAGATAATTAAAATCTATTAAAAAACATGTTTTTAGGTTTTTGTCCATTAATGCAATTTTGTGTTTTTTTTATTTTATCAAACATTTGGTTTCTTTTATTCTTAGTCTTTTTAGAATTTAAATGAGTTTATTGGTTTTAGGAATGATTTTAGTGTATTTTGAAGTCATTTTATGCATAATTAGATGTAAATTTATGTGATATATGCATGCATGCCATGTTATGGATAGGGGATTACACTCAGGGTGAGAGTCACGAGATGAAGGCATGAACGATGCCTATCTCTCACAATAAGTGATGGGATAGAGCATAGCGTTCCTTCCCACCCCTCACTATTTGGCCGCCTATCTCTCCCTTTCTCTAGCCCATATGTGACCTTCAGTTTTGCTTTTTTATTGGTTGTTTTCATACATGTTTTTGCCTATATGTTATATTGCATGTAATATTTTAATTTCTCGTTTTTTGTATGCTAACACAAAAATTCACTTAAAGGTTTTTTACAAAATAAAAATGGGCGTAGATCAATGTCCTATTTTCATCCCAAAATGACACAGTAAAAAGTGAGAGTTTCATTCAAAATGGGATACTCATCCCTTTTTTTTTCCAAAATCCTCTTAAAAATTACTCTTTTTGTAAATATACATATAAGAACCAATGTTCCCATCCAAATAAATACCTTGTTTTATATATGATTTATTTTCCATTTTTTAAGAATATTTTTCGTTTACTATTTTTATAGCTTTATTTATGTGCTTGTATTACATTTTTATTTATTTATTTTTATGACTCGTGTGAAAGAAGAGATAGAAAATTAATCTTAAAAACCTTTTTATATAAACATTAACTAAGGTATAAATAAGAGTGAAGTGCTGAACCATCTCTGGTTTTGACTTCATGAGTTTAGATTTACTTTTCTAATGTTTTGTTGGTGGCAACTCCACAATACCTAGTTTTTGTGCCCGAATAGACACCTTTGAAGGTTAATCGTCAACAATAAAATAGAGGTACATCGAGACACTGTTTTATGCCTGTTTGAGGCCTAAAGCTTAGAAAATTGGATTTAATCTGTATCTATTGCAAAGTGACCAATCTTCATGAGTCAAATGAACCTTTATTTGGTCTTGGATGCTAAAAGTAGGCTTTCAAAAACAAACTAGATATTGCTAAGAGGTAAAGGGGTACGATGTGCATCATATTGGTAACTCTATTGGGGACTATGAGACCTTGCTCCTAAAGTACCTTGATTAATTTAAATATAAATGATTTTTTAAATTTGTATTCTTTTTCAAAGTAAGATGCATTAGAGCATGATAGGGCCTTAGAACCAAGTTAGGAATCCTTTTTTGATCCCGGTGTACTCCTAAAGCATGGCCCTATGTTCACTCAATGTAGGGAAGTGTTAAGGATGACCACTAGCCAAGCCTTGTACCATTTGGTTTATTAGTGGTGAGCTAATTGGTCATTATGATCGTGATGAGCTAAACCTATTGGTAGAGACCATGCTTAGGTAGCCCTAAAGTTTCATCACCCGACTGATAAGCCTATGTAATGACAATAAATACTTTCGCTAGGTAATATGAACCGTAATACTATGCTTGCTATATGGGTTATGTATTGAACAAATTTAATTAAATTAAATGGTCACTCATCAAAGGCTTTTATGCCCCGATGGGCCTATTCTAATTTATTTGAACAGGCAATGGCCAAAATTCACATGTACACATTTTAAATAAGAGAGGTTATGCTATCGATTTTTTTCCATATACCATATGCATCTATTGGGTTCCCCGACAACCAATGGGCAAAGCCCACCTAGGAAAGGGATCATACAATGTATTGTGTGGGAAGTGATAAGGTTGAGAGGATTTTATTTTTGCTTTTGTATGTGGTTGTGGGTGTTGTATAGCACAATCATGCATCTTATCTCATTCTTGCATCATCCTAATGCTTTAATTTTTACAGCCATTATAGATTCATATAGGTTGCTTAGGGGTTTTGATGGTTGCCTTATCAGATGATCTTCTATTGAAAAACAAGAATTGAGTTCATAATTAGAATTAGAATCGAGTTTTGCTGGTAATTTTGATAGAGACTCAAAGTCCTTACCAAAGCATCTACAAGCAGTAGAAATGGCCAATTCATTGCAATAGAATGATGCTATAATTGCACAAGACCTGGATAGGAGACTTGAGGATTTTGAAAGGAGGCTAATAGTCATGATTAGAGGGTTGGTTGCAACCTTGACATGACCTTCTAGACCACGACTTGTAGCTCTTGCCATGAGATGAGCGAAGTCAAATGTTATCGGGGACACTTCCTTAGCAATTACTAGAGCATGGTGTGGCACCACAAGTTCCACTTACTGAGTAGAGAAGGGATAAGGTTTATGCTCTGAAAGAGAATTTTACAGCAGAGGAGGAGGAAGAACTAATAGTTGTGAAGAGTAAGGGTTCCCGAGTGGAAGATGCAATGTTGAGGAAGATGGAAGATAAGATAGAAGAGATGGTTTGTCACCTGTCAATAGGGAAGAGAATTAGTCCTAAAGATAGATATCTAAATAGTGAAGAGCTACTACCTCAGAGGTTCAAAATGCCTCACTTGCCTAAGTTTGATGGTACTTCAAATCCATTGGCACATGTGAAGCAATACACTTTGGTAATGAAAGCTACCACCCTGACCAAGAAATAGAAGGTCGAGTATTTCTATCTTAGCCTAATAAGCCTTACCATTGATTAGATCGTAGGACCAAAGAAGATTGGGACATGTTGACATAGCTATTTTTGAAGCAATATGATTGTAGTAGTCGAATAGAGGTAACTTTGAAGGATTTAGAGCTATTAAAATAAAAGCATGAGGAGTCTTTTTATGAGTAGCACACAAGATGGAGGATTTGAGTCATAGAGATGAAGTGAAAACCTGATACCACAAACTAAATTAGGTTATTTATAAGGAATACGAGTCCATACATGAGAGAGGGGCTCAAGATGAAAGGCCTTAAGGATTAGGAGTCCCTTAGGGACATCGCCATTAAAGCTAAGGGGGAGTATGTTTTCTACTTTTATTCTAAATAGGATTGTAAGGTCTTGAAAGAAATTGTTACCCCTAACTTACTGGCCACTAAAGTTAAAGGAAAAGAGAAAGCAAAGGTTGGAATGCTAATGCCTAAACTGAAGAAGAAGTCTTTAAAAAGCCTCAATTACGCACAAAGAGTGAAAAGACATAGGTTGCAGTGCCTGTATTACGAGAAGAGGATGAAGATACTTTCATAAATGTTCTTTTCATTCTTAAAATTTTTAATGATGATGTATGTGGCACTGATTATATTAATAATATGAACAATTTTGCTTACTTGTATGATGTGCATAATCACGACCATAAATCATTTATATTTGACATTAACTCAATGAATACCACTTCATTTAATTTTGGTACTACAGAAAATCCATAAGAAATCCTGATAGCATATGATATAACTCTTAAAGAGAGGGAAATATTGAGGGTATATTAATAAAATATGAAAAATTCTTTGCTTGTATCTATAAAGATATACTGGGGATTGACCATGAAATTGCTGAACACAGCATCACTGCATACCCGAGTTACAAGCCAATTAAACAAAAGCTTATGAGGCTTAAACTAGAATGGGCAAAAAGGGTTAAGGAAGAGTTGCATAAATAGATTGAAGCTAAGTTCTTAGTAAAAGTCCAGTATCTGACTTGGCTAGCTAATGTCATTCATATAGCTAAAAAGGATGGAAGGGTTCAAGTATATGTTGATTATTGGGATTTAAATAGAGCCTGTCCAAAGGATGATTTCCCTTTGCCTCACATAGATGTTTTGGTTGAAAATGTTTCCATGTGTAGCATGTACAATGTTATTAATAGATATGCCAGATATAACTAGATTCTCAACAAGATTGTTGATCGAATCAAGATAGCTTTTATGATAGAGTGGGGAACTTTTGCTTATAGGGTGATGCCCTTTGGGTTGAAAAATGTAGGTGCCATTTATTAGAGGGTGGCTACCAAGATCCTTGATAACTTTATCTATAAGGAGGTAGAGGTATATCTTGATGATAAGATGATTAAGTTAGCAACCCAATAAGGTCCTTTAAAGCTTTATAGAAGTTCTTTCAAAGAATTGATAGGTATAATCTTCATCTTAATCCTAAGAAATGCATATTCGGAGTTGCTTTAGGAAAGTTGTTAGGTCATGTAGTGAGCCAAAGGGGAATTGAAGTAAATCCATACAAGGTTAAAGCTATCAAAAAAATGTTGATACCTTAAAAGGAGAAATAAGTCAGAGGGTTTTTGGGCAGACTTTAATACATCAGTTGATTTATCACTAAGCTCACCTCAATTTTTGAGCCGATCTTTAAGCTTCTTAGAAAGAATCAGTCTATCAAATGGAATGATGATAATCAAAAAGCTTTTGATACTATTAGGAAATATCTTCTACAACCCCCAGTTCTATAACCGCCACAACTATTAAAGCCTTTAATTATATACTTATCAATAGAGGGAAGTTCTATGGGTGCCATGATGGCTCATAAAGATGAAATTGGGGTTTCCTATGTAGTCTATTATCTCAGTATGAAGTTTCTTCATTATGAAGCCAAATATGTAGAAGTTGAAAATATCTGCTTATTAGTAATTTGGGCTTCTAAAAACTTAAGGCATTTTTTTTCTCACAAAGTGCAAGCGGTCCCTAAATAGAATCCCCTTAGGTACCGCTAAAAAGCACCATCTCTACTAAGAAAGGTGGGAAAATGGTATTGTTATAAGAGCTTGACATAAAGTATATCACCATGAAAACTATAAAAGGGTGTGTCATAGCAGAATTCTTAGTTGAACACCCCTTAATGGGGACAAAGTCGAGTATGAATTTCTCGATGAGGATATCGCAGCTATTATAGTGAAGGGATGGCAGATATACTTTGATATAGCTATTAACAATAAGGGAGCAAAAGTAAGGGTAATTCTTATAACTTTGGATGGTGAGAAGCTTCCCTCAGCCAAAAAGTTGAGATATAAGGCCACTAACAATAAAGCTAAATATAAAGCCTATATTTATAGGTTGGAAGTGCTATTAACTGTGGGGGCAAAAACTACAAAATTTTTTAGAGATTCATCGCTAGTAATTCATTATTTTCATAGTGAGTGGTCTGTTAAGGAAGAACGAATAATGCTCTACATGAAGTGCTTGAAGGTATTAAGTGGTCAGTTTAATGTCCACACCTTCGGTTGTGGGCTTATAGATGAGAATTAGTTAGTAGATGCCCTTACTACTCTAGCTTTAATATGGGATAATCTAAATGATGTAATTATAAAGCCAATACTGATTGCTGGTCCAAATAAGATATCTTTTGAGATCGAACAGGTAATGGATGTTAAGGTCACTAATGGGAAGCCGTGGTATTATGACATTTAAAATTACTTAGAGAGGTCAATATTCCTAGAAGAAGCTATTAAGAAAGATCAGAGGATGATCTATAAGCTATCCACTCAGTTCATTAGTGTGGATGGAATACTTTAAAAAGGACGGGATCCAGCTAAGGTGCCTAAATGAGAAAGAAGCTAAGAAGGTTATAAAGGAAGTACATGCTCGTGTTTGTGGTGCTCATGTGAATGGTTTAACATTGGCAAAGAAAATCATGTGTCAAGTTTTCTTTTGGCTCATGATGGATATAGATTATTCTAGATATGTAAAGTAGTGTTATTTATGCCAGCATTATATCAGCTTAAGACACTTGTCGGCCTCAAAATTGTACAACCTCATATCACTATGGCCTTTCATAGCTTAGGGAGTTGATATCATGGGACATATATATCCAATTACCTCAAACAAGCATAGGTACATTGTAGTTGTTATTGATTATTTCACTAAGTTGGTAGAAGAAATGGCTAGATTCATTGATCAACATTTGATATGCAGGTATGGTCTTTCTTATAACATTGTATCTGATGCAAAGTATAGTTCAAAGCTAAGCTAAAATCTATATCCAACACCATAAATCTTCTCCTTACCGATCTCAAGACAATGGGGTAGTTGAAGCAACAAACAAGAACGTGAAGAAGATACTATCCAAGATGGTGTAGACCTATAAAGATTGGGTAGGAAAGTTACGTTTCACACTGTAGGGTTACAAAAGTACTATTAAAACTTCGATAGGGGATGCACTATTCTGTTTGGTATATGGAAAAGAAATAGTGCTATCTTTAGAGGTTGAACTCCAATCTTTAAGGGTAGTATTAGAGGCTAAATTACCAAAAAACTTGCTAGATAAGGATCGAATGCAAGCCTACTATGACAACCAAATTTTTTAGAAGAGACTAGCTCATTCATTTGGGAAGAAATTCAGAAAGAATCCTTTAAAAGAAGGTGATTTAGTCTTTAAATAGATGAGACCATGTGTTCCTGATACTCAAGGCAAATTCAGACCTATTTGGGAAGGTCCTTTTGTGTTGAATAAGTTATTATCAAAAGGAGAGATGATCTTAACTGAAAATGATGGAAATGAGTTTAAGGAGCCAATCAACATCAATAGATTGAAAAGGTTCCGTGGCTAAGACCAAAATCAAAAGAAAAAAATAAAGCCCTACAGGTTGAAAATAAAAAAAGGTGGTCTTGCTAAAATTAGGCACCATGTTATGGTGAAAATCGAAAAAAGGCATCCTGAGAAAAAATTAGGAGTTGAGTGAAAATGTTCAATAATTAAAACTTGAGATGGCTGATTGATAACAAGAGTTTGATGCTCTAAGGATTTGACTCAAGATTAGATGAGGTCTTGTATTTTTTAGCTTAATGCCAAATAATGATCATGTATAATGAAATCAAACAAAAAATGTGCACATTTTATGCAATGATATATTAATATAAGCATAGTAGTTTATTTTTCATGCTCAAAATTGTCTAGTTCTAATATAAAAAGTAGCACACAATTTCTTTATTGCATATGTAATCTACAATCTATCCTCTACTACTCTTGCCATTGGAGTGCCTTAGCTAGGTTGCCCTATTATCAACCATAGGGCTAGTAATCCATTTCTTATACTCAATCAAAGTAGTGAAATCACAATGTTTATTCCCAGAGATGATGACCTTTATAGGTAATTATGGCAAAAAATGATGATAACTAGAAAAAAAAATCAATAGAAAGAATGCCAACCTGAAAAGACAGCAAACACCTAACTGTAGCATTGGGACTTGAGGTGGCTTTAATCAAGGTTACCCAATGAAGATGATGTTTCTCATTATATAATGAAGAAACAATAATGCAAAGTGCTCATTTGAATTTTTTTTGTGCTTTCAAAATGATTTTTTTAGCTTTGTCCTTTTATCTTTTTAATCAAGAAATTAGTGCAGAAGTCTTAAGCGATCCTAGGTATTTTGTCCTTATCTCATCTTTTATACCTTCAAATGCGGTAAAACCAAATCCATAATAATCTCAAAGCTTAGAAATATAATTTTTATGAGAAACCTAAACCTATTTTAGTCTTTAAGACCCTCAAAATTAATCCTAAACCTTAGTAACCTAAATCTACCCTTTTACCTAAACCAGTCTATAGAAATTTGGGCATAAAGCTTTCCTTAGAACTCCTTTTTGAGTGAATCCAATTTTTTTGGAAAATAGACTCATTTTTGGACAACTTTAATGAGAGTTATTAGCCTAATTCTATACCCATCATTCCCAAAACAAATTTCAAAGTTAGGGGAGTGGCTTTGTCCCCGAAAATTGCTTAAGGGTAAGTGTCAATATTTCAGCCATATACAAGACCAAATTGGGTAATTTATGTTTCTTTAGAAAGGTAAGACATAGGGGAACAAATATAAAGAAGACACCTTGTCTAAAAAATTGCATTTTAAAGCCCAAATATTGAGGAATATTTTAAATTAGGGTGTTAATAGGTTGAGAAAAGGGGAAATAGATGAGTTAAGGGTGAGTGCCACCTATGACTCATTGAGTTATAGGTGATACTCATCCACAACTCACCCTTGGCATTGAGTTATGCCATCTTCGACCCATTTCTTGATTAGGGCATAACTCATTTAAGTTATACCCAAAACCAAGCTTTGGACAGAATAATTTTTGAAACCCATTGCCACCCATGACTCTTTGAGTTGGGGGGTAGGGGAATTATCTTTATATACACAAAATTTTTGCTCAAAACGACAGTAAAAATTTAGTGAGAAAATCCTAGATTTTTTCCATGTAAATTTATCTGAGCATTTAGTGCTCACTTATTCAAATTTGAGAGAATAGAAAGGGAGTGACTTCAGCAAATGAAGAAGAGCTCTGTAATTCTCGAAAAAAATGGTAACCAAAAATTTTCATAAAAGAGAAAAAAAGCCAAGAAAAAAGAGAGAGCAAGACATTGATTTTTTGGCTTTAAGACTAACTTAGTGTTTAATTATTAATAAACTAGTTGTCTAACTCTTAAAAAATAAATTGTTCATTATTTTCTTTATTTTTTTCTTGCTCTATTAACTTACTTTTTTCTTAGCTTTTAAGTTTATAAGCAGTGTGTTATATATATAAATGATCATTGTTTATTTGTTTGATCATGCTTTAAGGGTTTAAATTGAATTAAGATGAAAAACATAGTAAAGTACATATGCTGTTTATCTTCTTCCCTAAGTAACCTCAAAACTCATTTTTTTTTCATTTCATGGCTTTATCTCATATTTTTTAATATTTTTTTATTTGATGCTTTTATTTTGATCATGCAAATAGATATAAGAGGAGTTTAAGTAAGTATGTGGTATCACTTTTAAGTTTTGATTATTTTTTTCTCTTTTGATTATTTTTCATTTTCCTAATTTTTGGTATTTAATTTCATAATAAATAAATATACCGGTCATATATATATATATATATATATATATATATATATATATATATATATATATATATATATATATATATATATATATATATATATATATATATATATTTCCACACACATATATTTATTTATTTATTTATCAATAACCCTTATATTTCTCATCTTTTTCACCGCACACACGTGCTTTAGACGTGTGAAAGGTAGTCAAAAGCCATGATGAATGAGTCATGGTTACCATATATTTGTATTTAAATTTTAGTATTTTATTTATTCCTGCAATTGGTCTATAATAGTGAATGGTTTTTCAAATATTAACTTAAAAATTCACGAAAAAAATTTATACAATTTTTAGTTGAATTTTTCTATAACAAAGGGGACCAATGTCCTATTTTCATCCATAAAATAATAGGTAAAAGTAAATATTTTTGTTTATAAACACAAAATATTTTTCTATCTTAAGTTGATCGACACAAAATTTTCCAAAGCTGCAGGGGTAAAATATCCCCATCTTTTATCCAAAATTACACCTAAAATTCTTCTTTTTGTAAATATGCATGCCGGGACCAACGTCTCCATCCAAATGGATATTGTAAATGAAATACCCATTTTACGTATGACTCTTTATTTTTTCCTTTAAAAGAATATAATTATGCTATGTTTATTACTTTTCTTGATTAATTTGCTTTATCGCTTTCAAATGTGGATATATGTACCTTTTAATTCTTTACCATGATAATGCATGAGAAGAAAGATAAAGTAAAAAACATTGAAAGCTTATTTATAAACCATATTTAACCAAGGTTTATAAGAAGGGGTCTTGAACCATTTGTGGTTTTGGCCTCATAAGGTTAGAACTCATTTTCTAATGTTTTATTAGGTAGCAACTCTATGAAACCTACCTTATGGTGCCCAACTGATGCTCTCATAGGTTGATAGCCGATAACGCACTAAGCATGCCCTAAGACATTGTCTCATGCTTTTTGAGGCTCGAGACTTGGCAAATTAGGTAAAATCCTTATCCATTATGAAATGACCAGCCTTCATAAGTTAAATGAACCTTTGTCTAACCTCGAGCCCTAAAAGTAGGCCTTTGAGAACCCATCAGATGCCTAAAAGGGGTTCGACACATACAACAGTGGTGACTCCACTGGGGACACTAAGAGACTCAACTCTAAAAGTACTTTATTTAAAACTTTTATTAATAAGTTTAAAGGTTAAGAAATTTTATCTTTTTTCAAAATTTATGATGCATTAGAACATGCTTTAACCTTATAATTAAGTTAGGTGTGTCCATTTAACTAATGGTGCATTCTTAAAGCGCAACCCTATATTCACTTAATATAGGGAGGTTTTAGGAGATAATCACCAACCCAAGACTCATACCATTTGGTATATCGAATGATCACCCAACCGGTCGCTATGCTCATGATGAGCTAGACCCATTAGTATGGATCATGCTTAGGTAGCCCTAAATTTGTATATGTAGACCAATACTTTATGTTGTAGACACTAGGTCCTAAGGTGGCTCCGGATCAGAGTTACCTAATGAGGAAATTATTTCTCATAAATGAAAAAAGAGTAGAGGTGTCAAGCTTTCTCCCTAGATTTCCTATTTTTAAAATGTTTTTTGATCTCTCTTATGAGTTTTAAATGTTTAAAAATCATTTTTGGGGTCTTTTCCCACTTTGTCTTTTTCAAACAGTGTAAAATGAGAAAATTAGGTTTCAAAATTTTAAGCAGTCTAGAGTATTTTAGCTTTATGATAGCCTAAGAGCTTATAATTAGGTAATTCCAATGCCATTTGAATCTTAAGACATATATTTACAACTTTGATGAAGACACCTAAATTTACTTTAGTCCTTAAGGTTCTCAAAATTAGGGTTAAACATAGATTACCCAAATCTATCCCTATAGCTGGACCAGTCTGTAGTATTTCTAGTATAACTCCGTCTGTAGAGCTCATTTTAAGGTGACTCTAATTTTAATAGAACCTATACTTATTTTAATGAAACTTGTATGAAGAGAGCATGAACTAACTCTAGAGCCATTGTTCATAGCAATTTTTTAAAGTCAAAATGCCAATTCTATCCTTGAAATTTTCTTAGGAGCTATTGTTACCATTTTGGCAATAAATCTAGATAAAAAAATTCAAACTGAGTGATTTTTGATTCATTGGGAATCTAAGAGATAGGTTAACAAATGTCTATAAGACATTTTGTTGAAAAAATGTCATCTTCAAGCATAAAAAGGCAAAATATTTCAAGTTGGAGGTTAGTCAATTGAGAAAAAAGAGGGAAAAGTCAAAGTCAAAGGTCCTTGTTTGACTTACAGGCCAGGTCCGTGAATCACTCGAAAATTGCAACCTACATATAGAAATAGGGAAAAAATTGGGGAAAAAGGTCTTGGAATTAATCTTATCCCATTTGGGATATTTATTAGGATTTTCTAAGCCTAATCCACTCTCTTTTTCTTCTTCTTCTTCTTCTTCTTCTTCTTCTTCTTCTTCTTCTTCTTCTTCTTCTTTTCTTTCTTTTCTCTCTTATGAAAGTTACATATCTTTTAACATAAAATTCTAAAAAATCATATAAAATCTAGAAAAAACCATAGAGCACTGAATCCTCATCCTTTAACAAACTAACACTGAAAGCAATATTCTTGAGCCCTAAAACTCGTAAATTTAAATAACTAATTTTTAATTAATTGTGTAAATAATTTTTTTAGCTTATTTTCTTGTTAGTTTTGTAAATCTACCTTAAAACATTGTCAATTTCACATATTTGTTAATTAATTGTAAAATATGTAAATTTTTTAACTAATTTTGTGGGTTAATTTGTCATTTTAGTTTAATAAATTAATTATGTCATTATCTAAATTTGTTGTTAATTATTTGTTTTTTTATGTTAATTTTTTAATTATTTGAGTTGTTAATTAATATTTAATTTCATTATTTACTAATTAATTGTTTTATTATACAATTTGTTAAGTTTTTTTTAGTTTAATTTATTAGTTTGTTTAATTTGTTAATTTGATGTTTTATTTAATTTCTTATATATTTTAAATAATATTATGTTGTATATGTTTATTATGAATTATGGTTGGCTATTTTTCTAAGTATTTATATGTGTTTTTAGGTGTTAAATTAGTATTTTATTTTGTTTCCTACATTAGTCCCTTTAGCGACAGCAAACATTTCTCGTCATTAAAAAGCTTCCCTTTAAGTTCTCTCTTTTTCTAACACTAAACCATCAGCAATAGGGGCTTACGGAGATGGACAAAAACACCCATCCCTAAAAGTCCCAGTTAGCCACCCCCCTTTGTCACTCACTCTACTCATGCCTTTTTGGTTTTTTTTTTTGCCTTTTTCTTCTTTTGTTTCATTTTTTTTGGCCTTTTGGCTCCTTTCCTCCCCATTTCACGTTTTATATGAGTGTGTGTATGTATTATCATTTCCTTTTCATTGTTTTTCGTTTAATGTTATTATTAATAGTTTTCTTATGTTGTTTAATTTGCTAATATTAAATTGTTAATATATTTTTAATGTCAATATTTTTATTAATATTATATTTTATGTTTATGGTAAAATTGACGTAATTAATTTACCATCTTCCATTAATTTATAATATATTTTAATTATTGTTTGTTTTATTAATGTTATTTTATTTATTTAAGCTTATAGCTTATTTATATATTTGTACAATATTTAATTCAAGTTGCATTTTTTTCTCATTTTAATGAAAATATTTGTAATAATTATTATTAATA
This sequence comes from Excoecaria agallocha, assembly GCA_037975025.1. Lineage (NCBI taxonomy): Eukaryota > Viridiplantae > Streptophyta > Magnoliopsida > Malpighiales > Euphorbiaceae > Excoecaria > Excoecaria agallocha. The sequence goes on from CM075819.1 coordinate 30,962,876, forward strand.
TTATCATTAATGCTTTTACTATATTTGCTATCACTATTTCATATACTATTATATTCATTTAATTTATAAATTAATTTTATATATTTAATTTTGCATTTAATTCATTACTAACTAATTAACTTTTCCTATCATTTTTATATACGTAACTATTTTTCGGGCTAAGTTCGATAACCAAAGAAGTCTAGGTTAGGATTTCTTTTATTACCATTTATTTATTTACTTTTTTGGTCTGTAAAACTATTTAATGTTTTCCCTTTTCTCGCTTGTAATAGCTTTGTAATAAACGTTTTTGCTCGATAATTATGAAAACTCACTTAAAATATTTTTTATCTAATTAATTGGATTTTTTCTTATAAAATATATCGATGTCCTATTTTATTCCAAAAATCATACAAAAGAATTTTATAAATATGCATAAGGGAACTAATGTTCCCAATTCAATTAAAAGCCCGATTTATGCATGTCATCTTTTATTATTTTAATGCCTTTTTTATTTTACATAAATGGATTTTCAATGATAAGTCGAAAAACCAATTAAATGATTTTATACAAGTTTGAGTGGGATTTTTTTATAATAAAAAGGACCAATGTCCCGATTTTCACACACAAAATGATGTGTAAATTAAGCATTTTCTTTACAAGCACAAATGATATTTTAATTTGAAATTAATTAATGTGATTCTCAAATTTTTTAATATATATGCTTTCAATCTTTTCAACGTGCTTAAAGTGCATTTTATTTTTCTAGTATAATAACTCGTGTGAAAAAGAGATGAAATATATTAATCACTAAAACTTGTTTATATAACTTAGCCAAAGGTATAAATAGGAGTAATGTTTTGAACTATCTCTTGTTTTGGCCTCATAAGGTTAGAACTCATTTCTTAATATTTTATTGGGTGTCAACTCCACGATACCTACTTGGTGTGCCCAGTAGATGCCTTCGTAGGTCGATTATTAGTAAATAAGTAGGGATACCTCGAGCCACTATCCATGCCTTTTTAAGGCCTAAGGCATTGTAGATTGGGTTGAATTCCTATCTATTATGAAGCAACCGGTCTTCACGAGTTAAATGAACCTTGATTCATTCTTGAGTCCTAAAAGCGAGGTTTTAAGAGCAAGCTGGATGCCTATGGGGTTCGATGAGTGTGATTGTGCTGACTTCACTGGCGACCATGAAATTTTGCTCTGAAAGTACCTTTGGTTAATTTTATATAAATGACTTTAGAGATTAAAATATTTTGTCTCTTTTCAAAAAATTGCATTGCATTCATACTAGAGCCTTAGAATTAAGTTAAGCGTCCCTCTTTTATTCCCGGTGCAGTCCCAAAGCATGACCCTATATTCACTCAATGTAAGGAAGTGTTAGGGAGGACTACCAACACAAGCCTTGTACCTTTTGGTATATCAAATGATGACCCAATCAATCATCATGCTCGTGATAAGCTAGATCCATTAGTAGGGACCACGCTTGCGTAGACTTAAAGTTGTATCACTGGACTAAGCCTATGTAATGGTATAAACATTTCCACTTGGGGGCATATGCCATAATACCTTGCTTATGATGTAGGCTTATGAATTAAATAAACCCCGATAAATTTAGATATTTTCTCACCAAAGGCTTTCATACCCCAATGGGCACATTTCAGTTTATTGGGATTGTTTAAATACAATCACCAAAATCCATTCACGCGTGCTTTCAATAAAGAGAGGTTATATTGTTAATTTTTCACTGTGGATCATACATGTTCATTAGGTTCCCTATTAATCAATGATCTAATCCCACCTAGGAAAGAGATCACATGACCTCTTGTGCGAAAGCAATAAGGTAAGAAGCATGTATTTCTTTTCTCTCACATGTGGTTGTTTATACTGTGTACATAGACATGCATTTCTATTAATTGTAAATTAACAATAACAATTAATAAAATGTGCATGTCTTGTATGTATAGATATGTTCTATAGTTTCTACTTGCATGAATCACGACCTAAAATGTAAATGAAATCTAAAGCCATAAATCCTATGTTCGTGATCATGCGTGGGCATGGATTACATTTTACGTGCAAACAAATAATGGTAATTAAGATAATAATGTAAAACATGTATGTTAATCTTCTTTGCCATGACAATGTGTATATCTTGTTTGTGTTTATGTATTATAATGTATTCTTGTTCATGCATTACATGTGTGCCATGTATCATATGTATGCTTAACATGTCTATGTATCGTGCATCACTCTAACCTTGTGACTTTTCTCAACCATTCTAGATCACATACTTAGGTGGTTTAGGAGTCCCAACGATCACCTTATTAGAGAGCTTCATTCAAAATAGTTGAAAGAAGAATCAAAATTAGAGATAGATCTGAGTTCGCTTGATATCTTCAAGTTAGCCTCGGAAGCTATAGACATGATGGATCCAATGCAGACTGAGGCTATTGATATTCAAGAACTAGATAGAAGGCTAGATGAGTTTGAGAGAAGGATAAGTCAATGATGATTGACATGATAAATTCCTTAGAACAGCTTACATGCCAATAAACTTTAGCAGCTACTGCTGCACACAGAGAGCCTGCAACTATTGGAGGCACCTCCATTACTGCTCCTTTAGGACCTTCTTTAGTGGTAAAATTAAGGGGAACAAGGTTAAGAACTCTACTTGTTGAGGAGCAAAAGAGAAGGGAATTGTTTTCGAGGAAGATTTTATCCCTAAAGAGGAGGAGCAACTGGCAGTAACACAAGTTCCAAAAGGAAGATTTCCTAAAATGGAGGATCTAGTTCTCAAGAAGATGGAAGAAAAAATAGAAGCAATGGCTCAGGTTTTATTGTTTAGAAAGGGAATTTATCTAGAGGATAAAGATTTGGAAAGTGAGGACATTCTCGCTCAATGATTCAAAATGCTTGATCTGCCCAAGTTCGGTGGTACTTTTGACCCATCTTCTCACATTAAGCAGTATACCTTAGTCATGAAGGGCATTATTCTCACTAAGAAATAGAATGTTGAGTATTTTAATCTTAGCCATACAAGCCCTACCATTGGCTGGTATCATGGTCTAGATGGGCGTATTAAAAAAGATTAGGGTATGCTGATAAAAGTATACTTGAGACAGTATGACTGTAGTACATGAGTGAAAGTTACTCTAAAAGACCTTGAGCTACTATAGCAGAAGTAAGATGAGTTTTTTTATGAGTATTTTACAAGGTGGATAAATAGAGTAATGGAGATGAAGAGAAAGCATGACATTACTGATCAAATCAGGCTTTTTATAAGGAATGCTAGTCCTTACCTAAGAGATAGCCTCAAAATGAAAGCATTAAAGGATTAGGAATCTCTCAAGGATCTAGATATTGAAGCTGAGGTTGAGTACTTAGAAAAAAAAGGCTAGTTATACAAATCTAAGTCATGGTAAGAATGGCGGAGGCAGTAGCAACAACAAAGGTAACGGTGATAGAACCTCAAGCATCTTAGTTACAAAGTTAAGATGACGACATTATTTGGATCTAGGTAAGACATTATCTTGGTACCTCACTCATCTCGAAGTAACAACCTTTGCCACCTATGTTAGCCAAGAGCCAAGAGAAGTCGAGATATAGGGCTGATTGGTACAACAATTATCATTGGCATATGGGGCATAAAACTAACTACTATCACCCTCTGAGAGATTGCATTCAAGACCTAATTGGCACCAAACAAATACAAGATCTAGAAAAGCTATAATACTGTGTGACCATCCATGTTTGGCTTTGACTTAGGTTCACTATAATGGTATATTCTATGAGATGTACATGGCATGTAAATTTTTAGCCATTACCTGCTCAATTCTAGTGATGAGATTTTGGGATGTAAATATCACCGGTCTTAGAGGAACCATCCAAAAAAGGAGGAACTTAAGGCGTTGAAAGACTTTCTACTGTCTATACTTACAATGGGGAAAAGTGTAGAATAAACCACTTTTTGATAATGTAAAAAATGTATTTGTTTCTCCAACCATGTTAATAACATGAGCTTTTCTTATGTATACAACGTCTTATTTTATTGCATCTTGCATAATGATAATTATGGCTTGTTTATGAGACATTAATTCAATAAACACTACTTTATTCAATCTCGAGTATAGAGACATTTTAGGTGCATTTTTTATATCTTAAAGTGAGTCTTAAGAAGACAAATTAAATTTTCACCTAAGCCTGTAAAGGCACTCCATAAGATGAGAAGAACATTGTAGAATCCTATTCTCATATTTCCAAATAGTACACCAAAGCAAAAAGCTTAACCCAACTAAAAAGAAAGCCTAAATGTCAAGCCTAACCTTCCTAAACTGATTCATCCAAAATTTTAAGAAAACTTGTAAGGGCTGACTGATAATAGGAGTTGGATGCACACAAGATGTCACACCCTGAGATTAAATCAAGGTCTGTGTTCTTATATTACATGTTTTGTCATGACTACTATTATTGACACATGATGTATGTAAATAAGAATGTATGTATAAGTTGGGCATAAGTATATGGTTAACCCATTAGGAGAAACCTATATCATGCATAGAAACACATGATAAAATGGGCTTTATTCTAAAGTAGTGATGGCTATGCTTCATATGGCAAGGACTTCTTTTAGCATTTCCAATTCTTTAGGGGCATCAAATGGTATGCACAATATGTAAAAAGGATAAATTATCTTTTATCTGAACAAGATGGACTATTTCCTTAAGATTATAAAAGAAAACTCATAAAGAAGACAAAGCAGAAAAAACTAAAGGAGATAACCAAAGAAACCTTGCTTGAAGACTAGGAGCACTGAGGAGGTTGCATGAGAATCATCTACCAGATTGCATTAGAGATGGATTCCCCTAACCATACATGGTGTAGACCATGCATTACATGCATGCATTCTTGCATACTTGCATGCATTCTTATACACATGTATGCAACTTTTATATATGTTGTCATATATATAACTTTGTAAGTTACATAAAAGCTTGCTCCACTATTCGATCCTCAACAATTTGCCCGAGCCTTCACGTATGACTGTCTCGAAGGCTCGAGGATTTCTCACATTAGTGTAATGACTACTACAACAATATCTTTTTGCCAACTTTAGGGAGTATTCCTTAATTAGTTTGTCTTGCTAAGATTTTGACTAAATTTTATTTTGTAGGTTTGAGGATCATCACCTCCTTGATGTATTCATGGCAATCATGGTGTCATCCCTTTCCTTATTTTAAGTAGCATTTCTAGCTCAATTTATCTTGCAAGCTATGCCTAAGATTTTGACTTAGCTTTCTTTTAATTTATAGGTTCAAGGATTCTCACCTCTTTGATGCATTAAAAAAAGCCATGGTGCTGTCCTTTCCTTAAGAATGATTTAAGGGTCACTACTTTACCAACGCATTTTGGACGACTGTTGCAACACCATCTTTTCGTCGATTGATATGAGCTTGAAAAGCTCATTAATAATGTGTTTTTATGAGTAGTTTTGTTGAGTATAGTGTTTAATGTTTTGGTATTTTATGTATATTTTGTTGCTTTTATGTGTTTTATGTGTTTATGGATGTTTTATTTGTTTTATAGGAGTAAGGGAATGGTTTGGATCTTAAAGGACATCATTTGGAGAAGAAAGAGAAAAGCTAGGGCTACAAAAGCTATTGTCACAAGGGCGACAAAGGTTGGGGGTCACAACAGCATGTAAAGGAGAGCCAAGCCAGCAGAAGTGAGGAATTTCTGAGCAAGGCCTAGGCGTGACATGTCGCGAGCACGTCAGAGGTCGCAAGCTCGACGAGTGGCGGTTGAGGAAGGAGCTGAATGTGAAGAGCTACATTTTTTTCCATCAACACTTGCAACCTTTTGAAGAGGCACTTGAAAGTACATCTCTTTTTAAGAGATGTATATATATTACTTTGACAAGAATAAATAAAAAAAAGGGAGATTTGATTTTGTAATTTATTTGAGAACAATAGTTTAGTGTTTTTAATTGTTAGTTTAATTTTCAAGATTTGAAGAGAAGGCAAGCAAAGAAGAAGATATATTTAGTGAATTGAAAAAGGGTTGAGAGATCCCTTTCTTTATTTCTAATTTTACTTCTTTGTAATCTTTAAATGAATTTTACTTGGTACTAGGATTATTTGAATGAATATCTATTTTTTATTTCCATTATTAGTCTTTGAATGAAAAATTTTCTATTAGTATAATTTGCATTTTAATTATAAGTTAAAGGAGGATTGAGAGGTTTGTTTTAACTTACATCTAATAGGAATTCATTATCAAAGCATACTTTGAGAGATCACATGTGGAGATAATTGCTATAGGTTGGTGAATAATTTTAAAATGTGTAACTAAGAATTAACTAGTTCATTAATGAGAGTTAAGGATTAGTATCTTAATTGCATGTTTTAGGCATTCTAATTCATGTCGAGAGAGTGGATTAGAAATATATTCTAATTTGGCTTACTGATAAGATTATAATTATTAATTAAAATAATGGATTCAAGTGTGCGATCATTAGATTTTCATTACATATATTGTCTTCTTTCATTATATTTAACTAAGACTTAATTAGCTTACAAGATCGAGTAGTTTGGAGTTAATCACAATTTATGAACATTGTAAAGAAGATTAAAATTAAGTAGTAATAGTGAATAATATCAATTAACATTCCTCGTGGGATCGACATCTAAAGTACTATACCGGTACACCATATACTTACGGTATTAATGCTTAAAGAAATAGCATGACAAGTTTTTGGCGCCGTTGCCAGGGAAATATATGATTGAATTATTGCATTATGAATCTTGATTTAAGATTTTGGATTATGATATTTAATTTGTTTTTGTTGTGTATTTTCAGGATTTGATAGTTCATGCCTCGCACAAGGAGTTCGCAATAAGATCTTAAATCATTGAATCTAGAGATAGAGAGATTTATTTCAATTAACTGTAAATCCAACAAGAAGAAAAATAGGACTAGGAGATTGACCATGATTGAAGAAGAGAATCCATAGTGGCTGATGGATTTTGCCACGCCAGCATTGAGTGGGGCTCAACAAGGGGTGGTAAGATCCATGGTAAACGCTAATCAGTTTGAGATTAAACCATCGCTTTTGCAAGAGATTCAAAATAGCATTCAATTCTATGGTTTGGCAAATGAGGATCCTAATGCTCATTTGGTAAAATTCTTAGAAATATGTGATACCTTTAAAATAAATGGAGTTTTGGCGGATGCAATTAAGCTTAGACTTGTCCCTTTCACATTGAAGGATAAAGCCAAAGCTTAGTTGAATTCCCTAACTAGGGGGTTTAGAACAACTTGGGATTAATTAGTCCAAGCACTTTTATCTAAGTATTTTCCCCTAGCCAAAATTGCAAAGATTATAAAGGATATCACTACTTTTGTTCAACATGATAGTGAATCTTTGTATAAAGCGTAGGAGAGGTTTAAAGAGTTACAGAGAAGTTGCCCACACCACAATCTTCCAATGGATTTATTTATGCAAACATTTTATAATGGGGTGAATCCAGCTACTAGAGGCACAATAGACGCTGCAGCTAGTGGCTTTCTTATAAGGAAGACAATGGAGGCTACGTTTGAGATGTTAGAGGAGATGTCCATGAATAATTACATGTGGCCAACCGAAAGAGTAAGGGAATCGAGTTATTCAAATGCCAGGGGAGTACATTTGATAGATTTAGTAGTAGCTTTGCAAGCCCAGGTTGAGAATTTGACACAGAAAATTAATAGCCTAGGTATAAGAAGTAGTCCACAAAGTGGGTGTAACATACGTGGATAACAAGGGCATGATTGTGAGGTGCGTAACTTAGAATTAGCTAGTACAGAAGAACAAGCAAGTTTCATCCAAGGGCAAGGACGAGGAAACCCATAATCAAATACCTTTAACCCCAGTCAAAGGAACCATCCTAATTTTTCCTAGGGTAATAGTAGCAACCAAAATAGGGGTGTGGGGTTTCAACAACCTCAAGCCATGTTTGGAGCCTTAGAAGTTAAGATGGATAGGTTTTTGAAGGGAATCAATATAAAGTTTAGTGCTCAAAAGGAGACCCAAAAGACGTTGGAAACTAAGTTCGATCAAATAACAAAGAATCAGCCTCCCCAATTCATAATTTGGAAGTTCAATTGAGGCAAATTGCCAAGGCTCTTCCGTCATGATTACAAGGAAATTTTCCAAGTAATACGGAGGACAACCCAAGAGAACATTAAAAGGCAATAAATTTGAGTTCAGGGAAATCTTATACTAGTGAATTTGTTTCTACTAATAAGACTGGTAAAGTGCAAGAAAGCAATAGGCAGGATAAGTCTGCCATTATGACTGCAACACCAGTGAGGAGCATGACAGGGGAGGGAGCAGTAGCTCTTATCGCGAGTGAAAGACCTATTATGAGTGCGCCAGTTACAACAGAATTGCCTTCTGTAGCGACCACAACACCTATTGTGAGCGCGATAAATAGGGTTCCACTAGCAAAAACTCTAAAAGTATTTCCACCTCGACCACCATTTCCACAACATTTGAAATAGGAAATTAAAGATAAGTAATTCCAATCATTCCTTGTTAAGTTGAAGCATGAGCATATTAATTTGAATTTTGTTGAAGCTATAACACAAATTCCTAATTATGCAAAATTTCTTAAAGATTTAATCGCTAAGAAAAGGAGCAAGGAAGATATGTCTACCATTGAGTTAATAGAGGCATACAGTTCCATTATCACTAATAACTTGCCTACTAAGTTAAAAGATAATGGCAGTTTTACGATTCCATACATTTTAGGGGATGTTGAGTTTCCCAAATGTTTATGTGACTTGGGAGTAAGCATTAATCTCATGTCATTAATTATTTTCAAAAAGTTAGGGTTAGATTATGTTAAACCTACTTGAATGGTTTTATAATTAGCTGACCAATTGATTAAAAAACCTTATGGCATAGTTGATGATGTGTTGGATAAAGTTGATAAGTTTATTTTACCTACAGATTTTGTCATTTTAGACTTTAGATATGATGTGAAATACCCATTGATTTTAGGGAGACCTTTCATGAGAACTGGTAGGGCATTGGTTGATGTCTATGAGTGTACTTTAATTCTAAGAGTAGGGGACGATACTGTATAGTATCGCATGGATAGGGCATTAAGATACTCCATGGATGAAAATGTATGTATGAAACTAGAGGTCATTGATGCATGTGTTGCAGCAATTTTTAATGAAATAGGTCGAGAGGAGGTGATTATTGAGGAAGAAGTTAGTAGAAAGGAAAAGCAAGAGAGTCCAAAGGTAGAATGTTTATATTAAAACGATGCACCTTTACCACATTCGGTAGTAAGTCCTCCTACAATAGAGTTGAAAGAACTACCCAGTCATTTGAGGTATGCATTCCTTGGTTTAAATCACACTTTACCTATTATTGTGTCTAGTAAACTCACTAGTAGTTAGGAAGCTTTGTTAGTAGCGATGGTTAGGAAGAGAATAAAGAGTATAGGTTGGCAAATTTCAAATTTAAAAGGAATTAGTCCTAACATTGTCATGCATAGGATTAACATGATAGATGAATGCCAACCTAAGGTGGATAGACAAAGGAAACTTAACCCAAATATGAAGGAGGTAGTTAAGAAAGAAGTCATTAAGTTGCTAGATGCTGGGATTATCTATCCAATTTCAGATAGTGCGTGGGTGAGTCTAATACATTATGTAGCTAAGAAGGGAGGAATGACAGTAGTTAGGAATGAGAGTGGGGATTTGATTCCTACTAGAACCACCATGAGTTGGAGGGTTTGTATTGACTATAGGAAGTTAAATTCAACCACTAGGAAGGATAACTTTTCGTTACCCTTCATTGATCAAATGTTGGAAAGGGTAGCTAGGCACTCTCATTATTGTTTTTTGGATGGTATTTAGGGTATTTTCAAATTTTTATATACCTTAGTGACAAAGAAAAGACTACTTTTACTTGTCCATATGGGACTTTTGCCTATAGGAGAATGCTTTTTGGGATATGTAATGCACCAGCAACTTTTCAAAGGTGCATGACCTCTATTTTTAGGGATATGGTTGAGGACATCATGGAAGTTTTCATAGATGATTTATCTTTCTATGGTGACTCATTTGAGTTGTGTTTAAATAATTTGGATAGAGTGTTGGCTAGGTGTGAGGAGACTAACCTAGTACTTAATTGGAAAAAATGCCACTTTATGGTTGAAGAGGGTATAATTCTTGGCCATAAGATTTCAGGTAGAGGAATAAAGGTGGATATAGCGAAGATTGAGTTAATAGAGAAATTACCTCCACCAACTACACTTAAGGGCATTAGATCATTTTTTGGTCATGTTGGTTTTTATAAAAAGTTCATTAAGGATTTTTCATTATTAGCTAAACCTTTAACTAATTTGTTGGTAAAGGAAATGCCTTTTGAATTTTCTGATGAGTGTATGTATGCTTTTAATACTTTAAAGGAAGCCCTTATAAGTGCACCCATCATCACTTCTCCTAATTGGGAACTACCTTTTGAGATTATATGCGATGCAAGTGACTTAGCAGTAGGTTGTCTGTTGGGTCAAATAATTGGTAAACGTTTGCGTGTGATTTATTATGCTAGCCATACATTATCACCACCTCAAGTGAATCACACTACCACTGAGAAAGGAATGTTGGCTATTGTTTATGCATGTGATAAGTTTAGGTCTTATTTGTTAGGATCTAAGGTAATAATCTATACGGATCATGTGGCTTTAAGATATTTGTTCGCTAAAAAAGATGCCAAACCTAGGTTAATTCGTTGGGTTCTTTTGTTACAAGCATTTGATCTTGAAATTAAAGACAAAAAAGGTTCTGAAAATTTAGAAGCTGATCACTTGTCTAAATTAGAAAATGTTGAAGGACTAATTGGGGATAATAATGAAATTAATGAATCCTTTCTAGATGAATCTCTTATGTCACGAAATTATGAGTATGTGCCATGGTTTGCAGATTTTGCTAATTTTCTTGCTGTAGGGATTATTCCTTATGGATTGACATGGCAACAGAAAAAAAAAGTTTTTTAGTGATGTTAAAAACTACCTGTGGGAAGAGCCTTATTTGTTTAGAATAAGTGGGGATGGTGTCATTAGACAATGTGTGAGTGATGAAGAGACTGTAAATATTTTAAATCACTGTCATTCATCTTTGTATTTATGGCATAATGGTGGTGCAAAAACTACTTCTAGGGTGCTTGAGTGTGGTTTTTATTGGCCTACCCTATTTCATGATACTAGGACTTTTGTAGCTAAGTGTGATAAGTGTCAAAGGGCGAGTAATATAGGTAAGAGAGATGAGATGCCTTTGAATAATATCTTGGAAGTTGAGATTTTTTATGTGTGGGGAATAGATTTTATAGGTCCATTCCTTTATCTTTTGGGAAAGCTTATATATTGGTTGGGGTAGACTACATTTCTAAATGGGTTGAAGCTAAGGCTTTGCCAACCAATGATTCAAAAGTGGTGATCAAGTTTTTAAAGAAACTCTTTTCAAGGTTTGGAGTGCCACAAGCTATCATAAGTAATGGAGGTACGCATTTTATTAATTGATCTTTTGCATAATTATTGCATTAATATAGTGTACATCATAGAATAACTACTCCATACCACCCATAAACCAGTGGTCAAGTAGAGGTTTCCAATAGAGAGCTTAAATGGATACTAGAAAAAATGGTTTCTAACTTTAGGAAGGATAATGCATATAAGTTTGACGATGCATTATGGGCATGTAGGACTGCTTTTAAAGCACTTATTGGAATGACTCTATATAGGCTAGTTTATGGAAAAACATGTCATCTGCCTGTTGAGTTAGAACATAGGGCATATTGGGCTATCAAGACTTTGAATTATGACATTAAAGAAGTTGGTTTTAAAAGATGTTTTTAATTAAATGAACTTGATGAATTGCATCTCCTTTCCTATGGAAATGCACATATATATAAAGAAAGGTCTAAGAAGTGCCATGATGCTCACATTAAGTAAAAAAACTTTAAGATAGGGGATAAGGTTCTACTTTTCAATTCTAGATTAAAATTATTCATTGGAAAGTTAAGGTCTAGGTGGGGTGAACCTTTCGAAGTAATACAAGTCTTCGATCATGGATATTTAGAACTAAAGAATAGTAAGGGAGACTGGTTTAAAGCTAATGGCCAATGATGTAAGATATACTTTGAAGGAGCATTGCAAAGTAAAGAGGTATCTTTTATCTCTTTGAAGTTGGTTTAGTGGTTACTTATATGTTTAATTTCTATTTTTACTTTTATTTTTATTTTATTGTTGTTTTATTTTTAGATTTATTTGAGATACTTACATAGGTTATTTTTATTTTTCAGGTTATTTTGTTTTGTATGTCATATATCTATTTTTTATTTAAAAAAAATTATTAATTAAGTACTAATTATTTTCTTACTTGTCACGAGCGTGATGTTTGTTGCGAACGTGACATGGCTGAGAGAAAATGTGTGCAGGTACTATCATGAGCATGCTTGTGTCACCCTCACAATTGTTGATCTCCGATATTTGTCACTTGGTTTTGTTGCGAGCGTGACAAGTCTTACGAGCGTGATGCACCAAGTGGCTGAGCTTTTTGTCACGAGTATAACCTAAGGTATTTTGTGGAATGTCGCATTTACGATAAGGTTGCGAGGTCGCGATAGGGCACGAAACTAGAAATCTTGGCCTATTTGGTTGCCTGCTCACCTGGCTTATATATATGTTAAAAGCCTAGATAGATAATTCATCTTCCATTCTTAGCCATTTTTGAGTTTTTTTAGGGTTTTTCTCTTATTGTTTTTCACATCCTCTCATTTGTACTCACTTAACTGGTTTTAGCAAATTTTTCTTTCCTTCTTTTGCTTGATTTTGTTGTTTAAGTTGCTTTCTCACAAGATTTCACAATGGTCCGCACAAAAACTATTGGACTCAAAGACAAACAACCCGTGGAAGGCCCAAGCTCACCACCTACTACTGTGGATTATCTTCAGGATAGGTTTAATTGTCCTATCTTTACTGAAGATGAAGGTGAGAAATTTAAATTTTTCTCCAAAAAGAATTATGTGGGTATGCTTCATTTAGACTTTGCTTTGCTTACTGATTTAGGACTTACCTCACAATTTGACAAGTATATTAAATAAATGAAGTGGGGGAAATTTGCTCATATGACCTTGCCTGTTAGGAGAGATTGGGCAGTAGAATTTTTTGTAAAATTGGCATATGTTGATGACAAAAAGACTCAATTTAAATTTAGGCATTAGGGATGTGAGTTTGTTTTTGAATTTGATGAAATGCACGATTGGTTTGGCTTTCCTTTAAATGGTAAATGCTTTAACTCTAATGTATTTGATCACAAGACTGTTTGGCATAAAATAACTGGCTTAAATGTGTTCAATAATAAGAATGCACCCAATAGACTTATTAAAGATGATGCTTTATTTTTATTTCATAAATATATTTGTCATGCCTTGTTTGGGAGAGTTGAGAGCACAAAAGTTCAGACTAAGGATTTGTTTGTACTAGATTTGATGCTTTCCCGTAAACACCCTGTTTAATAGATTTTATTTTTGATGGGTTATACCATTCGTCTATTGCTAAGACAAAAATTATGGGTATGCGTCACATGTTCACCAGAATCATCTTAGGTTGTTTAGGTGATTTAGCTAATTTAGTTATGGATGAAAATGAGTCTGTTACCTTAATGGATGTCAGATATTTTCATAACTCCCATGTCTTAGATAAAGGCACTTGACCTCCCTAGTTTATTGCATGTTTTTTGCAGGGTGCTGGTCCTAGTTGCGACAAAGAAAAAGGCAAGGCTACCGAATCTTCTGCTGCTGCCACATTGGGTGATTCAGATGGCTTTGAGAAAGAAGATATTAGTGATTTTAAGGCTGGAAAAGAAGAGGATGTTGGCCTTGAAGATGTTACTGGTATGCAGCGTATTCTCTCGCACTTGGATGATATTGAGGCAGTAAATCAAAGTGTGGCAGCATGCATGGCTTCTCTCAAGGCTATTGTGTACCAAATGCATAATAGTCAGAAGAGCTTAAGTCGTAAATTGCTCTCCTTCTTCCTTCAGCAACACTGCAATTCACTCCTTTACCTCCAGGGTACCCTAGTGGACCAGTTGAGTAAACATTCCCTTCCTTCTTACTTTTAATTTTTTTTTTGTGTTTGTGTTTTCATGTGTTATCTAATTGCTGTGTTATATGTTTTGTCTTTATTGATTTTCTCACACAATGAGGACTTTGTGTCCTTTAAGTGTGGGATGATGTGCATGTTATGTTATTTCATGTTTTTGTTTATTATTATGTGTTTGTCGTGCTGTGAATTTAATTTTGGAGCTTGTGTTTTTGGTACCTATTTGGGAATAAATGCATGCTTTAACTTGCATTTCTATAATTTTTAGTATAGTTAGGCAAATTTTTACTTTGAAAATTAAATGTACATAGTGAAGGTCATGACTTGGCAAAGCATTTTAGTGTAAGTTTCTTTTAACTTTAGTATCTTTTCACATGTATAAACGGATTATTTTTTGCCAATATATTGCTTAGGATAATTTGACCTATACTTAAGTGAGCTTTTGAGCCTTTTACACTAAATTTTTTCTTGTATGAGAGCCTTAATATGCTATATCCTCTAGAATTTGTTCTTGGTAAAATTTGAAATTACATTTAGTATGAGATGAGTATGAAAAATAATAAGGGTATTTAGATTAATCCATTTTTTCTTGCTATAAAAACTTATCTTTTTGACTTTAGGTAGCCAATTTTGAGCCTTAAACTTATTTCTGTTGAGTAACATATAATTAGCCAATATCCTTTGCTAAATAAAAATCCATTTCTTTGTGTTACCTTTTTTGTGAAGAGAGATAAATTGCTATATATTTAGGAGATATATATTGTTAATATAAGCATGATGGTATTTAAAATGAGAGTTAAATTCCCTTATTCTCTAGGATTAATATTATAATATGGCTAGTTTCTAAAGAAAAAAAAGAAAAAAAAGGAAAAAAAAAAAGAAAGAAAGAAAGAAAGAAAGAAAGAAAGAACAAGAGAAACTACTAGTAGTGTGCCATTGAGAAGGGAATATGAGAAGTAAATTACATCATGCGATGCTTAGATTCTTAAACAAAGCTCTAATGACATGATAATATTGTTTCTATTCACAATTTGAGCTACTTAAACCAAAAATTAACCTACCCTTAATCTAAGCCAAGCTACAAACTTTGTAAGACCCTTTGATTTCATGTATCATTTTGTACTAGTAGTCGAGATGTTTACTAATTACAAGCTTATGGTAGGCATTGGCATGTTTAAGGAATGAGAGAAACACTAACCTATAAACACATTGAGTGAATTAGTACTTCAAGAATATAATGTTTAAGTTAGAACTACTTTAGGCAATGTTTGGTATGAAATAATGTTTACATGTGTTACGATATTCAAGTTCTTAAGTTCACACATTCATATGCTTTGCTACTTCATAATTTTCCAAATGTGCATGGTTGTTTAAGTTTAATGGATAATGTTTTGGTGTGAGAATTTGCATATTTAGGCTAAATTTGTGAAGAAATGAATGTTTTTTATGTAGTTTTCAAATATTTGCCAAATACAAGTGTAAACTCTAAAATTATATGTTTGTGAACTTTAGTTTTTCTTGTGCATCTTAAAGCTTTGCTTGAGGACAAGCAAAATTTCAAGTGTGGGGAATTGATATGAGCTTAAAAAGCTCATAAATATTGTGTTTTTATGTGTAGTTTTGTTAAGTATAGTGTTTAATGTTTTGGTATTTTATGTGTATTTTGTTGCTTTTATGTGTTTTGTGTGTTTGTGATATTTATTTGTTTTATAGGAGTAAGGGAATTTTTTGGAGCTTAAAGGACATCATTTGGAGAAGAAGGAGAAAAGCTGGGGTTACAAAAGCTATTGTGGCGAGGGCAACAAAGGCTGGGGGTCGCGAGAGCATGCGAAGGAGAACCAAGCTAGTAGAAGTGAGGAATTTGTGAGTAAGGCCTAGGCACGACATGTCGTGAGTGCGATGAGTGGCGATTGTGGAAGGAATTGAATGTGAAGTGCTGCATTTTTTTCCATCAACACTTGCAACTTTTTGAAGAGGCACTTGAAGGTACATCTCATTTTAAGGGATGTATATATATTACTTTGACAAGAATAAATAAAAAAGGGAGATTTGATTTTGTAATTTATTTGAGAACAATAGTTTAGTGTTTTTAATTTTTAGTTTAATTTTCATGATTTAAAGAGAAGGCAAGCAAGGAAGAAGATATATTTGGTGAATTGAAAAAGCATTAAGAGATCCCCTTCTTTATTTCTAATTTTACTTATTCTTTGTAATCTTTAAATGAATTTTACTTGGTACTAGGATTATTTGAATGAATATCTATTTTTTATTTATATTATAAGTCTTTGAATGTAAAATTTCTTTTAGTATAATTTGCATTTTAATTATAAGTTAAAGAAGGATTGAGAGGTTTATTTTAACTTGCATCTAATAGGAATTCATTATCAAAGCATACTTTGAGAGATCACATATGGAGATAATTGCTATAGGTTGGTGAATAATTTTAAAATGTGTAATTATGAATTAACTAGTACATTAATAAGAATTAAGGATTAGCATCTTAATTACATGTTCTAGGCATTCTAATTCATGTCGACAGAGTGGATTAGAAATATATTCCAATTTGGCTTACTAATAAGATTATAATTATTAATTAAAATAATGGATTCAAGTGCGTGATCATTAGATTTTCATTACATATATTGTCTTCTTTGATTATATTTAACTAAGACTTAAATAACTTACAAGATCGAGTAGTTTGGAGTTAATCATAATTTATGAACATTGTAAACAAGATTAAAATTAAGTAGTAATAGTGAGTAATATCAATTAACATTCCTCATGGGATCGACATCTAAAGTACTATACCGGTACACCATATACTTGTGATATTAATGCTTACAGAAATAGCATGACATCGATCTCAGGGAAGTACCCCTATTAAAATAGCTTGGGCCTCAAGCCTAATTTTGCCTCATCAGATTATGTCTTGGGGTTCTAACATAATTATTTTTGCCAGTTTTAGGTTCGAGGACTACCTTCCTTTGCCGAACGTGAACTCAATGATCATTGATTCCCTTTTAAGGCGATTGCCGCAGCATCATCCCTTTTGTCAATTTCAATTCAAAGGTCATTATCTCCTTGATGCATTCACGATGACTACTAGAGCATAGTCTTTTTCCTAAATGCAAGGAGTATTCTCAATAAAAATAATTTGTGCATTAAGTTTAACTTATCTTCCCAAGCAATGTCAAAAATTTTGACATAATTGCTTCTTATTAATTTACTTTTAATTTGAAATTATAATTCATCCGAGTAATTCTCAACAATTAATGGGTTTGACCTTAACTCAAGAAATCTATGTTTCATTCAAATATGAGCTGAATAGGGGATATCAATGCTTTATCTTTGTCTACTAAGCTATATAAAAGCCTTGGCTATACCTTGCAACTTCTAAATTTTAAGCACTTCAAGCTAGCTTTTAAATTGAAAAAAATTGTTTACAAATAAAAGGATGGAGTAAAACTCAATAAGAGTACTAGAAC
Organism: Excoecaria agallocha; assembly: GCA_037975025.1. Lineage (NCBI taxonomy): Eukaryota > Viridiplantae > Streptophyta > Magnoliopsida > Malpighiales > Euphorbiaceae > Excoecaria > Excoecaria agallocha. The sequence continues at coordinate 30,980,508 of CM075819.1, forward strand.
CTTTTTGATTACTTGTCAAAGCAACCCCAGGATGAGATCGGACCTAAAAAATGATTCAGGTAGCCCTTCTTTGCATAGCCTTCTAAATGACTTTCTTCAACCCATATTTCATAGTAGCTTGTTAGCCCCTTGAGCCTTTTATTTCATACATGTTGAATGCATGCTTATTTTGTTGTTACACACATCAAAACAACCCCTTAAATCCAAAATGATTTTAGCTTCGCCTTAAGAAGGTGACCATTGTGATAAAGTTAATTTCTCATATTAAGGATATGAAGATTAGTTTTTACCAATTCTTTGTACAAATTTCACCAATAGTGAATCAAACCTTTTTGATGAAATGAGCTTAAAAAAGAAACAAAGAGAAGGAAGAAAAGAAGAAAAAGAAAAGAAAAGAAAAAGAAGAAAAGAAAGAAGAAGGGAATGGCAAACCCTTGAAGTTGAGATCACAACAATGAAAAAAAAATGAAAAGCAAAAAAGAAAGGGAGACCTTAAGCTATTATCTCTCAAATAATCCCCAGTGAGTTAAAAGCTAAAACCAAACCCAAAAGTCTTTAGATAATGAGAAAATAGGTAGAGAATAGTTTTCCTATCAATTAAGAAAGCATAATGGTCTTTCTTTAATAGCCATTCACCCAAGCCTAACATTAGAACCAATGTAAGACCTCCTTATTCTGGATTTGGTCTCATCCAATCTAGTGGAGATAACCTTCTAGTAAGGTTTGGTACATAAAAAGAGGCATATAGTGTTTCTTAAGCTACAAGTAAGAAGCCATGAATGCATTTATGTATTCGAGTTAAATCTCATTCCTAACTTTACATCTAGAATTTGCTTTTCAAAGAAAAAAATTCTATTTTGGGCCTTGAGCACATATACATAGAAATTGCTTGGTATGCATTATGCATATGTGCAAGAATAGTAAGTTGTGGTGTCATCATACCTATTCTCTTGTTCTCTCATAAGAATGACCCCTTAATCTCTCTTGTTGAGGTTTAACTAGTTGAGAATGTGGTTCATTAAACTTTAAATTTTAGATGCTTCTTGGCAAGCCACTCTTTATACATATCACTCCTTAAAGTACTTGATGCACATCGATCACATACATAATTGTGTGTACACACATAAATTTTGCACATATGTAATTTCTTGCACCTACTCGCGACAGTATCTTCTTACAAGGAGATGAAAAAGGGCTCTGTGCATTTAAGCTGATCATGGAACAACTTCAAGCAATGGTAAATAGATAAGAACAAAGTTTCCATGAGAAAAATCATGCAAGAGGAGTATCTTGAAAAATCAGGTCATCCGTGCATGACACATAGGAAGCAATTTTAAGAGGAAGACTATCTTGCTTAAAGACAAAATCTTCATAGGTAAAGATCATACAAATCCATAAAAAGGAGATTCCTTCATTGAGCTAAGGCAACAATGCACATCTTCGCTAGGGCCAACTAAGTAAAACCCTCTATCCTCAAAATTTAAATGTACAAAAATTAAAAATGATTCCAAAATCAAAATTCTTAAAATGTATGAAACTCAACTATATTAAAACTTCGAGCTTCATAAATATACAAAAACTCAAATGTATAAAGAACTTAAATTCTTCAATTGTAGAAGGACTCCTTTAACACACCTAAAAAAATAAATACAAGTGTACAAAGAATACAAATTCTATCCAACACACAATAAATTTTTAAGGCCTTGAAACTTTCTCAAGTTATCCAAATTCAAATTCAACAAGAACAAAAGCAAATAAAAAACAAAACATAAATAAAAAAACATAGAAAAAGAAAAAAAACTCAATTATTGCAGATAAAACGTAAAAGGATTCCCCAGGTGGCAAGCCAATATGCCTTTGTTCGTAGAATTTCCCCTAAAGTTTAGGATGACTTTTCCTTGCCTCAAAGTACGAGATGATATTTTGCATGTTCACTTCAAGAACAGCTAGGTAATATCTTTCATATGGATGATAAAATAATATGTTAACTAAAGTGCTTTTGTACAGGCCCATAGGTCTTGATCATGTGCCCTCAAGACCTTTTTTCCAAGGCATCTAAAGTCTCTTCATGAGCACAAAGTCTTCTTCACAAGGCATCTGAAGTCTCTTCATGAGCATAGAGTCCTCTTCGCAAGGTATCTGAAGTCTCTTCATGAGCATAAAGTCCTCTTCATGAGTGCAAAATCCTCTTTGCAAGGCATCTGAAATCTCTTCGTGAGCACAAAGTCTTCTTCACAAGGCATCTAAAGTCTCTTCATAATCATAGTATCTTAATGAGCAAAGTCTCTTCATGAACAAGGTCACTTTGTGAGCACAGTCTCTTTGTGAGCAAGGTCTCCTTATGAGTATAGTCTATTTATAAGCATAAGGTCTTTTGATGAGGCACTTTAAGCTGAACAATCACCGAAAAGGGTTAAAATGTCGCCAAATTGATGGTAAACAACCCAAACTAACCCAAATATAAAGTCTCTTTAGAGCAAACACACCAAAATCTAAAGTCTCTTCGAAGCAAACCTGTAATGACTATACTAGATAATCCTGATTACTGTTACTAATTACATTCATTGATCATATTAATCTTGTGATTTATCTGTTAATGATGCATATATGAGCATACACACTTTCATACTATACTAGTCATGTATGATTGAGGGTGATACTTTCACATACTGTTGGTCATCCTTACATAACTTAATAATTACAAACCTTTAAATACAAATATATATTGGATGTAACCAAAAGAGATGCAAAATTTATTTCATACATTAAAAATGCTACTTCTATACCGATGTCGACTTGGGAGATTGTTGGCTTTGTCACTGGACAAGAGTTCTACCCAGCGAACCTACATGGATAAACACCCGTGCTAAGCTATAAAGCTTAGTGGGGAACAAAATAACATATTGATAACCACTCGCAGTAGTTATCACCAAGCATTCAACAACAATAAAATACAATGCATTTACTGGATTAATAAAGATATAACTGTATCATTTAATCAGAACAATAACAGATTTCAAACTATGCATGCATATCATTCATTGCATAAATGGCCTGCTTACATTCCTGTAGGTGTGGATAACGGGTGCTAGAAATGCCCGAAAGTATTAAAACTAGAGATCCATTTGGATCAAAATGGGAGTCTCATGTAGAGACATACTGGAGACTCATAAGAGTCAAACTGGAGCAGCTGCGATTGGAACCCTATAGGCATGCCTATCTATCCACAACCAATTCTTTAAGTGCATGCATAATATATCATATTTCATATACTGTGAAATTACATCATTATCATCCAATGTAGCATTAACAAATGCCAATCACTATAATATTATGCATTCTCACCTTCATAGCATAAATAAGAATCATATGCTGTAATTGCCTTGAAGTAAATTCATGTATATTTTATTTTGAGAAATAGAAACTCACCTTTCAATTTTTAAGCAAGCCTTGCAATAAGGAGATACATATATTTTATTGTTGCACTATAGGATGATTGATAACCTTAGGAAGGGCTTAGACAAGTCTATACCTCAAAAGAAATCAAAGAAATAAAATTTTCAAAATACAGGGAAGGGTCACTATTACTAACAATTTTTGGTAACCGTGAGCCCAAACTGGTAATAAGGGTCACGATTACTACCAAATTTATAGTAACCGTGAGCTATGATACTCTTTGGTTCTGGACTAAAAATGAACTACCTCATAGTTACTAACATTATCATAGTAACAATGAAGTAGGGTCATGAACTCGGGTCATGGTTACTATTAATTCCCTAGTAACCGTGAGATGGCATAGATTTTGCTTCTAGACCAAAAGTTCATTACCTCACGGTTACTAAGCCTAGGGTAGTAATCGTGAAGTAAAGCTAGGAAGATGGGTCACGGTTACTATAAAACCTTAGTAACTGTGAGCCAGAGCATACTTTTGGTCTGGACTGAAGATTTAGGCACCTCACGGTTACTATGAGATTCATGGTAACCGTGAGCCCTAAACCAACTCGAGACTGATTTCTAGTCTAGATTCTATACCATTTTTGATCTATAAAAAAGCAATTTTAGCCAAAATGGCCTACAACTTTTTCAAAAAAGTTGTAGGCCTATATTTATAGTTTCCAAAACACCAAAAATGATCTCAATAAGATCGGTAAATCTTTAGATATTCAAGAAAAACCACAAATGCTCATGAAAACGAAATAACAGTCACAATCAGATTTCAATACCGATTTTCACTATCAAGCAGTGAAAATCAAATTTCGGTCTCTTCTAAAAAAATCAAGGTATACAAGTCCAATTTTTATAACAACTAGAATTTCATCATCTGGCCAACTATAGCTCAAGCTATAAGCAAACGTATACAGACTGGTCAAATGATCTTTAAAATAGATTTTCATGTTTTTAACCAAAACATGCTTGTTTTCAACTCTAAACCCTTATAAGCTTGAAATCATCCATAAAACACATGAGAGAGGCATTCAAGATCTTTGTCATGACAAATCATCAAATACACACACATATAAAATCTAAGTTCCCATTGTAAGGCCCCTGACATGACCCTAATCTAATTTACATATTTGAATGGGATTTTTATTTGATTAAGATTAAATTAAATGAGGAATTTGTATAAGTAAGGGTCAAGAGGTGGTAAATTATCATGTTATTATGTTATTTGGATGAAAATAAAATTTTAAAGCATGGTTTAATGTTAATTAAGGGTGCAATTGAAGTAAAAGGTGTTAATTTGGGGTAAATGTATTGTTTTGGAAACTCAAGGGTCAAATATGGATAGAAATGATTGTTTAAAGGTCAATTTGAGAGAAGGAATAAACGGATAGGTTAATGTTTGAAAGGAATTAAATGGAGAGGTTAAAGTTTAACATGCAAATTTTTAAGGGACTAAAGAGGGGATTTTCTTTGTTGGTATAAGAGGCTTGAGTTAGTGGAGATGGAGGTGTCTTGTAGTTGTGTGTTGATCGGCATATGAAGGAGAGAAAACAATAAATCCTCATCTCATCTTTCTCTCACTCCCATTGATTCATCTCAAGCAATTAGATGATAATTTTAGTTGGTTAATCAAGAGTACAATGCATTAAACTTAAGGTAATTAAACTGTTAATTGAACCCTTCATCATCATCTTCTTCTTCTTCTTCTTCTTCTTCTTTTCATTTGGACTGAGAAGAACATTAACTAAGTGCTGGAAATTTGAATGTCGATGATTTTTGTGAAGGAGAAGAGGAAGGAAGGAAGAGCAAAGGAAAGGGTATTACTAGAGGTTGAAGACATTGGGTTTGTCAGCCAAGGTATGGGAATTTAGGCTGTTCATATTGCATGTGAAATTGATTGCTGGAACTGGGTTTGATTTACAGAATTCAAAGTTACGTTTTGCTGGATTTAAACAATGTGAGGTTGAAGAAGATTGTCCTTGCTGAGTCGTGAATGTCTTCCTGAGTCATGAACTTTTGTCCGACTTGTGAAGCTCTTCACGAGTCTTGCATCTTTTTCCTCTAGGAATGTTGGGTTCACTCGTGAAGATCTTCACGAGTCATGAATTTTAGTCCGACTCATGAACCTCTTCACGAGTCGTGAAGTATAGATTTTCTTCTCCACTCGTGAACGCCTACACGAGACGTGAGTATTAGACTTATAAGCTTCACTCGTGAATCTCTTCACGAGTCAAACACATCGTCACGACTGAATGACCTATCTGGAATATTTTTCTCATAAGTTGAACTATAGAGCAAAAAATTGAATAATTCTTTTTGAATTGGAAAATAGACATCTATACCTATATTTCTTGTGAAGGAACCTAGAATTAAATCTACCTTTAATTACATGGAATTTAGGATTGAATCCGGACTAGTTCCCTAGACTGCACACAGAAACAAAATTTACAGTAATGGGCATATCTTTTTGTAGAGATGTTGAAATGTTACAAAATGAAATTCTAAAAAAATTAGAGACATGAAAGTATAACTTTGATGAAGAAATGTTGGTTTAAATCCTTCCAAATTTTACATTATAAATTGTTCTAAATGATATTCCACACAATTTGGTTTTAAAATAACCTATTGTATTTTTCAAATAACTCATGCTATAGGTCAGATATGGAGATGAATTTTGATGCTCTGGAAAATAGACACATAGGGGGATAAAATTGTGGAAGATAATCTTGACAAAAAAATGACTTTTTCCTTTCCAAATGTGGCTCACAAGTTGAGTCCGAAATGTTGCCCTATATAGGTCGTTGATGCACTTGACTTGATGATTACTAATTAAATTTAGATGAATAGTTGTTTTATGATAGTAAAATAAATTGGACAGGGCATGTAATATGACTATCAATGAAAGAATTATATGCATATATTTACATTTGTTGTGTATATGAATAAACATTAGTGATGAAATATCTAACCTACACATGTAATTAGACTTGTATATAATTGTCATATGCCTAATTGATGTGTACATATGTAATCCTATGACATGAAAGTGCATATGATCTGAATGATGATAAATGCATATATTTATATTGGTAAACATGCTTATAGGAATAAGCCTACTATATGCGAATGTACCTACAGGTATGTACATTTACGATTATGTACATGAATGTATGAGCATGTAATTGCCCTATGAGATAGAAAATGTTGTGGCATGACTATGAATATGTGAGACACTTACTGAGAACATGATGAAGTATATGATATGATGATTATATGTCATGATGCAAACTTATAGTCACACTAAATGGATGAGCTAATTGAGTGACTTGGCTTATGAAATGTGCAAATATCTATTTATGCACCAGAGAAATTATAGTTTTACAAGACTCTATATATGTACAAACAATATACTATGAATACAGTCTTAATATGTGAATTGAACACGAATATAGTTCTGCCTGCGATAGAGTTTTTGATGTGGATAGATAGGTGCCTATAGGGAAATTACAACTGTCATAGTTTGGCCCAATTGTGTCCATAGTATATATGATCCCGTTTGGATCATGATCAGCCCCGTTTGGGTTGATAGGCGACCCCGTTTGGGTCTGCTTGATCGGTCCATAGTACAGTTTGGCCCCGTTTGGGTCTATAGATCTGATATCTTCGGATATCCTTCTTTTTGATACCGATGTGTATCTATAGTTCTCGTTATCCATTGATGAAGCTAAGGCAGGCTAAACGTTATTCATAGTAATGATCAAAATTAAATAGTTAAAGTTATTTGACTAAAGATTGATGTTGTGGATTATATTATTAGTTTACCCACAAGAATTTTGTTTCATTTGAATATGTTTACATGGGAAATTGTTGTCTATATGAATTATGAATATAAGAATATTTGTTACTCTTTTGGGTACAATGTTTAGGTACATGAGTATATGTTTTATGCTTTAAAGTATTGGTTATTATTGATATGATAGGTTGTACATGTTATTTATTATACACATAGTATGTATATTTTGATGACCATTGTGAGTGGTCATCCATCTATAGGTATTCCCCACTAAGCTTTATAGCTTAGCACAGGTTATTTATCAGTGTAGGTACCATTACCAAGACTTTTGCTCAGGGATGATCTATGCATCAGGAAGGGCCAACTACTGACTGTTAATCTTGATGTAGGATGTTTTTTTTGTATTAGTATTATCATATGTTTTGTTTTATGGCTAGTTATGTTATAAGATGTATATAAATTATGAAATGCTGTAACTCACAAGTAGTAAAGCTAAGAAGAGTATGCATGCATGTGATATATATAAAGTAATATTCATATAGTATAGTATGCATGATACTTAGTATGAAAGACAATACAGGAATAGACTAGTAGCACATACATAAGTTTATGAACAATATGACATGATTAAGGGTAAAATGATAGATAAACAAATATATTGCATAAGCATGATTAATAAAAATCAAATTATCAGATAAATAGGGTTTTGCATAGAGGATGCTACAATTTGTGGTATCAGAGCCTAGGTTTAGCCGTTTCTAGGTAAAAAAAAATGAACCTAGGATTCTATAGTATGATATAGTGTTTTGTTGGCCTAATGCAGAAGTCCCTATTTTCTTATAGATCGAAGATGGAGAGCTCTAGGGATGCTTTTGAGGAATCGGCTGAAAGTAACAGGCCGGTTAGAACCAATCCCTCCAAGCCTGGATCTTCATCATCCAATCCAAATGAGGTTCCAGCAGCCATCCTTGCAGAAGCATTATTAAAGATATCACATGATATGGCTCAAATTCTTCAAAGGATGACTGTACCTAAAGCTCCAATATCTGAAATTAGAAAGCATGGTGCTAAAGAGTTTTTAGGCACTAATTTGGAATAGTCTGAGGAAGCTAAATTTTTGCTGGAAAAGCTAGAGAGAATTTTTGATGAAATCCACTATCCAGTGGGTCATAAGGCATCTTGTGTTGTGTCCTTATTACAGGGGACTGCTTATGATTGGTGGAAGTTAGTGTTGAAGCAACCCCAGTTACCAGATCCTCTTACATGGGAATTTTTCACAGCTGAATTCAAGAAAAAGTATGTTACTAAGGCGTACAAGCAAGAGAAGTTAAAACAGTTTCTCAATTTGAAGCGAAGAGCTATGTTTGTGGCTGAATATGAGAAAGAATTTATTCACTTGTGCAAATATGTTCCTGATGAGATGTTAACTGATGCTTTTAAATGTAGATAGTTTGAAGATGGGTTAAATGATCCTATCAGAGAAAAGTTAATTGGATCAACATCTTTGCAAGTGGTTAACTTCACTCAACTGGTTACAGTAGCCTTGCGAATTGAAAAGAATGAAATTGCAAAAAGGGAGAAAGAACAGAGAAGGAGTGGGTCCAAGGGTGGATCTTTCACAGGAAAGAGAGCTAGAGTAGCTCAAGGAAATCAGCCAGCTGAGTCTGGCTATAGTTCTGCAAAAAGGGACAGGAGACAAGAATCTTCTGCAGTGTCTAAGCTGGGAAAGGGAGCTTTAGGGAAACAAAGTCGGGGGCAACCTCCAATGTGTCCCCATTGTTCTTGGCAACATTGGGATAGTTGCAGGAAATTGACTGGGGTATGTTTCAAGTGTGGTGGTACTGATCACTTCATGGAAAATTGTCCTTCGAAGAGGGATCATGGTGTTGGACAGCAGGGCAGTAGAGGAACTTATAATGCACCATCTTTAGGTAGAGGCAGAGGAAGAGGACATGGGGGATCGAGGCATCAGGAATCCCAATCCAAGAACATTTTTGAATCAGTTGACAGGCCCACAGCTCTAGTTGTTCCTATTCGGGCTTATGCAATGAAAGCTAGAGAGGATCAAAGTGCTCTAGAAGTTATAGCTGGTATTTTCTGTCTCTTTGATTCTGACATGCATGCATTGATTGATCCTGGTTCCACTCATTCTTATGTTTGCACCGGGGATATGGGTAGAAATGAGTCTATTGTACATGAACTAGAATATGATATATGTGTAACCAACCCTTTTGGTCACAGTGTTGTTGTTAATAGAGTGCATAAATAGTGTCCTATTGTAATTCAAGGGAAAGAATTTCTTGCTGATCTTATTAAATTGCCATTTCGGGAGTTTGATATTATACTGGGTATGGATTGGCTATCTGTAGCACCCTAATTCTATAATCTATACATATCACTTCATCCCTCTCAACACACATGTTTTACTGTGCAACATAAACATATATCAACTATATAGAGAATTGATATTCATACTTAATCCATAAGAGTGCTATACTATTAAGACTTCACAATATACATTAGAGTCTCTTTATAAAATATAACCATTGATAACATCTTACAAAATAGTTGTACTTTTACAAGATTTCCAACACAACATAAAACCTTTGAAATACAAAAAGGAACCAAAAAGAAGACTATATACTTTATAATCTTCAAAGACTTGTGTTGGCCAACCAGCTACAGATATCATTCCTGTAAGAAAGTCCTAGCCTTGCAACCTACACGGATGAAACACCCGTGCTAAGCTATAAAGCTTAGTGGGGAACTAAATCATGATAAACGACCACTCACAGTGATCGTCAACAAGCACACAACATGCCTCAAGTACAACAATGATTTATTTCATGAAATGAAAGAAATTGAATATTAACATTCACTTATAGAAATCATAAAGTTTAACCGTAAGAATTTGTATTAACGTTTCAATTATCATATAAGATCATACAAGTTCCAACTTCCTTTGAACTTAAATTGAACGAATTTAACATATGATTATTTTATTAATCAATGTTTAATCATAAAAGTATAGTTATCTATTATTAATATTCCATAAACAATCTTCACAAGTGTTGAAATTAACTTACTTTTATTCTTGTATGTCCATGATATACACACATTAGAATTATACAACAATTCAACACTTTCAATTAACGTGAGATTATAATATTACTATAGGCTTAATTTATATTCCATAAGTTATACATGTTATAGCATATGTATCATAAGAATAAGCCTATCAACCAAACATAACAAATACACGTTAAAGAATGTGTACATCCAATAATGTGAACACATATATATAAGCATAGGAAAACACATATTTCAAAAACAATGGGTGTTATAGCATAACTCATACAATATAATACATATAAAAATAAGGGACATATATATAGAGAGAATTTAGCAATTAACATGCATTTTTTTATGCTAGCAGTAAAGATACATATACTATTAAGCATTCTTTTAGACATGTGTTTTGTATGCAACAAAAGGAATTTCATATGTAGAATAGTATAAAGTCAACTAAGAATTTGCATGCTGTATTAAACTTTTCTTAACCTTGATAATAAAGGCTACACTATTCTAAAGAAGTGGATATTGGGATATACGGTGGTACTCGAAGGTACAAATAAGATACCCGAAGGTATTAAATGATGATCCCTTGTAGGCATAAAACTGTATGATAAATCGGTGGACCCAAACAAGGTCGAACAAATAACATGGACCCAAACGGGGTCAATCAAATAACATGGACCGGTCAAGCGGATCCAAACGGGGTCGGCTACAACCCACACGAGGGTTGTTAAATTAACTTTAACTTTTAAACCCAAACAGGGTCACTATACTTTTAAATTCAAGTGGACCTAAACAGTTCTAAATGTTCAGAAGCAGCTGCAAAGTACCCTTATAGGCATGCCTATCTATCCACTTCCTAGACTCAATGCAGGCAGTAAAATCTCTTTGCGTTATCTTTTCTTTATTCATTCATATACATGTATACTCTTATATAACTATGTACAAGGTAATCATATACATGCTCATGTATAACTTTCTGTAAACATGTGATCATATGCATAATTCGGTATTGCTATTCTGTACTTTGCTCTTTTCTCATCATATACATATTGATGTTCATACATATATATTCATGTATATATATACGAGCATGGTGTCATAGATATAAACGTATAAGTTTTCTATAAACATGTTATCTTGAGCACAATTAAGTATTACTATTTTGTACTTGTAATCCCTTCAAATCAAGTAGCTATTTTACATATGTAATATGATGATAGATAACATCATGCTCTGTTGAGTTCCTTTAATCAATGATGTGTATGATCATGTTCACAACAGGTTAACCTATATGCGTACATACATGTATGACTATATATATATATATATATATATATATAGATACACATAATCACACTCAGGTATCAAATCAAGCAACTGTAATTATATAATATTGTAATCATTTACCTTAACATATTATTTAGTAGACATAAGCATATAGGCATAATCATATTCATTAAAATAAGTAATTATCCATATGCTGGTTCATGGTCTTGTTGCAAACTATATTTCCTAAACTTTTATACACTTATAGCTTTAGTTTAATAATATTATCATACCTTTTTGTCGTATACATATATCATCTAACACCATAGTCATGTATAAATTTACAATACCACTATTATTACCTATAATTATACAACCAGCAATGTCATTGAAAACAGTTTGTGTGACCACGTTGAAAAATTCGTGGAACAAAATAAGCACAGAATTGAACTAACATTTATTCATAAGAGTTGTACTCCCATAAGTCTATTTTAACTGGAATTTTTTTCCATAGCATTTTGACCTCTACAAAATTAATTATGCACAAAATACTGCAAACTGTCCACTGAAAAAGTGCTGTCAACAGTTCCAAATTCGAGTCACTTTTTGACATATTTATAAACGGATTCAAATTATGATTTCTTCACAAAAGTTGTAGATAAATAAGTCTAATTTCATCAGAATTTGGAATCATCTCATTTCAACCTCTATAACAAGAGATACACTCAAATTACTACAGTCCATTCTCGTTTCCTAGGCAGCACTTTACTGCACCTAATTCAGTTTTTATCACCAATTAATAAATTCATATAATAAAATAGGTACAGAATTTAAACAGAATTCCTTCATGAAGATGATGTTCCTATGAGTCTATTTTAACCAGAATTTTGTTTCAATGGATTTAGACTTCTCAACAAATATTTATAGCAAAAATACTGTAACATGTTATTAACAACCAGGTAGCAGCTCAGTCCGAATTTTAAATTAATTTTAGGAGCACCTAGAAGCAGAATTAAATATAGGTTTCTTCTAAAAAATTTTAGGTCCAAATCCTAAGAGTAAGTACCAACTGAGTTTACTCAAATCAGAGTTTTAAAATTCAAGATATCCACAAAATTCCGAAACTGGTTCATAGAAACTTAACTCAGAATTTCAAATTCATTAACTTTTCTTCTTTCAAAAGCTATTGTTTTGGGCATTTTTGAGGACCTTAGAGGCAAAATTTCATTATTGTTATTTCAATAACATTTGTAGGCACAGAAGTCCCGGTTCTAACCCAACTAGTAACATCAAATTCGGAGTTCAAAAACTCAACTTATGATCAAATTAGTCATTGGAGGTCAATCCGAATTTCTGGACAGCACTTTCACATTAATGTCTAATATCTTAATTCAAGTCAATATACTTATAAAATCCATAATGAACACAATATTAATGCATGCAAGAAATAATAGTTCCCAAACCTGGAAATGCAACTCAAATCTTCTGTAAATTCTCCTTGCTCTCTACTCTTTGTAACTACTTTTCCTTGTTTCTACCCTCCTCTTCTCCTTTATAACCAACATCATCTTTTAATCAAAAACTCCAGCACCATACTCAACCATTACCTCAATAAAATGAGAATGAAAAGAAGAAGAAGAAGAAGATGGAATTCATTAGATTAATTACCTTAAAGTTGTTACACAAATACTTCTTGATTAACCATCATGAATTTAACTTGGTTTGCTTGAGAGGATACAAAGGAAATGAGAGAATAAGGGATAAAGAATTTCTGGTTTTTCCTTCTCAAATGGCCGACCAAACCTCTATAAATACTCCTAAATACATTGCTTGCATGGTGAGTTAAGTGGAAAATGACATCAGCATGTCCCACACAAATATCCCTTTTAATCCTCCAACTATTTGCTTGTTACACAATAAGCCCACACTTCTTTGCATGTTAATTTGTCCCCACCATTTAATCTATTCTATAAATTAACCCCACCATTTATTCCTTTCCTTAAATTGGCCTCTCAATTATTTATTTAGTCACATTTGCCCCTAAAGATGCCGTAATTATAAATTTACCCCAAATTAATACTTTTTACTTCAATTACACCCTTGAATATTATTAAACCAACAATAATAATTTAATTATGATCTTATAAAATTCATACCATATAATTTACACATTTATCACATAATTATTGATAACTTAATAATATTTTTGGCTCAATTAATAACTTAACTCTTAATAATTCATCAAATAATGCTCAATTAGACTTTAATAACATGTAATTGCCCTTGAATTCTACTAGGGCCTATTTTGGGTCCTTACACTATCTAGACATCATGTCGTGATTAATTGTGAAGCTAAAACTGTAAATCTTATTAGTGCTGATGGTAAAGAAACTTTAGTTCAGGGCATTCGATCTAAACCCATAGCTAATGTAATAACAGCTATGCAAGCTAAGCGATTTATGAGAAAAGGGTGTGAAGCTTTCTTAGCACTTGTACTTGATTCAAGAAAACAGATTGTGAATCTCTAAGAGATTCTAGTGGTGAAAGAATTTCCTGATGTGTTCCCTGAAGACTTGCCTAATCTTCCACCTGAAAGGGATGTTGAATTGTCTATAAAAATTTTACCTGGTAGAGCTCTTATTTCGAAGGCACCCTACAGGATGGCTCCTTTAGAATTGAAGGAACTAAAGGTTCAACTACAGGAGTTGCTTGACAAAGGATTCATTAGGCCTAGTGCATCACCTTGGGGTGCACCGATTTTATTTGTGAAGAAAACAGATGGATCTTTGAGGATGTGTATAGATTATAGACAGTTAAATAGGGTAATAATGAAAAATAAGTACCCTTTACCCAGAATTGAAGATTTATTTGATCAGTTGAAAGGTGTTGGAGTGTTTTCCAAGATTAATTGGCGAACAGGTTATTATCAACTTCGGGTTAAGGATGTGGATGTTTCCAAAATAGCCTTTAGAACCCGATATAGGCATTATGAGTTTCTGGTGATGCTATTTGGGTTAACAAATGCACCGGCTGCCTTTATGGATCTTATGAATAGGGTATTTAGACCCTACTTGGATCAATGTATTCATATATGACATTTTGGTGTATTTGAGAAATGAACCGAAACATGCTAAACACTTGAGAATTGTTTTACAGACTCTGAGGGAGAATAAGTTATATGCTAAGATGAGCAAATGTGATTTTTAGCTTAAGGAAGTTTCTTTCCTTGGTCATGTAGTATCTTTTAAAGGCATTAAAATGGATCCAGCAAAAATTGAGGCTATAGTGAATTGGAAGCCGCCTTAAAATGTGATAGAAGTGAGAAGTTTTCTGGGCTTAGCAGGTTATTACCGTCGTTTTGTGAAAGGCTTTTCAGTTATAGCTGCACCACTCACTAAACTATTGATAAAGGGCATAAAGTTTGAGTGGACTGACTGGTGTCAGGCAAGCTTTGATCAGTTGAAGAAATTTTTGACAGAGGCTCCAGTTTTGACACAACCAGTTACAGGAATGGAGTATGCTATGTATAGTGATGCTTCTAGAGTTGGCTTGGGGTGTGTGTTAATGAAAGATGGTAAAGTAATTGCCTATACATCTAGGCAGTTGAAGCAGCATGAGCAAAACTATCCAATCCATGACCTAGAGTTAGCAGCAGTAGTGTTTGCCTTAAAAATTTGGCGACATTATTTGTATGGGGAAAAGTGCAGAATCTATACAGATCACAAAAGTCTAAAATATTTGCTTACTCAAAAGGAACTTAACTTGAGGCAGCGAAGATGGTTAGAACTATTTAAAGATGATGATTGTATAGTGGATTACCATCCAGGCAAAGCTAATGTTGTAGCTGATGCCTTAAGTCGTAAAATGATAGCTGCTATGATTGCACATCATTATAGATGGAAACTTGCTTATGATGGTGCTTTAATAGCACAGTTGAAGATTAGATCTTGTTTGAAGCAAACAGTGATCGAAGCTCAGAAACATGATGAAAGGTTGCAATAGATTTTGAAGTCTTCGCATGAAGGGACCCAGTCTGAGTATTCAGTGAAAGAGGATGGGGGTGTGTATTACCAGAATAGATTATATGTTCCTGATGACCAAGAATTAAGAAGAACAGTATTGAATGAGGCTCACAATACAGTATTTACTATGCACCCTGGTGGGAATAAGATATACCAGGATTTGAAACAAGGTTATTGGTGGCCTAGCATGAAGAAAGATGTGGTAGCATATGTCTCCAAATGTTTGACTTGTCAACAGGTGAAAGCAGAGCACTAGTTACCCTTTGGTTTGTTGAACCCCATCCCAATTCCACAGTGGAAATGGGAGGATATCACCATGAACTTTGCAACAGGATTGCACCTTACACAGAAAAAGCATGATGCAGTGTGGGTTATAGTTGATAAGCTGACTAAATCAACTCATTTCATACCAGTTTGGATGGATTACACTATGGATAAACTGGCAGAACTTTGTGTAAATGAGATTGTTAGACTGCATGTTATTTCGATGTCAATAATCTCTGATCGAGATTTGAGATTCACATCGAGATTCTAGCAGAGTTTGCAACAAGCACTAGGAACTCAGCTCCGTTATAGTACAGCATTCCACCCTCAGACGGATGGTCAATCTCAACGGGTTATCCAAATTTTAGAAGATATGATAAGAGGATGTGTTTTGGATTTTGCAGGAAGTTGGGATAGATATTTAGCTTTAATGGAGTTCGCTTACAATAACAGTTATCAAAGGAGCATCGAGATGGCACCTTATGAGGCATTGTATGGCCAAAAATGTAGAACTCCTGTTTACTGGACTGAATTGTCAGAGCATAAAGTCATTGGTCCATATATTGTTAAAGATACAGAAGAAAGGGTACAAGTTATCAAGCAGAGATTAAAGGAAGCTAGCGATAGACAGAAGTCGTATGCTAATTTAAAAAAGAAAGACATTGAATACCAAGTGGGTGACAAAGTGTTTATGAAAGTGTCCCCTTGGAGAAAAGTATTGAGATTTGGGAAAAAGGGTAAATTGAGCCCGTGGTTTATCGGCCCATATGAGATTCTTCAAAGAGTTGGACCAGTGGCATACAGGTTGGCTCTCCCTATGGAACTAGCCAAACTCCATGATGTGTTTCATGTTTCTATGCTTCAGAGGTATCGATCAAATGAATCCCATGTGATACCAGTTCAAGATGTGCAAGTATAGCCGGATTTCACTTATGATGAAGAGCCTATAGCAATTCTGGCTAGAGAAGTTAGACAGCTCAGGAATAAACAAATTCCACTTGTTAAAGTGCTCTGGCAACATCACAATTTACAAGAAGTTACTTGGGAGCCAGAAACAGCTATGAAGGAACAACATCCTCACTTATTCAAAGCAGGTATTAATTTCGGGGGCGAAATTCTTAAGGGGGAGAGAATTGTAAGGCCCCCTAACATGTTTCTAATCAAATTTGAATATTTGAATGAGATTTTTATTTGATTAAGATTAAATTAAATGAGGAATTTGTATAAGTAAGGGTCAAGAGAGGGTAAATTATCATGTTATTATGTTATTTGCATGAAAATAAAATTTTAAAGCATGGTTCAATGTTAATTAACGGTGCAATTGAAGCAAAAGGTGTTAATTTTGGGTAAATATATTGTTTTGGAAACTCAAGGGTCAAATGTGGATAGAAATGATTGTTTAAAGGTCAATTTGAGAGAAGGAATAAATGGATAGGTTAATGTTTGAAAAGAATTAAATGGAGAGGTTAAAGTTTAACATGCAAATTTTCAAGGGACTAAAGAGGGGATTTTCTTTGTTGGTATAAGAGGCTTGAGTTAGTGGAGTTGGAGGTGTTGTGTAGTTGTGTGCTGATTGGCATGTGAAGGGGAGAAAACTAGAAAATCTTCATCTCATCTTTCTCTCACTCCCATTGATTCATCTTAAGCAAATAGATGATAATTTTAGTTGGTTAATCAAGAGTACAATGTATTAAACTTAAGGTAATTAAACTGTTAATTGAACCCTTCATCTTCTTCATCTTCTTCTTCTTTTCATTTGGACTGAGAAGAACGTTAACTAAGTACTAGAAATTTGAATGTTGATGATTTTTGTGAAGGAGAAGAGGAAGGAAGGAAGGAACAGCAAAGGAAAGGGTATTACTAGAGGTTGAAGACATTGGGTTTGTTAGCCAAGGTATGGGAATTTAGGCTGTTTATATTGCATGTGAAATTGATTGCTAGAACTAGGTTTGATTTACAGAATTCAAAGTTACGTTTTGTTGGATTTTAACAATGTGAGGTTGAAGAAGATTGTCCTTGTCGAGTCATGAATGTCTTCACGAGTCGTGAACTTTTGTCCGACTCGTGAAGCTCTTCACGAGTTGTGCATCTTCTTCCTCTGGGAATGTTGGGTTCACTCGTGAAGATCTTCACGAGTCGTAAATTTTAGTCCGACTCATGAACCTTTTCATGAGTCTTGAAGTATAGATTTTCTTCTCCACTCGTGAACCTCTTCATGAGACGTTAGTATTAGCCTTATAAGCTTCTCTAGTGAATCTCTTCACGAGTCGAACATATCCTCACGACTGAATGACCTATTTGGAATGTTTTGCTCATAAGTTGAACTATAGAGCAGCAAATTGAATGATTCTTTTTGCATTAGAAAATAGACTTCTATACCTATATTTCATGTGCAGGAACCTAGACTTAAATCTACCCTTAATTACATGGAATTTAGGATTGAATCCGGACAAGTTCCCTAGACTGCACACAAAAACAGAATTTACAGTAATTGGCATATCTTTTTGTGGAGATGTTGAAATGTTACAAAATGAAATTCTAGAAAAATTAGAGACATGAAAGTCTAACTTTCATGAAGAAATGTTGGTTTAAATCCTTCTAAATTTTACATTATCAATTGTTTTAAATGACATTCCACACGATTTGGTTTTAAAACAGCCTATAGTATTTTTCAAATAACTGAAGCTATAGGTCAGATATGGAGATGAATTTTGATGCTCTGGAAACTAGATACATAAGGGGATAAAATTGTGGAGATCTTCTTGACAAAAAAGTGACTTTATCCTTTCCAAATGTGGCTCACAAATTGAGTTCGAAATGCTGCCCTATACAGATCGTTGATGCACTTGACTCTATGATTACTAATTAAATTTAGATGAATAGTTATTTTATGATAGTAAAATAAATTGGATAGGGCATGTAATATGACTATCGATGAACGAATTATATGCATACATTTACATTCATTGTGTGTATGAATAAACAGTGATGAAATATCTAACCTACACATGTAATTAGACTTGTATATGATTGTCATATGCCTAATTGATGTGTACATATGTAATCCTATGACATGAAAGTGCACATGATCTGAATGATGATAAATGCATATATTTATATTGGTAAACATGCTTATGGGAATAAGCCTACTATATGCGAATGTACCTACAGGTATGTACATTTACGATTATGTACATGAATGTATGAGCATGTAATTGCCCTATGAGATAGAAAATGTTGTGGCATGACTATGAACATGTGAGACACTTAATGAGAACATGATGAAGTATATGATATGATGATTATATGTCATGCCTATATGTCATGATGCAAACTTATAGTCACACTAAATGGATGAGCTAATTGTGTGACTTGGCTTATGAAATGTGCATATATCTGTTTATGCACCAGAGACCTTATAGTTTTACAAGACTCTATATATGTACAAACAGTATACTATGAATATAGTCTTAATATGTGAATTGAACATGAATATCATTCTGCCTGCAATAGAGTTTTAGATGTGGATAGATAGGCACCTATAGGGAAATTGCAGCTGCCATAGTTTGTATATGATCCCGTTTAGATCATGATCAGCCCCGTTTGGGTTGATAGGTGACCCCGTTTGTGAGTGGTCATCCATCTATAAATATTCCCCACTAAGCTTTATAGCTTAGCACGGGTTATTTATCCTTGTAGGTACCGTTACCAAGACTTTTGCTCAGGGAAGATCTCTGCATTAGGAAAGGCCAACTACCGACTGTTAATCTTGATGTGGGATGTTTTTTTTATATTTAGTATTATCATATGTTTTGCTTTATGGCCAGTTATGTTATAAGATGTATATAACTTATGAAATGCTGTAACTCACAAGTAGTAAAGCTAAGAAGAGTATGCATGCATGTGATATACATAAAGTAATATTCATATAGTATAGTATGCATGATACTAAGTATGAAATACAATACCTTTATATACTAGTAAAACATACATAAGTTTATGAACAATATGACATGATTAAGGGTAAAATGATAGATAAACAAATATATTACATAAGCATGATTAATAGTAATCAAATTATCAGATAAATAGGGTTTTGCATAGAGGGTGCTACACCCATACCTCGTTTAAGCTCACTCTACTTCAACTTTGAAGAGTTTCCTTCCCTTTTCTCTTGCTTGATTCTCCTTCTATAAAACATAAGACACCTCTATAAAAACCTATCAGGCTATTTCATAAACCATATACATCGAAGAATAATAAAGTTACCTTAACACCAAAATCCAAGTAAAACTTTGCCCCTTTTTATCAAAACTCTAAGAACTCTAGAGAGAGAAAATGAGAGAGAGAGTTTAGGGTTTGAGAGGTTGAAGAAGAAGAATAAAGACCATAAGTTGGCCTGCCATCTCACCTATAAAATATCTTTCTCTCCTTCCCTTCTTATTGGTCCAAATGTCACATAACCATTAAAGTTGCCAATTGGTCCCTTAACTTTCCTTGATTTCTACTATTACCCCAAAACTTTCCCTTTTGCTTTTCAATTAGGTCCTTCTACATGTGTTTACTCTTAATTAAACATGAACACTAATAATTAATTAGTGATAATTCTAGTAGGGTATATTGAGGGGCATTACAACTCTCTCCCCTTAAAAGAATTTCGTCCTCGAAATTCATATCTGTATTGAAGAGCTGAGGGTACTAAGCCCGTATAGTTGCTTCAGGTTCCCAAGTCGCTTCTTGTACGCCATGGTGTTGCCATAACACTTTGACTAGGGGAATTTCTTTGTTCCTCAACTGTTTAACTTCTCTGGTAAGGATCTATTTAGGCTCTTCATCATACGTATAATAAGATCTGACACTGATATCTTACACTGGTATGATGTGTGACTCATCATATCAATATCGCCGGAGCATCGAAAATGAAAAACATTGTACAACTTTGATAGTTCACTAGGAAGATCCAGTCGGTATGCTACCGATCCAATTCGTTCCAAGATTTTGTAAGGACCAATAAACCGGGGACTGAGCTTTCCTTTCTTTCCAAATCGTAACACTTTTCTCTATGGGGACACCTTTAAGAACACTTCATCACCCACCTGATATTCAATGTCCTTTCTTTTTAGATCTGCATACGACTTCTGTCTATCACTGGCTTCTTTCAATCTTTGCTTGACAAGTTGAATCTTTTCTTCAGTATTATCTTTAACAATGTCAGGACCTGTCAGTTTGCTTTCAGTTAAACTCTGTTCTGCAAGAAGGAGGTCTATATTTTTTACCATAAAGAGCTCAATATGGTGGCATACCAATACTAGTTTGATAGCTATTATTATATGCAAATTCCATTAAAGTCACATATTTATCCTAGCTCCCAGGGAAATCTAGAACACAGCCTCTTAACATGTCTTCTAACACTTGTATAATCCTTTTCGATTTCCCATCAGTTTGAGAATGAAAAGCAGTACTAAGGAGGAGCTTTGTGCCCAAAGCTTGTTGTAGAATTTCCAAAATTTGGAGGTGAACTTTGGATCTTGATCTGAAACGATTGAGATTGGCACCCCAATGCAGTCTAACAATCTGGTCTATATATAATTCAGCTAACTTGTCCATCGAATAGTTGGTTCAAATCGGTATAAGTGAGCCACTTTTGTCAATCTGTCTACTATGACCCACACTGCATTATGTCTCCTTTGAGTAGTGGTAAGCCTATAACGAAATCCATGGTGACATTGTCCCCACTGCCATTGAGGGATGGAAGAGGATTCAGTAGTCCCGAAGGAAGTTGATGCTCTGCTTTTACTTGCTGACACGTTAGGCACTTGGAGACATACTCAGTCACATCTCTCTTCATTCCTTGGCCACCAATAGAATTGTTTCAAATCTCTATACATTTTATTGCTACCCGGGATGCATGGTGAATACTGTATCATGAGCTTCTTGCAATAAAGCTCTTTTCAATTCTTTAACATCTGTCACACAATCGATTCTGATAATAGAGACCACCATCCATCCCAATTGAATACTCTATCAGCCTCTCGATATGAACTGATTGAGTCAATTGTTGCAACTTTACATCATCTGACTGTGCAACTAGAACTATCTGTCTTAGATTAGGGAGAGCTCACAACTAAGCTAACAAAGTCCCATCAGATGCAAACTTCCATTTACAATCTTGTAATAACAAAGTTGCCATCATCTTTCAGCTCAAAGCATCAGCTACCACATTTGCCTTTCCTGGGTGGTAGTAGACTATACAATCATAGTCCTTAAACAATTCTAGCCACCTACGCTATCTTAAATTGAGATCTCGCTGAGTAAGCAAGTATTTAAGACTATTGTGATCTGTATAGATTCTGTAGTTGGCTAAGCCCAAGAAACTTCGAACTACTTTCTGGCACATTCCTAGGCAGTCTCCAATTTACTATAGCCTCAATCTTTTTAGGGTCCACCCTGATGCCTTCTGATGACACTACATGACCAAGGAAATAAACTTCTCTAAGCAGAACTCACATTTGCTTAGTTTTGCATATAACTATTGTTCTCGCAAAGTCTGCAACACTATTCTCAAATGCTCTGCATGTTCTGCTTCATTACGAGAATAGGCCAGGATATCATTGATAAACACCAAGACAAACTGATCTAAATAGGGGTTTGAACACCCTATTCATCAGGTCCATGAAGACTGTTGGTGCATTAGTCAAACCCGAAAGGCATTACTAAGAATTTGTAATGACCTTATCAAGTTCTAAAACTAGTCTTCTGCACAATCCATATCCTTGACCCGAATTTGATAGTATCCTGACCTCAAATCAATTTTAGAAAACACTCCAGTACCCCCGCAACTAATCAAAGAGATCCTCAATCCGAGGCAAAGGATACTTGTTCTTCACAGTCACTTTGTTAAGTTGTCTATAGTCGATGCACATCCTCAAAGTGCCATCCTTCTTCTTAACAAATAATACCGGTGCACCCCAAGGTGACACACTGGGCTTGATGAAGCCTTTATCTAGTAACTCTTGTAATTGAATTTTTAACTCCTTCAGTTCTGTTGGTGCCATTATATAAGGTGCTCTAGAGATAGGAGTAATTCCAGGCAAAATCTCAATAGATAACTCGACTTCTCTCTCTGGTGGCAAACCCGAAAGTTCCTCGAGAAAAACATTAGGAAACTCATTAATCACAGGAACATCTTGAAGATTGACTGTCTCCCTCTTAGAATCAAGAACCAAGGCCAAGTATGCTTCACATCCTTTCCTAAGGAATCTTTTTGCTTTCATAGCAGAAATAACATTGATTAAGGGTTTAGACTTAATACCCTGAATCAATGTCTCCACTATCCCATCATTATTAACATCTACCGTTTTAGCTTTATAGTTCACTATTGCTTGGTATCTAAACAACCAATCCATTCCTAGGATTACATCAACTTCATGAAAAGGTGAGACAATTAGGTTAGTTGGGAACTCTCTCTCTTGAATTCTAATAGGGCAATTTCTATAAACTTCATTTACATGTATATTATGGCTCAAAGGACTAATTACACATATATCATAATTCAGATGATCAATAATAGATACATTTCTACCCAGCTCCCCATTACAAATATAAGAATGTGTAGATCCTGGGTCTATAAGCACATGCACATCATTATCAAAGAGGGAGAAAGTACGAG
Organism: Excoecaria agallocha; assembly: GCA_037975025.1. Taxonomy (NCBI): domain Eukaryota; kingdom Viridiplantae; phylum Streptophyta; class Magnoliopsida; order Malpighiales; family Euphorbiaceae; genus Excoecaria; species Excoecaria agallocha. The sequence continues at coordinate 31,004,044 of CM075819.1, forward strand.
CTATGACCTCAAGAGCATCAGCATCTTCTCGACCTTTCATAGCATAAGCTCGAATAGGAGGTGTCGGAGCGAAAGGTCGATCCACTATCTCAAAAACATTCCTGGACTGGGCTCTAAATTAGCCCGATCCACCTCTGCCTCTACCATGACCTCTACCTGAAGAGGGTGCATTAGAAGCTCTTCGGTTACTCTGTTGACTGGAGACTTGTTCCTGCATTATAGGACAATTTGCCATAAAATGTTTCGTGCTGCCACATCTGAAACAAGCACCAGTAAGCCTTCTACAAGTGCCCCAATGTCGGTTAAAACAATAGGTACATTCTGGAGCATTGCCTCTGCCTCATCCTGATGCAGTACCTCGACCAGATCCGATTGAAGAAAAAGCCCCCTACTGTCTACCATTAGATGCATGGCGATTGCCAGATGACATTGGTTGATCTCCTGAAGTCAACCTCGATCTTTTCCCGAATTAATAAGAATCATATGTTGTAATTACCTTGAAGTAAATTCATGTATATTTTATTTTGAGTAATAGAAACTCACCTTTCAATTATTAAGCAAGCCTTGCAATAAGGAGATACATATACTGTATTGTTGCACTATAGGATGATTTATAAGCTTAGGAAGGGCTTAGACAAGTCTATACCTCAAAAGAAATCAAAGAAATAAAATTTTCAAAATACAGGGGAGGGTCACGGTTACTAACAATTTCTGGTAACCGTGAGCCCAAATTGGTAATAAGGGTCACGGTTACTACCAAATTTCTAGTAACCGTGAGCTGTGATGCTCTTTGGTTCTGGACTAAAAATGAACTACCTCACGGTTACTAACATTATCGTAGTAACCGTGAAGTAGGGTCATGAACTCGAGTCACAGTTACTATTAATTCCCTAGTAATCGTGAGATGGCATAGATTTCGCTTCTGGACCAAAAGTTCTTTACCTCACGGTTACTAAGCCTAGGGTAGTAACCGTGAAGTAATGCTATGAAGATGGGTCACGGTTACTATGAAACCTTAGTAACCATGAGCCAGAGCATACTTTTGGTCTGGACTGAAGATTTAGGCACCTCACGGTTACTATGAGATTCATGGTAACAGTGAGCCCTAAACCGCCTCGAGACCAATTTCTAGTCTTGACTTTTATACAATTTTTGACCTATAAAACAGTAATTTTAGCCAAAATGGCCTTCAACAAAGTTGTAGGCCTATATTTCTAGTTTCTAAAATACTAAAAATCATATTAATAAGACCTGTATTTAGATATTCAAGAAAAACCACAGACTACTCATGAAAATGAAATAACAGTCACAATCAGATTTCAATGTCGATTTTCACTATCAAGCAGTGAAAATCAGATTTCAGTCTCATCTAAAAAATCAAGGTATACAAGTCTAGTTTTTATACCAACTAGAATTTCATTATTTGGACAACTATAGCTCAGGATATGAGCAAAAGTATACAGACCGGTCAAATGATCTTTAAAACAGATATTCATGTTTTCAACCAAAACTTGCATGTTTTCAACTCTAAACCCTTCTAAGCTTGAAATCATCCATAAAACACATGAGAGAGGCATTCAAGTTCTTTCTCATGACAAATCATAAAATACACACACATACAAAATCTAAGTTCCCATACCTCGTTTAAGCTCCCTCTACTTCAACTTTGAAGAGTTTCCTTCCCTTTTCTCTTGCTTGATTCTCCTTCTATAAAACATAAGACACCTTTATGAAAACCTATCAAGATATTTTATAAACCATATACATCAAACAATAATAAAGTTACCTTAATACCAAAATCCAAGTAAAACTTTACCCCTTTTTATCAAAACTCCAAGAACTCTAGAGAGAGAAAATGAGAGAGAGAGTTTAGGGTTTGAGAGGTTGATGATGAAGACTAAAGGCCATAAGTTGGCCGGCCATCTCACCCATAAAATATCTTTCTCTCCTTCCCTTCTCATTGGTCCAAATGTCGCATAACCATTAAAGTTGCCAATTGGTCCCTTAACTTTCCTTGATTTCTACTATTACCCCAAAACTTTCCCTTTTGCTTTTCAATTAGGTCCTTCTACATGTGTTTACTCTGAATTAAAAATGAACACTAATAATTAATTAGTGATAATTCTACTAGGGTATACTGAGGGGCATTACAAAACCCACCCAAAATCTAAAGTCTCTTTAGAGCAAACCCACCAAAATATTAAATCTTTCTAGAGCAAGCACACCAAAATCTAAAGTCTTTTCGGAGCAAACCCATCAAAATTTTAATTATTTTTGGAGCAAACCAACTAAGATCCAAAGTCTCTTTACAGCAAACCAATCAAAATCCAAAGTCTCTTCAGAGCAAGCTTAGATAAATTCAAAGTCCTCTTTGAGAGGCACTCTTTACAGATAACTAAGTCACAAGCTTGGGGTGAGGATTGTGTGTTATGGCTTTTGTTGGCAAGCTTATATGGATCGCCTTAGCACTAAACCTTTGCAGTTAAGGAGTTCTCCACCTTAGGTACATGTCCCTAACTCTCTCACTCTCCTGCTCTTAAATTTACAAGGAGCAGAAGTGCCAAGCTTTCTCCCTATATTTCATCTTTTAAAAATGTTTTTGATCTCTTATATGGGTTTTAAATGTTTAAAAATCCTTTTTTGGGTCTTCCCTCTTTATCTCTTTCAAACAGTGCAAAATGACAAAATCAAGTTTCAAAACTTTGAGCAATTTGGAGTGTTTTAGCTTTATCTTAGCCTAATGACCACATAATTAGGTAATTCTAAATCCATTTGAATCTTAAGATACATATTTACAACTGTTATGAAGACAGCTATATCCACTTTAGTCCTTAAGGTTCTAAAAATTAGGTTTGAACACAAATGACCCAAATCTATCCTTGTGCCTGAACCGGTCTATAGTATTTTGAACGTAACTCCCTCTGTAGAGCTCATATTGAGGTGAATCAAATTTCAATAGAAACTAGACTCATTTTTAAGGAATATTTATAAAGATATCATGACCTAACTCTGAACTCATTGTTCCCAGTAATTTTTCAAATTCTAAACACCAATTCTATCCTTAAAAATTTCCTAGGAGAGTTATCCATAGTTTGGCCATAAATCATTATATACAAATCCAAATTGAGTGATTTTTTATTCATTAGAAAGCTAAGACATAGGAGAACAAATTTCTAGAGATTCTTTGTTGAAAAATGTCATATTCAGGCCTAAAAAGGGCAAAATAGTTTGAGTTAGAGGTTAGTCAACTGACAAAAAGAGGAAAGAGTCAAAATCAGCGGTTCGTGTTTGACTCATGAACCTGGGCAAAATAGTTCGAGTTGGAGGTCAATCAATTGAGAAAAAAAGGAAAAAGTTAAATTCAATGATTTGTGTTTGACTCATAAACCAGGTCCGTGACTCAATCCAAAACTACAACCTACACCAAAAAATAGGGGAAAAAATCAGGGAAAAAGATCTTGGGATTAATCTTAGCCCATTTTGGATATTTGTTAGGCTTTTCTAAGTTTAATCCACTTTCTCTCGTCTTAAATAAATAATTTTTAATTAATTGTGTAAATAATATTTTTTTAGTTTATTTTCTTGTTAATTTATTAGATCTATCATAATATTTTATCAATTTTACATATTTGTTAATTAATTGTAAAATATGTATATTTGTTAACTAATTTTGTGTGTTAATTTGTCATTTTAGCTTAATAAATTAATTTTTTCATTATATAAATTTCTTGTTAATTATTTGTTTTGTTATGTTAATTTGTTTATTATTTGAGTTGTTAATTAATGTTTAATTTCATTATTTACTAATTAATTATTTTATTATATAATTTATTAAATTTTTGTTATTTTAATTTATTAGATTGTTTAATTATCTAATTGTTTAACATATTTGTTAATTTGGTAATTTATTTAATTTCTTATATATTTTAAATAATATTATGTTTATATATGTTTTTTATGAATTATGGTTGGCTCCTTTTCTAAGTATTTATGTGTTTTTAGGTGTTAAATTAGTATTTTATTTTGTTTCCTGCATTAGTCCCTTTAGTGATAGCCAACGTTTCCTATCACTAAAAAGCTTCCCTTTAAGTTCTCCTTTTTTCTAGCATTAGACCTTTAGCAACAGGGGCTTATGGCAACAAACAAATACTCCAATCGCTAAAAGTCCTAGTTAGCTACCTCTTCGCTATCACTCACTCCACTCACCCCTCTTTGGTTTTTTTTTTGTCTTTTTCTTCCTTTGTTTTATTGTTTTTTTATGGTCTTTTGGCTCCTTTCCTCCCCATTTCATGTTTGTTTTTTGGTTTGATGTTATTATTAACAATTTTCTTGTATTGTTTAATTTGCTAATATTAAATTATTAGTATATATTTAATTATTATATTTAATTTTGCATTTAATTCGTTATTGGACTAATTACCTTTTTCCTATCATTTTTATATGTGTAACTATTTTTCGGGCCGAGTTAGAGAACCAAAACAATCTATTTTAGGATTTCCTTTATTTTTGTTCATTTATTTATTTATTTTTTAAGCCTTTATAAGTATTTAACGCTTTCTTTTTTATCATTTGTAATAACTTAGTAATAAAGGTTTTTGCACAAAAATTATGAAAAATCACTTAAAATATTTTTTTTTATCTAATTAATTGGATTTTTTTCTCATAAAATAGACATATGTCCTATTTTATTCAAAAAATCACACAAAGGAATTTTATAAATATGTATGAGGAAACCAATGTTCCTAATTAAATTAATGACCCGATTTGTGCATGTCATCATTTATTATTTTAATACCCTTTTGTTGTAAATAAATGGTTTTTCAATGATAAGTTGAAAAACTCACTAAATGATTTTATACAAGTTTGAGTGGAATTTTTCTATAATAAAAAAGATAAATGTTTTGATTTTCACCCAAAAAAGTGACTTGTAAATTAAGCATTGCAAAAATGATTTTTTACTTTGAAATTAATTAACGTGATTCTCTTTTTCAAAGCCGCAACAGATCAATTATCCCATTTTTATCCAAAACACACCCAAAATGACACATTTTTGTAAATATGCATGTGAGGACCAATATCCTCATCTAACTAAACTAAATTAATTCCCCAATTTCTGTATGAATTCATATTGTTTGTCATTCTTAAATGTTTTCAATATACATGTTTTATAGTTTTTCAACATGTTCGAAGTGCTTTTTATTTTTCTAGCATAATAACTTGTGTGAGAAAAGAGATGAAATAGTTTAATCACTTAAACTTGTTTATATAACATTAACCAAAAGGTATAAATCGGAGTGAGGTCCTACACTATCTCTAATTTCGGCCTTATAAGGTTAGAACTCATTGCCCAATATTTTATTGGGTGGCAAATCCATAATATCTACCTTGTGTGCCTAGTAGGCGCCTTTATAGGTCGATCATTAGCAAATGAGTGGGGATACCCGAGCCACTATCTATGCCTTTTTAAGGCTCAAGGCATTGCCAATTGGGTTGAATCCCTATCCATTGTGAAGCAATTAATCTTTATGAGTTAAATGAACTTTGATCTTGTCTCGAGTCCTAAAAACGAGCTTTTGAGAGTAAGCCAGATGCCTACGGGGTTCGACACTATCACACATGTAATGTCTTAGACACTTCCAACTAGGTTACATGATCCATAATACATTGCTTGCTAAATGAGCTACTATGTATTAAATAAACCCAAGTAAATTTAAAATGTCAAACTTTCAAAGGCTTTCATGCCTTAATGGTTTTTTTTTTAATTTCCTTGGAATATTAAAATACATAATGGCCAAAATACATTTTTTTACACTTTAAATAAAGAGTTGTCATGCTATTGGTTTTCTATAGTGTATCATACAATTCTCTGATGACCTATGAGCTAAGCCTACCTAAGGAAAGACTATAGACCTCTAATGGAAAGTAATAAGGTTGGAAGGTTTAAAGCTTTCTTGCAGATGTGGTTGTTGATGTTGCATAACACGGTAATGTATTACACATAATTCATGCATTATTCTAATGCTTTGATTTTTTTAGTCATTATAGATTCGTCCAAGTGGTTTAGGGGTCCACACGGCCGCTTCATTAAAGAACTTTTATTAATGTAGGTTGGATCATAATTAGAAGGGTTAGATTTAGGTTTAACTGATATTTTCAAAGCCACTTCAAAACATATAGAAATGGTAGATCCGTCACAAACTGGAGCTTTTGATCTTTAGGAAATGGATAGGATGTTTGAAGATTTTGAAAGGAGAATGAGGTCAACGATGAGTGAGATGATGCCCGCTTTGGTGTCAATTGCTGGATAGTAGCCCATAGCATTTGCCATTGGACAAGTGCAATCGACTGCTGTTGGGGGCACCTCTGCTGCAGCTACTGCTATGGTACCTCTCTTAGCTATTAAGTCTAGAGGTGTGGCACCAAAAATTCTACCTACTAAATAGTGGAAGGATAAGGGTGTTGCCCTGGAGAAGGATTTCATATTTGAGGAAGAGCCAATAGTGACTCAAGTTTCGAGAAGGAAGGCATCTAGGATTGAGGATTTAATTTTGAAAAAGATGGAGGAGAAAATAAAAGTTATGGCTCGAGTTTTATCTGCAGGATGGGGAATTAGCCCTGAGGATTGGGATCTAAAAAGTGAGTATGTGCTGCCCTAAAGGTTCAAAATGCTTGATTTGCCCAAGTTCAACAAGACTTTTAATTTAGTAGCTATTGGCTTTTTACAGAAAAAGATAAAACAATAATGCAGCGAAAAAATTGAAACCCACCAGGATCCATGTGATTCAATTTATCAAAAGAGTGAATGTAACGGTTACCAACCTCTCAAAGTGTAGAAAAATCAATTTACAGGTGCTGCCTCATGCAAAATGAACACCTTCTACCAGTATCCACACTAGAATGTGATGGTCAGAGTCGCTCGGGGTACTAGCTCCCTTTCATTGCAGCTAAGATTTGATATTTCTTATTCTTCTCATGCTTATAGAAAAATGAATTTTGTCTCTCTAAAAATGACGATTGCAACTTTAATTCAATATGCTTAGGGTTCAAACTATACATATCACTATACACACACATACACACACCAAACCCTAATTTAGAGAGAGAAAATTTGGAGCCCATATTTCTCATTAAAATAAGAAATACTTAATTTTTTATTCAAAATAAGAATTATAATATTAACTCTAAAATTTTTATTTTGAATTTTAATTTTTCTAAAAGAAAAATCGAAACACCAAAATTGACCCTTTGTCTATTCATCAAATTCTATGTGTTCAACCCAAAAAATTCATATTATGTTGACAATGAGCCCCAATCCAATCATCGGCTTACAAGTCATAAGCGAACTCCAGTAAGACATTATGACTAAGCAAATAATATGAATATCGATAATTCAATTTTAATCTAATCAAAAAAATATGTTATAATTTTTTTGTTACATGATATCTTGTTTAAACATAAGTCATGATTCATGTCAAAATTATATAGTTCAAACATATAATTTCTTAATTACTAACGCTACAAGAAAATACTCGATTAGCAATGAAAATTATTGATTTTCCGTTGCTAATCAAAAATAACAATAAAAATTAACAACGGAAGGAGTGGTTGCAGATTTGACCGTTGCTAATTTTTAGCAATGGCATTTATTTTCTTTGCTAAATTTAGTAATGGAAAAATATTTTCGTTGCTATATTTAACAACGAAAATTACAAGTTCAATTGCTAAATTTTACAATGAAAATTACAAGTTCCATTGGTAGATTTAGGAACAGAATTAGTAATTCCATCGTTAAATTCAACCACCATTATAAAAATTAAATTGTGATGGAATTTTTGTCATTATTATGTTACTAAAATAATGTTGATTTTTTTAATTTTCAATGTCAATATTTTATTACTGATAATTTAAACCAAAGCTCTTCAAGACACTGAAGTAATCATTATAATAGGAAAAACATATATATTAATAAATAAGTTGTTAGACAAATGTATTTTCCATACACAATGTCTAAAATATATTTTACATACACAAATATTGCTAGAATGTAGTAGTCCAGTTTTTGCTTCCTCTTTTCCGACAAAATCTAAGAAACTACTTAGCAGAGAAAATTATATACTTGAACAAACCTTGTCGGTAGAGCTATAAGAAAATATGACCCTCATTGACAAAATCAAGCACAAGGTAAAGCCTATACTTGGTTTTACAAACAGAAATTAATTTAAGTTTGCTCACCACAATACATCAGCATTGCCATTTCCTAATTTCCTAATAGTTACACCTGGGGGTTCTAGGGAATCCTCATCATAATCAATTAATGTGAGCTTATTTAGCTTAAAGGAATGATTGACATGACTTGAGGGCCTATCAAATAATGGGACCAAAGGTATTGGAGTTTCCAATGTTAAGTTGCGAATGAGCAGGGCCAAATAGATCAAAGAAATCAAATTTTGCATAACCAAAAGGAAGAGCAGTAGTAACGATTGAATTCATGTAGATGAGTGCGTCAATTTTTTAGTTTAGGGTATGAACTGTATAATCAATACAAGATACATAAAATAAATCAATGTAGCCACATACAAATAAATCAAGACTAAAAAATTAAAAGATTTTATCCTTTTTTCTAGACTAAATAAAGAGTAGAAAGGCCCTGTACACATTGAGTAAAAGCATAATTCAATGGAAAACCCTTTTATCATTTTGTATTGAAACTTGAGGACCTTGTACATAGAACTCTCAACTGGCATTCAATTTATAATTTAATATATGATTATAGAATTTTAATTCCCATATTACATTTATATGCTATAAATAATAAATAATATTAATAATTCACTAAAAAAATTGAATTTCATGTTAGCATAAAGAATAGTAGCGGTGTATAATTTATATGAATAAAGAACACCAAACGAAGCAATATGCATAGAATATTGATAAAGAATTGATTTTATTTTATTTTTTGTTCTTTAAACTTAATAAAGGATTAGCAAGATTATATATATATAACAATAGGAGATAGTAATTTATAAGTACCTTAAATCTAATTTGAGACAATGAAGAGGAATGATGACGAAAGTGGTAATCAAGCTCCAAATTTAGAGTGAAATAAAATAAAAATTACCATAAGCCTAACATGAGCCGATTGAAAGAAACAAGTAGCCAAGAACAACTTGCCAACTTCAATTCATCTCTTTTGAAATGTTTGTTATATACACACACACACACACACACACACATAAATTAAGAGTCGGCAAGTCATCCTCAGTGGTACAATGCTTTCAAATCCAACATGAAAAGCTTGCAGTGAGATAAATTGATCCACTCATTTTTATGAACAACAAGGATGCAATTTATTTTATATTTTCCATTATCTCCACAATCGAGGTAACGATGACAGCTCTTATAACCAGGATCTAGTTTTGACCACTGTTCAATTATAGTAATATTTAGTGTTTAAAGGAAAAATAAAAGAAATTAATTAGTATGGCTTAAGGGAAATACTTCCAAATGATAATGAAAATTGTAATCTGTATACCATAAATTTAGTAATGTTGGTCTCTATTATGTATAACATACTTGCTAGAAAATATATATAATTTTTAGATTCAAGATTTGCTGGAAATCATATAGCATAGAATAATACAAAAATAAATCTATTTGCATACCTAAACCATAACAATAGGACCTCCATTATTATAAAGCAAAGGAGCGAATTTCGCAAGTAAGATTCCCCACCATCTCTCAAGCTACTAATTTAGGTCATTATTAGTTAAAACACTTTTGACAAAAAAACATACTAAACCACAGTTCATAAGTCCTTAAAACTTTAGCATGTATAATATACGAATGTAGAAACCACCAATCAAGCTATAAAATTCAACTCCATAAAAATTTTATGAACCTTAAGATAGTAATTCAACAAAAAGAAACATGAATTTACAAGACTTTAGCTTATCTATCATCACATAAAGAGGATATAGAGACAGATCAGAAGGACACAATATCATTCAAAGTCATTAGTCAATTCATAAAAGTCAATAAAGTTTGTCTTCAACATTTCAATAAAAAAAAGAAACGAAATGGAATATTCAAAACTTAGACTAATTGCAAACACAAAAGATCAAGTTCACGACAAGATTAGTTAGCATTATACTGGAAAGGACATAATAAAGAAACCAAATACCTATATGCGAGTTCTTGAAAACTCCATAGGGTAACAAGTAACACAGGCTAATGAGCGTGCAACTGATCCTGCAACTAATTGTACACCCTTTAACTCCAAAACCATAATGAGAAATGAAAAGAATATAAATGGACTTACAGTTGGCCCAGCTCAAACTAAGCTTGCATATGTGCCTCTATAGAGTCTTCCAAATCCTTCCTATATAAATTCAGCATTATGAAGTCTTTAAATAAGTATGTGGCCACCAAAAACTAATTTTAACAATATATATAATAAGCACGCCTAATAGTTTTAAAGGAAGATACTTTAACATCATTCACCTTAAATGTAAATGGTCTAAACCATTTTTTGAGCATATACTTTATAAAAATAGTGTCTAAAATAGATCGGGGCTAAACTAGGTAATAGATCAATAGACAACTCAACATCTCTTTCTGGAGGAAGACTAGGCAATTCCTCAGTAAATACTTTTGGAAATTCATTCACAATCAGTATATTCTGAAGCTTTACTGTATCTCTTTTTGCGTCAAGGACTAAAGATAAAAATTCTTCACATCCTTTTCTAAGACAATGTCTAGCATGCATTTCTGATATAACATTAGTTAATAGCTTAGAACAGTTGCCTTCAACTACCACTTCTTTTCCTTTATCATCCCTGAGAGTTTCTATTTTCATTTCATAATTCAGCACTATATGATGTTTGGATAACCAATCAATTTCCAAAATTACATCAAACTCATAAAAAGGCAACACAATCAAATCGGCCGAAAACTCTCTCCCCTGAACTACTATAGGACAATCTTTACATACTTTATTAACAATTACACTATGTCCCAATAGACTAGTCCCAATGGACATATCCCCAATACAAATATAAGAATGAGTAGAGCCAGGATCAATAAGTACATGTATGTCACAGTTATATCTTTGAAGAATGTTTTGTGGAGTATCTAGATCTTTATTAATTTATTACCATTCTAATTATTTTTTTAATTACTACCTTTATTTATTTTATTATTATATTTATTTGTATTTATTTTAAGGGTTTGTAATAATTTATTAGTAAAATGGTTTTTGCACGTTAAAAGATTAATTCACTTAAAATAATTTTCTAATAAGCAATTTGGCTTTTATAATAAAAGTGTACCCATGTCTAATTTTTAACCCAAAAGCCACACAATAAAAAAAGAGTTTTCTCGTGTAAATATGCATGAGGGAACCAAAGTTCCCACTTCAAATAAATGCCCTAATTTTTTTATGGTTATTTATTTATTTTACTCTGTTGGATAATTTTCTTATGTAATAAATAAAGTAGTTTCTTTCTTTTGTTTCTTGATTATTAATTGTTTTCTGTCATGCTTGAAGTGTTTATTTATTTATTTATGAATGCATCATGTGAGAAGAGACATTCACTTAATACTAAAACTCATTTATAAACAACACCTAATTGGGGAAGAAGTAAGAGCTATATCCTAAACCCCTTTTTGGTATGGGCATCAAAGGTTAGATTCATTTTTCAAAATTCTGTTGGGTGGCAATTCTAGGATACCTACATCTTGGGCCTACTCAAAGGCTATCGTAGGTCGACTACTAATAATAGTATTGGGAAAAATACTTTCTTATTGCAATGTTATAGATATATAGATTTTATAAACCTCATCCTATCTTGGACCTTAAAAGTAAGCCTCTAAAGCCAAGCCGAAATTAAGCAAGATTCGATGCATGTCATAGTGGCGAGTCCACTAAGGACCCAGAGACCTTACTACTAAGGTATATTGGTTATGTTTTTATAATTGGTCTTTTAACTTTAATCCTATCACTCTTTGTAATTGCATTTTTGTATTCAATTTAAAGCCTTAAAATTAAGTTAGGCATCTCTATTTTAGCCTAGGTGTTATCCTAAAGCACACCCTACATTAACTCATTATAAGGAGGTGTCAAGGCAACCACCAACCTAAGTCTCATATAAATTGGTATATAAAATGGCGACTTATTGGTCGTTATAGTCATGATGAGTGAGACTTCTTGGTAGGGACCAAGCTTTGGTAGCCCTAAAGTTTTACCACCCAACAACAAGCCTGTGTAATGACAATAGCCACTTCTCCTAGGTTTTATGACCTTAATAGCTCTTACTTGCTTTTTAGGCCCTTATATATTGAACAAATTGAAACAAATTTGGTTGGTACTAATAAAAAACTACCATGCCTCAGTAGGCCCAACTCGATTTATTTTAATCTTTTAAATACATAGTGGCCAAAGTCCATATGCTTGCACTTTCAATTAAGATAAGTTATGCTATCGATTTTTTTTCGTGCACCATACATGTCTATCGAGTCCCTTATTGAGCCATAGGCTAAGCCCACTTAGGAAATAGAACACACTACCTCTTATGTGGAAGTAATAAGGTTGGAAGGCTAATGTTATACTTGTATGTGGTTGTGATTGTCACTTAATGCACACAAACATCACGCGTTATATGTATATTATTTAGATGGATAACATGCCTACACTCATGCATCATATGTATATTAGTCACACATGTTATCATGCATTATATGTATACCATTCACATGCATCGTCACATATTAACTCACTCTTTAAATCTATGCCATTCATGTATGTTCCCCTTCTGTATCATTCAAATTAGTACATGCATCATATGCATACCCTGTTAGAGAGTATGCCCTAGAGCCCATGTAATAGGGATGTTTTTTCATATGTATGAAATTTATATTCTTAATAAAAGGCATCATTCATTTATTAATGTTGTGTTTAAATACATGAGTTTGTAAATCTTAAATTAATAAATGAAGTCCAAGATATTATAAACACAGTGCAAAGGCAATCATGAAGGTGTTCATGATGTGAGATGTCTATCGTATGCAAATGTGTTAATATCTCAATATCCCTAGTCATAGAATTAACAAGATAGGACATTGTTAATTCGGACAGACTAGCACATGTTATGCTTTTTGAATGGTTCAAGCAATGGTTCTCATAATTGTGATTATGGATGATAATCAAAGCTAACATGTGGATGCTTGTTAGAGGAACAAGTTCATTGGAGACCTGAAAAGAGAATCCTCATATGGATATTAAATCTATGTCAGTGAGGAATCTCTTCATAGCGGTTGTGCAAGTATCCTTAGACTTGAGATCACCAAAGTTATCTTAAGTAGCAAGTGGTATACTTTGACTCCATAACTGATTACTTCCAACTGGGAGTGAACATAGTTAGGAGATTGGGTATATCATGACCTACTTGAAGATAGTTGAGTGATTGACAAAGGATTCACCATCCCAGATTTAACAAGGGAAGTTATCTCGCATGATTCTATAATTGCCTTGTTCAGAGAATCTCTGGCCAGAGTAATATGCCGAGACGAATGGAGATCCATGAAGGGCATTTTAGGAACAATGGTTAAATTAATAGAACATACATAATTAGATTTATATGAGTTGACAGAAATCCATACTCAGAATCTAATTGAGATAAGAGTGGTAAAAGGAGTAATTGCACAGTAACTGTTTCTATGGAAGGGTACAGTCAAACCACATGACTTTCTTGACATTTGGGTAGTCATGATGCCTAGCTAGAGGCCTATCATGACTTGTATAATGATGTATCAAAATATCAATAGAGATTTATGAAATGATTTAAAGGAGTTTAAATCATGTGAGTTTTTGAATAGAACTCACAATTACATATTATACTGCCAACATAGACAGGAACCCAATAGGTCACACACATATAGAGAAAAGGGTAAAATGGTAAAATGACAAGGATAATAATATTTTATATTATTATAAAGGTAGAGAGGAGAATATGATAATAATTAATTAAAGAGTTTAATTAATTATGATCAAATAAAATTGTCCGCGAAACTTTTGAGAAATGTTTTGTAAATTGGACCTAAATGAAATAATGTATTTCATGATTAATTATTATTGTCTTATAAGTGTTATAAGACTACTATAAGTGTTATAGGACTGATATAATAATTAATAGGACCATTGGAGAAATTATAAAGGGCCAAAGGAATGAAGAAGTTGGAGGAAGCCCTCCAAAAGAGGGCTACACGCCAACTCCAAACAGAAGGGCTTGGAGGGCTTTTTCTTGGACCAAATTAATTTATATATGTTACATAAGTGTTATGGAACTCACATATTTAATTTGGTTGGATTTGGAATCCATTTGGGTATATAAATCCAATTAGATGCACAAAGGGCCTAGTTTGTGGATTTTGTGCATAGTCTTTTATGAAATGATTTAATTTGGATTTAATTAACCCCAAATGATTATAATTAATTCCAGAGGCCCAATTAATAATTCTTCAGTAATTTTAAAGAGCCCAATCTCATTAAGGAGTTGGAATTTTAACCTAACTATAAAAGGCCAACTAATGAGAATTAGGGTTAAGTGATTAAAACAAAAGGAAAGTCTTTTCCTCTTAATTCTCTCTCCCTTTTGCACCACTTCCATTGCTAGCCTCTTGGATTTCTGCCAGCCCTAGTTGAACACCAATTTGTTGGTTCAATTTACCCCTCTCTAGTGTGGATTACTCATTGGAGGTGTTCGATTTTGGACACTGTGGTTTGCGACAACCCGGTGCGAAGTAAAATCAACTGTTCAACAAAAATCAAAGGTGATTTTTCTTATTCTCATATAGTTATATTGTGTATTCATGGCAAGATCAGAACTAATGGTTAAAAATTTTAAAATTTCGCTCATGTATGTGATGCATGTAACCGTTAAAATCCAACATGGTATCAGAGCCTGGTTTTGCCATGGATATACAATTCTATATTATTCTGCGAAATAAGTTTTGTTTTATTTTGAGTTATTTATTTCATGAACTTTAAAATATGAGATTTAATTATTCATGAATGAGAAATATTGATTTCTGGATGTATTTGTGATCAAATAAATTTGGTGGAAGCAAAACCGAAAATTTTGAAGAAAAGTGATTTGGGTTTGGCGTGAAACCCTAGGTAATGTAGGGGCTGTTCTAATTTAAGTTCTTATGGATCCATTTAAAAATCATTTAGATGATATTTTATGTGTTTAATATGTGATATTAAGCCGTAGGATCGAACGGAATTAAAATTGAACATGTTTTGCATGAAAACTAGTTTTGTCGAAAAGTTCGATAAATTGGTATTCTTCGTGTGTTCTTGATGTGTTCATGGTTAGAACGACTTTTGATCTTCTAAATCTGATATATATGATATATTAAAGTGTTTTTAATTAATTGGATTAATTAAAATGGGCCTTAAATTAATTTGATTAATTTTAATTCATTAAAACCACTTAATGGGCTTAATTATGTTTACGGACTTGGTTTAAATTAGTGAATGACTTGGTGGGCCCAAGGAGCTGATTTAAATTAACTATTATAAACATTAATTAAGTTTATTAATGGGTTTTAAGGGCTGGAGTGGGCTTGGCTCATTCCAAAAGGCCCAAATGGTCCTAATGACACAAAACTAGTTTGTGTGTGAACACACTTAGGGTTTTTTTTCTTCTGTGGGTTTCGGCCTACACTTGTTTTAAGCCCAAAATTGATTCTTTTAATTATTTAATATGATTAATTAATTAAATAATCAATTTATAATTAATTAATAATCAATTTGATTGATTATTAAGGCAAGAACACATTCATGCAAAAAGGTTTCCTAAAATGAAAGTTTCCAAAATGGAAAAAGTTTCCTAATTTGATCACATCATTAAAATAACTCAAAATATAGTTTCAAAGGTTGAAACAAAGTTAGTAATCCATTTCTTTATGCATTAGAAAGGCATATAAGGGTGTATGATTGGCATGATGGATAGTTATGGACAAAACCCAATGTGATTGAGCATTATGCATGTTTTGGCCCAATGAGGACTTTCATGTCCCGGCTACTTGTTTTTGGTTTGTATTTCATTTCAAATTGTAATATGTAATTAGATTACTTAGATTCAAATTAGAAATAGAGATGGAGACCATTTTCAAGGAGCAAGATGGGCCGGATGGAGATCCAACAAGCTTGAAGATAATGTAATTATTTTTTTTATTTGAATCATGCATACTACCTAGGTGTGACCTTTTGATTTCCCTCTTGGCTCGGGGAAATCAATGTAGTGAAGTCCATAACTATACCATATTTGTATGCTTATATTTATGTGATAGATATAGGATGCATACCAATGTATGCCAACCATGTATGATGAGACTTAATTAACTAAAACCCTCAAACAAATACTAAGGTATATAAGCCTTCCATTAATTTGAGGAGAACCAGAGTTCTTTATAGTGTGGGTTGTTGACCACAGTCAAGCTCACATTATATCGAATATGTTCAAATCTAATTAAATGGGTCATCTTAGCTAGCCCATTAGTTTGTTGACCACAGTCAAGGCTAATGGTTCTAGAGGCAAGATTAGGGAATGCATATATGATATGCATGCATCAAGAGTTGATAACCTAATGATCCAATAGTTGTGTAGAGACACAATTGGTATAGAGATACCTACCTTTCAAGGGTATGGAATTTGGCTTGTTGACCACAGTCAAGGTCAAATTACATATCAAGGATTGGATATTGGCCCACTAAGAAAACCATCGGGTTTTCTCGGATTATATAGTGAGGGCTATTAATTCGTAATAAAATAGTGGGAGTAAATGAATTAATTAAAGACCTTATTAATGCATACATATATATGAACATACTCTCATATCTTTTCTTTTTCACATCTAGGTCATCATCATGAGCACATCAAACATTAATATACGATCAATCTTGGATAACAAGCTGGTTGGCAACAACTATTCTGACTGGATCAGGCAAGTGAGAATTGTTCTCAGGGCTGAAAAGATCCATTATGTCTTGGATAAAGATCCACCACCACTTCCATCAGATGATACCATTGATGAGATCAAAGGCATTTATCGAAAATACATGGAGGATAGTGAAGCAGCAGCATGTCTGATGCTGGGTGCTATGTCCTCGGAGCTTCAGAAGCAACATGAAATGATGGATGCTAGAACCATCGTTTTGCATCTAGAGGAGCTTTATTCTTCTCAGGCTAGAACTGAGCAATATGAGATTGCTCGAGCTCTATTTAGTTGCAAAATTGTGGAAGGCACTTCAGCTGCTGCTCATGCATTGAAGATGTATGGGTATATTGAGCATTTGAGTAGACTTGGCTATGTTATGGATAATGATCTATACATAGATTTAATCTTGTACTCGTTGGCTCCAAGTTATGCACCTTTTGTGCTTAACTTCAACATGAACAAGATCCAAGTATCCATTCCCGAGTTAATCAACATGCTCAAGACAGCTGATGGATCATTTAAGAAAGATCCAAAAAGTGTCATGGTTGTCACTTCTGCTAAAGGCAAGAAGCAAAAGAAGAAGAAAATAACCAAGGCGCAGCCAAAGAATGGTGGGATCTCCAAGAAGAAGGTTGCCAAGAAAGAGAATCCCAAAGGAACTTGCTTCTATTGTGGAAAAGATGGTCGTTGGAAGCATAACTGCAAGGCCTATCTAGATTCTCTTAAGGAGACGAAGCAAGCTGTTGCATCTACTTCAGGTATTCATATGATTGAAATTAATACTTATTCTATTGCTTCTAAACAATCTTGGGTATTAGATACCAGATGTGGATCTCATTTATGTAATGATCTACAGGGGCTTAGAAGCTTTAGAAGAGTTGGAAAGGCAGAGATATGTTTGCAGTCAGCTACTGGACAGAACATCTCTACAACAGTTGTGGGGACTTACTATTTGCCTCTTCCTAGTGGATTAGTACTGGAATTAAATAATTGTTATTATGTTCCAGCCTTATCCAAAAGTATTATTTCTTTCAGTCGTTTGATGAACGATTATGATATTTCTTTGAAGGACAAATGTTGTTACATTTTTAAGAACAATATGTTTTATGCAAAAGCTATCATTGAGAATGGTATATTTGTTCTTGATTTAATTAAAGAAGTACATAATGTGAATACCAAGAGAATGAAATATGATAATCTGAATACCTCATAATTATGGCATTGTCGTTTAGGCCATATAAATGAAAAACGCATGACCAAGTTACACAAGTCAGGTGATTTGGGATCATTTGATTATGAATCATTTGATACATGTGAATCTTGTTTATTGGGAAAAATGACAAAAGCTCCCTTTATTGGTAAAGGAGAACGAGCTAAAATGGTTTTGGACTTGATACATTCAGATGTATGTGGTCCAATGACTACACATGCCAGAGGAGGTTACTCCTACTTCATTTCTTTCATAGATGATTATTCCAGGTTTGGATACATCTATCTAATGAAATATAAGTCTGAAGCATTTGAAAAGTTCAAAGAGTTCAGAAATGAAGTAGAGAAACAACTTGGCAAAAGTATTAAAACACTTAGATCAGATCGAGGTGGAGAATACTTAAGTCAAGAGTTTCAGGATTATCTTAGAGGTAATGGGATTTTATCTCAATGGACTCCTCCATATACACCACAACACAATGGTGTATCTGAAAGGAGAAATCGAACACTATTAGATATGGTTCGATCAATGATGAGCCGAGCAGACTTGCCTAAGTCTTTTTGGGGATATGCACTAGAAACTGCTGTTTATGTGTTAAACAGAGTTCCTAGTAAATCGGTTGATGTTACTCTATATGAGATGTGGAATAACAAGAAACCCACGCTTTCTCATATGAAAGTATGGGACTGTCCTGCTTATGTGAAGAGGACAATGTCAGACAAACTGGATGTTAAGTCTGATAAATGTTTATTTGTGGGATATCCAAAAGAAATGTTTGGATATTATTTCTATCATCCTTTAGAACAAAAGGTGTTTGTTTCAAGGCATGCTGTCTTCTTGGAAAGAGAATTTCTCCTACAAGAGGACAGTGGGAGTAAAATTGAGCTTGGTGAAGTTCAAGACCCACAAATAGAAGATGATCAACCGATTGAACCCGATACTGAATTTCATAATGATGAGATTACAGTTGAACCTGATTATACACAAAATCCTAGAAGATCTACTAGGATGCATTCTATCCTTGTGAGATATGGATTTCACATTGATTCGGATAGAGGCATAACTGTAGTAGAGGACAATGAGCCTACAAGCTATCAAGAAGTTTTGAACAGTTCAGAACGTGATTTATGGCTTAAGGCTATTGTTGCAATCCTAGCAAGTACACTAGATCGACAAGTAATAAAGTGGGGTATATTTAAGACCTGTAAATATCTAACCCAAGGGATAAGGGTTGTTTTAAGCTAGATATCTAGAGTTGAGTGAGTTAATTTCAGATAAATTTTCAAGTTTCTAATTGAGAGAGCGTCCTAAATCTAATTAACAAAATAAATAAATAAAGAAGATAAGCTAATTAAACTAGAGATTAAAAAATTAGTTAAAACATTGCTCGGGTTCACTCATCCACCCTATACCCAATGTGAATTAATTTTACCCAAAAGCATACATGAACGAATTTGGGATAAACCTCTTAATCCAAGCTTCCCATTCCGGAGCCAGCTATTCTAGTTGCTAAGCTTCCCATTCCGGAGCCAACCCAACAACTAGCCTATGCACGGGTTTAACATCCTAAGTTTGGGTTGCCTTCCCATTCCGGAGCCAAACAACCCATATACTCATCCATTTCACTGCACACTCTAGTCCTAAAATCATAATTACTGCACATGTAGAATCCCATTCCGGAGCCGTCTAAATAATACAACATTCATGAAAGAAAAACTGAGCAAGATTATTCATAGAATCCAATCCATTAGGCTCAATACCCATCCAAGACATATGATAAAAATCATTCATTCATGCATGGAAAATAACTTAATAGATCAAAAAACCATGAGATACAAATAAGTAACAGTGAAATAGACCAATTATTCATGTAAAAATCAAATTTAGTTCAAGATCCACATTGTGGGTAGGGGATTCAAAGATCACCAAGCAACAAAACTACAAATTAAACATAAATAAAGTAAAAAGAGAGAGGAAAGAGGAAACCCATGAAGCCATTTGTAGCTTGTGAAGCTCCAATCCAAATCCAAGTCTCCTCCTTTAAAGCTCCAAGCAAAATGAAGAACACAACTTAAAGGGAATGCAGAAAATTTAATCTAACCCTAACTTACATTGGAAAATAAGTCTAATTTAAGGTTTACATTGAATTAAATCTAACCTACAACATAAAATGAAGGGAAAACATAAGAAAAATGGAGCTGATTAGTATTGTGCCTACCATCAACATATAAAACATAAGACAAACTACTTATGCATTATGAGAAATCGTATCCAAGATATAGTTGACTTTGAGTAAGAAATTGATGAGGAATGGTCACCTAAGGGCATAAGTCCTACTAGCTCTAATGGTTGGGGTCATAATAACTCTTAAGAGCAAGATGGGACAAGGGCTAGCAAGAGCATTAATGAAAGCAATAATGATGAGATGGCTATAGCATTCACCACTGGGTCTTTAAGTGGGGAAGCTATGTCCCTTACCATATATGCCTGTTAAAGATTATGGCAAACTAGATCACAAGTTAGATCTATTTTGCTCTTTCCATCATCACACTGACCATTTGACAAATTATTGTAGAATGTTAAGGTATTGGATCCAGAACTTTATTGATGCAAGTAGCTTTCTAACCTAAAAATAGGCAAAGAGGCAACAATTCTTCTTGACTAGCCTTAGGGGCATTAATTACAAATAGATAGGACTTGAATTTTTTCTTTGATGCAATAAAAGTCATTGAGTAATTTCTCTTTTTCTGATTGAGTTAAATAATTTAAACTTTTCTTGTGTATACAATAGCTTATTTATTTTCATCATGCATGGCATTATCATAGCATCTTTAAGATATCAATTCAATAAATGTAAGTCTTTATTGGATCCCAAGGAAAATTCATCTTAGTTGCATCCATAATGACTCCTAAAGCAAGGTTTGAGAGAATAAAAAAGAAAAAAAAAGAAAAATCAAAACAATAAAAATTCTTTGTTTGAACCTAAGGTGGCACTAAGAATCAACAAGGACACATTATTCTAACAAGTTAACTAAATTATAAAAATGTGTAAAGACCAATGCCACACCAAAAAAGGCATGGCCCAAAAGACTACTTTAACTCCTAATGGCAAGGGAAAAGAATATGATAGTTCCATCCTCCACGTATCAAAGACAACACAGATAAGAGGTATTATAGGTTCTTTTTTGCAATCATAAGAGAACTTCCCTTTCATAGGACAAGGAATAGTTGCTGAGATTGTTATAAATCACCATTTCTTTCATTCACATCAAAAAAAGTTGCTTGTGGTGGCTTGATGAAATATGCCACTTTAATTCTCCACTCTGTCAGTTGAAGCTATCACAAAGAAACTTTATAGGGCTAGACTTTCCTGATAAAGAAGTGATAGAGTTTCCAGCATCTTTTCGATGTTAGAGAGTATGCCCCAGAACCCATGTAATAGGGATGTTTTTCATATGTATAAAATTTATATTCTTAAAAAAAAGGCATCATTCATTTATTAATGCTATGTTTAAATACATGAGTTTGTAAATCTTAAATTAATAAATGAAGTCTTAGATATTATAAACACAGTGCAAAGGAAATCATAAAGGTGTTTAAGATGTGAGATGTATATTGCATGCAAATGTGTTAATATCTAAATATCCCTAGTCATAGAATTAACAAGATAGGACATTGTTAATTCGGACAGACTAGCACATGTTATGCTTCTTGAATGGTTTAAGTAGTGGTTCTCATAACTGTGATTATGAAAGATAATCAAAGCTAACATGTCGATGCTTATTAGAAGAACAAGTTCATTGGACATTTGTAAAGAGAATCCTCAAATGGATATTAAATCTATGTTAGTGAGGAATCTCTTTATAGCGGTTGTGCAAGTATCCTTAGACTTGAGATCACCAAAGTTATCTTAAGTAGCAAGTGGTATACTTTGACTCCATAACTGATTACTTCCAACTGGGAGTGAACATAGTTAGGAGATTAGGTATATCATGACCTACTTGAAGATAGTTGAGTAATTGACAAAGGATTCACCATCCCAGATTTAATAAGGGAAGTTATCTCGCATGATTCTATAATTACCTTGTTTAGAGAATCTATGGCCAGAGTAAAATGCCAAGATGGATAGAGATCAATGGAGGGCATTTTGGTAACAATGATTAAATTAATAGAACATACATAATTAGATTTATATGAGTTGATAGAAATCAATACTCATAATCTAATTGAGATAAGAGTGGTGAAAGGAGTAATTGCACAGTAACTGTTTCTATGGAAGGGTATAGTCAAACCACATGACTTTCCTGACATTTGGGTAGTCATGATGCCTAGCTAGAGGCCAATCATGACTTGTATAATGATGTACCAAAATATCAATAGGGATTGATAAAATAATTTGAAGGAGTTTAAATCATGTGAGTTTTGAATAGAACTCACAATTACATATTATACTGCCAACATGGATAGGAACCCAATAGGTCACACACATATAGAGAAAAAGGATAAAATTGTAAAATGACAAGGATAATAATATTTGATATTATTATGAGGGTAGAGAAGTGAAGAAGATAATAATTAATTAAAAAATTTAATTAATTATGATCAAGTAAAATTGTCCGCGAAACTTTTGAGAAATGTTTTGTAAGTTGGACCTAATTGAAATAATGTATTTCATAATTAATTATTATTGTCTTATAAGTGTTATAGGACTACTATAAGTGTTATTGGACTAATATATTAATTAATAAGTCCATTGGAGGAGTTATAAAGTGGCTAGAGGAATGGAGCTGGTGTGGAAGCCCTTCTGTAGAAGGCCACACGCCAAATCCATACAGAAGGCATTAGAGGTCTTTTTCTTGCACCAAATTAATTTATATATGCTACAGAAGTGTTATGGAACTCACATATTTAATTTGGTTGGATTTGGAATCCATTTGGGTATTTAAATCCAATTAGTTGCACAAAGGGCCTAGTTTGTGGATTTTGTGCATAGTCTTTTATGAAAAGGTTTAAATTAGATTTAATTAAGCCCAAATGATTATAATTAATTCCAGAGGCCTAATTAATAATTCTCAAGTAATTTTAAAGAGCACAATCTCATTAAAGAGTTGGAATTTTAACCTAACTATAAAAGGCCAACTAATGAGGAATTAGGGTTAAGTGATTAAACAGAAAAGAAAGAGCTTTTCTCTTATCATCTCTCTCGCTCTTTTGTGCCACCTCCAAGCTAGCTTCTTGGAATTTTGACAAGCCCTAGTTTGATACCAATTTGTTGGTTCAATTTATCTTTCTTTAGTGTAGATTACTCATTGGAGGTGTTCGATTTTGGACATTGTGGTTTGCGACAACCCGGTGCGAAGTAAAATCAATTGTTCAACAAAAATCAAAGGTGATTTTTCTTATTCTCATATAGTTATTTTGTGTATTCATGGCAAGATCAGATATAATGATTAAAAAATTTTAAAATTCTGCTCATGTATGCGATGCATGTAACCATTAAACTCCAAGATAGTATCAAAGTCATGGTTTTGCCATGGATATACAATTCTATATTTTTCTGCGAAATAAGTTTTGTTTTATTTTGAGTTATCTATTTCATGAACTTTAAAATATCATATTTAATTGTTCATGAATGAGAAATATTGATTTCTGGATGTGATTGTGATCAAATAAATTTTTTGGAAACAAAAATGAAACTTTTGAAGAATTGTGCCTAGGGTTTTTGCGTGAAACCCATTAGTGTTTTGCATGAAACTCATGGAATTTTAAGGGGCTGTTCTAATTTTATTTCTTATGTGTCCATTAAAACATCATTTAGATGATATTTTATGTTTTTAATATGTGATATTAAGCCGTAAGATCAAACAAAATTAAAATCGAACAAGTTTTGCATGAAAACTAGTTTAGTCGAAAAGTTCGATAAATTGGTGTTCTTCATATGTTCTTGATGTTTTCTTGGTTAGAACGATTTTTAATCTTCTAAATCTGATATATATGATATATTAAAGTGTTTTTAATTAATTGGATTAATTAAAATGGGCCTTAAATTAATTTGATTAATTTTAATTCATTAAAACCACTTAATGGGCTTAATTATGTTTACGAACTTGGTTTAAATTAGTGAATGACTTGGTGGGCCCAAGGAGCTGATTTAGATTAAACATTATAAACATTAATTAAGTTCGCTAATGGGTTTTAAGGGCTGGAGTGGGCTTGGCTCATTCCAAAAGGCCCAAATGGTCCAAAAGACACAAAACTAGTTTGTGTGTGAACACATTTAGGGTTTTCTTTTGTGGGTTTCGGCCTACACATGTTTTTAAGCCCAAAATTGATTCTTTTAATTATTTAATATGATTAATTAATTAAATAATCAATTTATAATTAATTAATAATCAATTGGATTGATTATTAAGGCAATAACACATGCATGCAAAAAGGTTTCCAAAAATGAAAGTTTCCAAAATGGAAAAAGTTTCCTAATTTGATCACATCATCAAAATAAATCAAAATATTGTTTCAAAGGTTGAAACAAAGTTAGTAATCCATTTATTTATGCATTAGAAAGGCATATAAGGGTGTATGATTGGCATGATGGATAGTTATGGACAAAGCCCAATGTGATTGAGTATTATGCATGTTTTGGCCCAATGAGGACTTTCATGTCCCGGCCACTTGTTTTTGGTTTGTATTTCATTTCAAATTATAATATGTCATTATATTACTTAGATTAGAATTAGAAATAGAGATGGAGACCACTATCAAGGAGCAAGATGGGTCGGATGGAGATCCAACAAGCTTGAAGATAATGTAATTATTTTCTTGTTTGAATCATGCATACTACCTAGGTGTGACCTTTTGACTTCCCTCTTGGCTCGGGGAAATCAAAGTAGTGAAGACCATAACTATACCATATTTGTATGCTTATATTTATGTGATATATATAGGATGCATACTAATGTATGCCAACCATGTATGATGAGACTTAATTAACTAAAACCCTCAAATAAATACTAAGGTATATAAACCTTCCATTAATTTGAGGAGAACCAAAGTTCTTTATAGTGTGGGTTGTTGACCACAGTCAAGCTCACATTATATCGAATATGTTCAAATCTAATTAAATGGGTCATCTTAGCTAGCCTATTAGCTTATGGACCACAGTCAAGGCTAATGGTTCTAGAGGCAAGATTAGGGAATGCATATACGATATGCATGCATCAAGAGTTGATAACATAATGATCCAATAGTTATGTAGAGACACAATTGATATATAGATACCTACCTTTCAAGGGTATGGAATTTGGCTTGTTGACCATAGTCAAGGTCAAATTACATATCAAGGATTGGATATTGGCCCACTAAAAAAACAATCGAGTTTTCTCGGATTAAAGAGTGAGGGCTATTAATTCGCAATAAAATAGTGGGAGTAAATGAATTAATTAATGACCTTATTAATGCATACATATATATGAACATACTCTCGTATCTTTTCTTTTTCACATTTAGGTCATCATTATGAGCACATCAAACATTAATATACGATCAATCTTGGATAACAAGTTGGTTGGCAGCAACTATTCTGACTGGATCAGGCAAGTGAGAATTGTTCTCAGAGCTAAAAAGATCCACTATGTCTTGGATAAAGATCCACCAACACTTCCATCAGATGATGCCGTTGATGAGATCAAAGGCAATTATCGAAAATACATAGAGGATAGTGAAGCAACAGCATGTCTGATGTTGGGTGCTATGTCCTCGGAGCTTCAGAAGCAACATGAGATGATGGATGTTAGAACCATCGTTTTGCATCTAGAGGAGCTATATTCTTCTCAAGCTAGAACTGAGCAATATGAGATTGCTCGAGCTCTATTAAGCTGCAAAATAGTGGAAGGCACTTCAGCTGCTACTCATGCATTGAAGATGTATGGGTATATTGAGCATTTGAGTAGACTTGGCTATGTTATGGATAATGATCTATACATAAATTTAATCTTGTACTCGTTGGCTCCAAGTTATGCACCTTTCGTGCTTAAATTCAACATGAATAAGATCTAAGTATCCATTCCTAAATTAATCAATATGCTCAAGACAGCTGATTGATCATTTAACAAAGATCAAAAAAGTGCCATGGTTGTCACTTCTGCTAAAGGCAAGAAGCAAAAGAAGAAGAAGAAGAAGTAGAAGAAGAAGATAACCAAGGTGCAGCCAAAGAATGGTGGGATCTCCAAGAAGAAGGTTGCCAAGAAAGAGAATCCCAAAGGAACTTGCTTCCATTGTGGAAAGGATGGTAATTGGAAGCGTAACTACAAGGCCTATCTAGATTCTCTCAAGGAGAAGAAGCAAGCTGATGCTTCTCCTTCAGGTATTCATATGATTGAAATTAATACTTATTCTATTGCTTCAAAACAATCTTGGGTATTAGATACCGGATGTGGATCTCACTTTATGTAATGATCTACGAGGGCTTAGAAGCTTTAGAAGAGTTGGAAAGGCAGAGATATGTTTGCAGTCAACTACTGGACAGAATATCTCTACAACAGTTGTGGGGACTTACTATTTGCCTCTTCCTAGTGGATTAGTACTGGAATTAAATAATTGTTATTATGTTCCAGCTTTGTCCAAAACTATTATTTCTTTCAGTTGTTTGATGAACGATTATGATATTTCTTTAAAGGACAAATGTTGTTACATTTTTAAGAACAATATGTTTTATGCAAAAGCTATCACTGAGAATGGTATATTTGTTCTTAATTTAATTAAAGAAGTTAATAATGTGGATACCAAGAGAATGAAACATGATAATCTAAATACCTCATACTTATGGCATTGTCATTTAGGCCATATAAATGAAAAAAGCATGACCAAATTGCACAAGTCAGGTGATTTAGGATCATTTGATTATGAATCAATTGATACATGTGAATCTTGTTTATTGGGAAAAATGACAAAAGTCCCTTTATTGGTAAAGGAGAACGAGCTAAAATGGTTTTGGACTTAATACATTCAGATGTATGTGGTCCAATGACTACACATGCCAGAGGAAGTTACTCCTACTTCATTACTTTCATAGATGATTATTCCAGGTTTGGATATATCTATCTAATGAAATATAAATCAAAAGCATTTGAAAAGTTCAAAGAATTCAGAAATGAAGTAGAGAAACAACTTGGCAAAAGTATTAAAACACTTAGATCAGATCGAGGTGGAGAATACTTAAGCTAAGAGTTTCAGGATTATCTTAGAGATAATGGGATTTTATCTCAATGGAATCTACCATATACACCACAACACAATGGTGTATCTGAAAGGAGAAATCGAACACTATTAGATATGGTTCGATCAATGATGAGCCGAGTGGGCTTGCCTATGTCCTTTTGGGGATATGCACTATAAACTGCTGTTTATGTGTTAAACAGAGTTCCTAGTAAATCGGTTGATGTTACTCCATATGAGATGTGGAATAACAAGAAACCCACACTTTCTCATATGAAAGTATGGGGTTGTCCTTCTTATGTGTAGAGGACAATGTCAGACAAACTAGATGTTAAGTCTGACAAATGTTTATTTGTGGGATATCTAAAAGAAATGTTTGGGTATTATTTCTATCGTCCCTTAGAACAAAAGGTGTTTGTTTCAAGGCATGCTGTGAGACCCTTACTTGACCCTAAATGAATTTTATGTTTTGAGAGGAGTTTTTATTTGATTAAGATTAAGAATTTAATTAGAAATTCGTATTAATGGTGATTAAGGGATAAATTATGTCTTATTTATTTTAATGGCATGGAAAATAAATTGATTAGTGTGATTTAATTTTTAATTGAGGGTTTAATTTGAGTATAATTATTGATTTGGGGTAAATTGGTAATTATGACATTTTAATGGGGTCAATTGAGAATTTGAGAACCATGGAGAGGCTAATGTAAGAAAGAGGTTAAATGATGAGGTTGAATTAAGAATTAATTAAATGGTGGGGTATAATTTGTGACATGCAAAGAATTAGATGTTATTAATGTCACATGCAAGATTTGGTGGGAAATCTTGGTAACATGCAAAAACTTGAAAGGATCACTTGGGGAATTTTCCTTATCATTATATAGGCTGTAACTTAGTGGATGGAAAGAGAAATTCAGATGGAAATGAGTGTGGTCGGCTAAGCTTGTGGAATGAGAGAGATTTCCTATTTCTTTTGCTTGCTTAATCTATATCTCTAAGGAAATCTTAAAGAAAACTTCATGCATGTTAATTATTCAAGAAGAAATTGGTAAATATTATAAAGGTAAGGTTTAATTTTGGATATCTTCATCCCTTTCTTCTTTTTCTTCTTCATTTCCTTATGTGAATTTCGGATGGGCTTGGTTGCTGGAAATGATGGACTGGGGAGGATTTGTGTTGTAGTTAAAGAAGGAGGAGATAGAAAGGATAAAGGGAAGGATATTGCAAGGGATTGAAAGCTTGGGTGTGATAGGGGTCGGCTAAGGTATGGGATGGTACTCACATTGCATGCATGTGATTGTTGATTGTATCATCAAGGTGCATGTGTGTGATAGATGGAATAATAGGGATGAGATATGAATTTAGAATATGTTACAATATGTGTTACATGAAGATTTGCTGAAATTATTGACTGTAATTAAGCTATAAAATGAGCTAGGGATCTTAATTTAAAGCTTTGGTAATTTTGATAGTTCCATATGAGATATATGTATAAAAGTGTATTTGAAAAATATCACTAAATTGGCCTCTAAATTAATCCCTACATTGATGGAACATTAGATGCATCTTTGATGCTAATATTGAACAGCTTGGGTAAAATCTTAATAAATGATTGTACAATGATCAGAATGGCATGAGGTCAATTCCTACTTAAAATAGACTTCAATACCTACAATTTATATGAAGAATGAAAAGTCAAATAATGCTTATAAGATTGCTTAATGTTCACTTGAAAATCGGAGATTCTGTGTTGCTTATTATGATGAACAGCCATTAGTAAATTGTACATATCT
The DNA here is from genome assembly GCA_037975025.1 of Excoecaria agallocha. NCBI lineage: Eukaryota > Viridiplantae > Streptophyta > Magnoliopsida > Malpighiales > Euphorbiaceae > Excoecaria > Excoecaria agallocha. The sequence goes on from CM075819.1 coordinate 31,033,261, forward strand.
CGAGTTATAGATATGATATTGCAGCGATTTTTGATGTTTTAGAAACATGAAACGTAGGGTAACAATGTTGTATAAGACCACTTTTGCTGAAAATATCGTTTGTAATGTCAAAAATGTTGTGTCATTTGAAGTTGTAAATCTGTCTCGCAAAAAAAATTATTAAGGCCTTAAGGGTAGTCGCGGTCGAGACCATTTGTCTCAGTCGTGGCAACCTTCTGTGGCCAAATTACAGTATTTGGATGCGGCCGAGACCATTTGTCTCAGCCGTGGCCACCTCCTGTGATCGATTACAGCCTTTCGTCGCGGCCGAGACGAAATGTCTTAGCCGTGGCCTTTTCCTTTTGAACTTAAATGCACTTTTTAATCAAATAAACTACCAATGCTTACTCTAACATTTGAAGTACATCTAAAATATGTAGTTTATATTAAATTATGGCATGAATATGTGAAAGTGTGAGACTATAAAATGACCATTGAATTATATGTATGATATTATGATTGAAATATGATGTGATGCTTAAAGAATAACATGCTCGAGTATAAGTTCATTAAGAGGTATGTTCAATCACTGACACTTGAACTTTTACATGTGAGTATAAATACATGTTTATATAGTGGAAAATGTTGTACTATAATATGAACATATAAGTGTACATGGTGTATGAGACAAGCACAAGAATGATATATATATATATATAATATATAAACATGAAAAACCATATTGCCTGCTACTAGAGTTTAATTGTGGATAGATAGGTGCCTATAGGGAATTACAGCTGCCACAGTCGACCTTTTTAGGTCCACAGTATAGTTGATCCTGCTGGATCTTGCACAACTCATTTGGGTTATTACTTGGCCCTTTTGGGTCCTTGACCGCTCCACCGTATAATTGGCCCTAATTGGGTCCATAGTTTTGATATCTTCGGATATCCATAGTTTTGATACCCTCGAGTGTCCATCGATCCCGTTATCCACTCTTAGAACCTAAGCAGGCTAAAGTAAAGCAATAATGTATCACAGTGAATCACAGTGTGAACTATGCATCTGATATATGATTTATCATGTTTAACAGTAGTTTCTTAAACATGTATTGGTATCTATTTATATTATATACATATCTCATATTGAATTGTATGAACTCAAGTATGCTTAATGAATTGTGAAGGGTTATCTTGTTATACAAGTATTATTATTATTCAATTGTTATGAATATCCTATATTTTGATGACCACTGTGAGTGGTTGTCTTTCATGTTTAGAATCCCCACTAAGCTGTATAGCTTAGCACGGGTTATTTTGATCCGTGTAGGTTTTGGTAGGCAAGGCTTTTGCACAGGAACTATTTCTGCTTCAGGACAGGCCAACACCAGTCTATAGAAGTGGATGTAGGAAACTTTTGATAAACTTTGTTTAGTACCTTACATGTTTAATATGTATAAGAGTTTGTAATAAATATATATGTAAATTATATGGAAGTGAAGACTGTAATAAGCTCATAGTGAGAATACTAATTTATGCATGCATCTAAAAGCTATAATACTTTATATAAATGTGCTGAAATGCTGAATACTATACATGAAAGATAAATAGCTAAAGTATGATGATATAGTATTATCAATAATAAGATATTGGGATTGCATATGAAGTCAACATGCTTGTTCAAATAAATGTACAGTAAGGATGTGATAATCCTGATTATTATGTTAGTCATATGATTAGATGTATAAAATGACGTAGTTTGCATTTATATAGTAAAGATGTGGTTTAGGGTGTTTCAATTTGGTATCAGAGCCTAGGTTTAGCCTTTTCTGGGCAATGCAAGTATAGAAACTTTAATATGAGATAGTGTTGTGTTGGCCTAATGCAGAAGTTCCCGTTTTCTTATAGATTAAAGATGGAGAATTCTTTTAGGAATGGTATAGAAGAATCGGTTGAAAGTAATTTCCGGTTAGATCAAATCCTCCTAATCCAATGACTTCTTCTTTGCATCGAAATGAAATTCCTACTACAGTTCCTGGAGAAGCTTTGTTAAAAATTTCTCAGGATATGGCCCAGATTCTGCAAATAATGACAATGCCCAAGGCTCCAATATCCAAAATAAGAAAGTATGGGGCACAAGAGTTTATGGGCACTAATTTAGAACAATCTAAAGAAGCTGAGTTCTGGTTAGAAAGACTGGAAAGGATATTTGATGTAATTAACTGTCCTGCAAACCATAAGGTATCTTGTGCTGTGTCCATACTTCAAGGCATGGCTTATGATTATTGGAAGTTGATTTTGAGACAATCTCAGTTACCTGACCCACTTACCTGGGAATTCTTTGAGGGGGAGTTCAGAAAGAAATATGTTTCTGAGGCTTACAAGGAGGAGAAATTGAAGCAGTTTCTGAGTTTGAGACAAAAATTTCTATCTGTGGCTGAATATGAAAAAGAATTTAGCCGATTATGCAAATATGTTCCCAAGGAGATGTTGACAGGAGTGTTTAAATGTAGGCACTTTGAAGATGGGCTAAATGATAGAATCAAAGAAAAATTGTTTGGATTTACATCTCTAAATGTGGTATATTTTAATCAACTGGTTACAACTGCTATGAAAATTGAAAAGTATGAGATAGCTAAAAGAGAGAGGGAGCATAAAAGAAGTGGTTTCAAGGGAGGATTATCTGCTAGAAAAATATTTAGAGGGACTCAAGGAGGCCAGCCTATAGAATCTATTTTCAATTCTTCTAGTAAAGGAAATAAGCAAGAATCCTTTACCAAGCCTAAAAATGAGAGGGAAGCTTCAGGAAGACAGAGTGGGGGTCAAGTACCTGAGTGTCCTCATTGTTCTAAGCATCATTGGGGTAATTGTAGGAAACTGGCTGGAGAATGCTTTAGATGTGGTAGTACTGATCATTTCATGGCAAATTGTCCTTTGAAACCAGATTAAGGTTTTAATCAACAGAATAGCAGGGGAGCTTCTAATGCACCTCCATCTGGAAGAGGTAGAGGCAGAGGAAGGTTTGGAGCAGCTCATCATGGATCCCAGTCCCAGAATATGTCAGAAACAGTTGATAGACCTTCTACTCAAATGGTTGCTAGACGGGCTTATGCCATGAAGGCTCGGAAGGAACAGGATGCTCCAGAAGTTATAGCTGGTACTTTTTCTCTTTATAATTGTAACATACATGCACTCATTGATCCTGGCTCTACTCACTCATATGTTCGTATTGGGGTTTCGGGTAGAGATAGGTTTAAAACACAAAGGTTAGATTTTGATGTATGTGTTACTAGTCCATTGGGACATAGTACAATTGTTAATAAGGTGTGTAAAGACTGTCCTATAGTAGTTCAAGGGGGAGAGTTTCCAGCAGATTTGATTGTGTTGCCTTTTCATGAGTTTGATGTAATTCTGGAAATAGATTGGTTATCCAAGAATCATGCAGTGGTAAATTGTGAAATGAAAACAGTAACCCTCAGGAATGATGAAGGAAAGGAAGTGGTAGTAGAAGGCAATTGTTCTAAGCTATCAACTAATGTTATATCAGTAATGCAAGCTAGACGTTGTCTTTGAAAAGGATGTGAAGCATTTTTAGCTTTGGTCCTTGACTCAAAAAGGGATACAGTGGAGCTTGACAAAATACCGATTGTGAAAGAATTTCCAGAAGTATTTCCTGAGGAATTACCTGGTCTTCCTCCAGAAAGAGATTTTGAGTTGTCTATTGATCTGTTACCTGGTACAGCCCTAATCTCCAGGGCACCATACAGAATGGCTCCATCTGAATTAAAAGAGCTGAAGGTTCAATTACAGGAATTGATAGACAAAGGCTTCATCAGACCCAGTGTTTCACCTTGGGGTGCTCCGATTTTATTTGTTAAGAAGAAGGACGGGTATATGAGAATGTGTATCGACTATAGACAGTTGAACAAAGTGATAGTGAAGAACAAATATCCTTTGCCACGAATAGAGGATTTATTTGATCAGTTAAGTGGTGCTGGTGTGTTCTCAAAGATAGATTTGCGGTCAGGATATTATCAGCTCAAAGTTAAAGATGGGGATGTTCCTAAAACTGCATTTAGGACTCGTTATGGGCATTATGAATTTTTAGTTATGCCATTTGGGTTGACTAATGCACCTGCTGCATTTATGGATCTTATGAATAGGGTATTCAGACCCTACTTAGATCAATTTGTTGTTGTGTTTATTGATGACATATTAATCTACTCCAGAAATGAAGCTGAACATTCTGAACATTTGAGAATTGTTTTGCAAACTTTGAAAGAAAATGGATTGTATGCCAAACTGAGTAAATGTGATTTCTAGCTTAAGGAAGTTTCTTTCCTAGGTCATGTTGTATCTGCTGAAGGTGTTAGGGTTGATCCAAATAAAATTGAAGCTATTGTTAATTGGAGACCACCAAGGAATGTGCATGAAATTAGAAGTTTTCTTGGATTGGCAGGTTACTATCGTCGTTTTGTGAAGGGTTTTTCTGTCATTGCTTCACCCCTCACTAAGCTGTTGAGAAAGAATACTAAGTTTGAATGGTCTGATCATTGTCAAGCAAGCTTCGAAAGGTTGAAGAAGATGTTGAATTAAGCTCCAGTTTTGACTCAACCTGTGTCAGGGAAAGAGTATGCAATGTACAGTGATGCTTTTAAGGTTGGTTTGGGTTGTGTATTGATGCAAGATGGTAAAGTGTAGCTTATGCATCTAGACAGTTGAAACCACATGAATAGAACTACCCGACTCATGATCTAGAACTGGCAGCTGTGGTATTCGCTTTAAAGATTTGGCGGCATTATCTGTATGGGGAAAAATGCAGGATTTATACTGACCATAAAAGCCTCAAGTACTTACTTACTCAGAAAGAAATTAATTTGAGGCAGAGAAGATGGTTGGAACTATTCAAGGACTATGATTATATAGTTGACTATCACCCAGGAAAAGCGAATGTGGTTGCTGATGCCTTGAGTAGTAAGTCAATGGTAGTGTTGATGTTAAAACAGTGCAGATGGAAATTTGCTTCTGATGGTGTTTTACTAGCACATCTTAAAGTTAGGCCCATGGTTAGGCAGACAATGATTGATGCTCAGAAGGATGATGTCAAGTTACAACAGATTGTTAAAGCAGTTTGTGAAGGTGATCAATCTGATTTTTCAGTGAAAGAAGATGGTGGTGTATACTACCATAAGAGGTTGTGTATCCCTAATGACAAAGAAGTGAAAAGAATATTGTTGCATGAAGCACATAATACTGCATTTACTATGCATCCAGGTGGGAACAAGATGTATCAAGAGTTGAAACAGTTTTACTGGTGGCCTGGCATGAAGAAGGATATTGTTGATTATGTTTCTAAATGTCTAACATGTCAGCAAGTGAAAGCAGAACATCAATTTCCTTCAGGTCTCTTGAATCCCATTCCGATTCCATAGTGGAAGTGGGAAGACATTACCATGGATTTTGTTACTAGTTTGCCTCTTTCTCAAAGGAAATATAATGCTATTTGGGTAATAGTGGATAAGTTAACAAAAGTAGCTCACTTTTTACCAATTCGAACTGATTATTCCATGGATAGGCTTGCAGAATTGTATGTGAATGAGATTGTATGGTTATATGGTATGCCTGTGTCTATAATTTCGGATCGAGATCCAAGGTTTACATCGAGATTTTGGCAGAGTTTATAGCAAGCTTTGGGATCACAGCTCAAGTACAGTACAACTTTTCATCCTCAAATGGATGGGCAATCTAAAAGGGTTATTCAGATTCTAGAAGATATGATGAGGGGATGTGCTTTGGAGTTTTCTGGAAGTTGGGATAAATATGTAGCCTTGATGGAATTTGCTTATAATAACAGCTATCAGAAAAGTATTCAAATGGCACCATATGAGGCTTTGTACGGCAGGAAATGTAGAACTCCAGTCTGCTGGACTGAGTTGACTGAATGTAAGTTAATTGGTCCTGACCTTGTTAGAGATACAGAAGAAAAAGTTCAAGTAATCAAACAGAGGCTGAAAGAAGCGAGTGATAGGCAGAAATCTTATGCTGATCTTAAAAGAAGGGATATCGAATACCAGGTGGGTGACAAAGTATTTTTCAAGGTATCTCCTTGGAGAAAAGTGCTTAGGTTTGGGAAAAAGGGAAAACTCAGTCTGAGATTCATTGGTCCGTACGAAATTCTTCAAAGAGTCGGACCAGTAGCTTATAGATTAGCTCTTCCTATGGAGTTGGCCAAGCTTCACGATGTGTTTCATGTATCTATGCTTCGAAGATATCGTTCAGATGAATCTCACAAGTTACAAGTTTAAGATCTTCAGTTACAGCCAGATTTCACTTATGATGAGGATCGGAAGGAAATCCTGGCTAGGGAGATCAGGCAATCGAGAAACAAGCAGATTCCTATAGTTAAAGTACTTTGGCAACATCATGGTGTACAAGAAGTAACCTGGGAACCAAAGGCAGCCATGAAGAAGCAATATCCTCATTTGTTTAATTCAAGTATGAATTTCGAGGACGAAATTCCTTAAGGGGGAGAGAATTGTGAGACCCTTACTTGACCCTGAATGAATTTTATGTTTTGAGAAGAGTTTTTATTTGATTAACATTAAGAATTTAATGAGAAATTCGTATTAATGGTGATTAAGGGATAAATTATGTCTTATTTATTTTAATGGCATGGGAAATAAATTGATTAGTGTGATTTAATTTTTAATTGAGGGTTTAATTGGAGTATAATTATTAATTTGGGATAAATTGGTAATTATGACATTTTAATGGGGTCAACTGAGAATTTTAGAACAATGGAGAGGCTAATGTAAGAAAGAGGTTAAATGATGAGGTTGAATTAAGAATTAATTAAATGGTGGGGTATAATTTGTGACATGCAAAGAATTAGATGTTATTAATGTGACATGCAAGATTTGGTGGGAAATCTTGGTAACATGCAAAAACTTGAAAGGATCACTTACTTGGGGAATTTTCCTTATCATTATATAGGCTGTAACTTAGTGGATGGAAAGAGAAATTCAGATGGAAGTGAGTGTGGTTGGCTAAGCTTGTGGAATGAGAGATATTTCCTATTTCTTTTGCTTGCTTAATCTATATCTCTAAGGAAATCTTAAAGAAAACTTCATGCATGTTAATTGTTCAAGAAGAAATTGGTAAAGATTATAAAGGTAAGGTTTAATTTTGGATATCTTCATCCCCTTCTTCTTCTTCTTCTTCATTTCTTTATGTGAATTTCGGATGGGCTTGGTTGCTGGAAATGATGGATTGGGGATGATTTGTGTTGTAGTTAAAGAAGGAGGAGATAGAATAAAAGGAAGGATATTGCAAGGGATTGAAAGCTTGGGTGTGATAGGGGTCGGCTAATGTATGGGATGGTACTCACATTGCATGCATGTGATTGTTGATTGTATCATCAAGGTGCATGTGTGTGATAGATGAAATAATAGGGATTAGATATGAATTTAGAATATGTTACAATATGTGTTACATGAAAATTTGCTGAAATTAATGACTTCATTTAAGCTATAAAATGAGCTAGGGATCTTAATTTAAAGCTTTGGTAATTTTGATAGTTCCATATGAGATATATGTATAAAAAAAATTTGAAAAATATCACTAAATTGGCCTCTAAATTATTCCCCACATTGATGGAACATTAGATGCATCTTTGATGCTAATATTGAACAGCTTGGGTAAAATCTTAATAAATGATTGTACAATGATCAGAATGGCATGAGGTCAATTCCTACTTAAAATATACTTCAAGACCTACAATTTATATGAAGAAAGTAAAGTCAAATAATGCTTATAAGATTGCTTAATGTTCACTTGAAAATCGGAGATTCTGTGTTGCGTATTATGATGAACAGCCATTAGTAAATTGTACATATCTCGAGTTATAGACATGATATTGCAGTGATTATTGATGTTTTAGAAACTAGAAACGTAGGGGAACAATGTTGTGGGAGACCAAATTTGCTAAAAATATCGTTTGGAATGTCAAAAATGTTGTGTCATTTGAAGTTGTAAATCTGTCTCACAAAAAAATTATTAAGGCCTTAAGGGTAGTCGCGGCCGAGACCATTTGTCTCAGCCGTGGCAACCTTTTGTGGCCAAATTACAGTATTTAGTCGTGGCCGAGACCATTTGTCTCAGCCGTGGCCACCTTCTGTGATCGATTACAGCCTTTCGTCGCGGCCGAGACGAAATGTCTCAGCCGTGGCCTTTTCCTTTTGAACTTAAATGCACTTTTTAATCAAATAAACTACCAATGCTTACTCTAACATTTGAAGTAAATCTAAAATATGTAGTTTATATTAAATTATGGCATGAATATGTGAAAGTGTGAGACTATAAAATGACCATTGAATTATATGTATGATATTATGATTGAAATATGATGTGATGCTTAAAGAATAACATGCTCGAGTATAAGTTCATTAAGAGGTATGTTCAATCACTTACACTTGAACTTTTACATGTGAGTATAAATACATGTTTATATAGTGGAAAATGTTGTACTATAATATGAACATATAAGTGTACAGGGTGTATGAGACAAGCACAAGAATGATATATATATATATAATATATAAACATGAAAAACCATATTGCCTGCTACTAGAGTTTAATTGTGGATAGATAGGCGCCTATAGGGAATTGCAGCTGCCATAGTATAGTTGATCCTCCTGGATCTTGCACAACTCATTTGGGTTGTTACTTGGCCCTTTTGGGTCCTTGACCGCTCCACCATATAATTTGCCCTAATTGGGTCCATAGTTTTGATATCTTCGGATATCCATAGTTTTGATACCCTCGAGTATCCACCGATCCCATTATCCACTCTTAGAACCTAAGCAGGCTAAAGTAAAGCAATAATGTATCACGGTGAATCACCGTATGAACTATGCATCTGATATATGATTTATCATGTTTAACAGTAGTTTCTTAAACATGTATTGGTATCTATTTATATTATATACATATCTCATATTGAATTGTATGAACTCAAGTATGCTTAATGAATTGTGAAGGGTTATCTTGTTATACAAGTATTATTATTATTCAATTGTTATGAATATCCTATATTTTGATGACCACTGTGAGTGGTTGTCTTTCATGTTTAGAATCCCCACTAAGCTGTATAGCTTAGCACGGGTTATTTTGATCCGTGTAGGTTTTGATAGGCAAGGCTTTGCACAGGAACTATTTCTGCATCAGGACAGGCCAACACCAGTCTATAGAAGTGGATGTAGGAAACTTTTGATAAACTTTGTTTAGTACCTTACATGTTTAATATGTATAAGAGTTTGTAATAAATATATATGTAAATTGTATGGAAGACTGAGACTGTATTAAGCTCATAGTGAGAATACTAATTTATGCATGCATTTAAAAGCTATAATACTTTATATAAATGTGCTGAAATGCTGAATACTATACATGAAAGATAAATAGCTAAAGTATGATGGTATAGTATTATCAATAATAAGATATTGGGATTGCATATGAAGTCAACATGCTTGTTCAAATAAATGTACAGTAAGGATGTGATAATCCTGATTATTATGTTAGTCATATGATTAGATGGATAAAATGACGTAGATTGCATTTATATAATAAAGATGTGGTTTAGGGTGTTTCAATTTGGTATCAGAGCCTAGGTTTAACCTTTTCTGGGCAATGCAAGAATAGAAACTTTAATATGAGATAGTGTTGTGTTGGCCTAATGCAGAAGTTTCCGTTTTCTTATAGATTAAAGATGGAGAATTCTTCTAGGAATGCTATAGAAGAATCGGCTGAAAGTAATTTGCCGGTTAGATGAAATCCTCCTAATCCAATGACTTCTTCTTCGCATCGAAATGAAATTCCTACTACAGTTCCTGGAGAAGCTTTGTTAAAAATTTCTCAGGATATGGCCCAGATTCTGCAAAGAATGACAATGCCCAAGGCTCCAATATCCGAAATTAGAAAGTATGGGGCACAAGAGTTTATGGGCACTAATTTAGAACAATCTGAAGAAGCTGAGTTCTGGTTAGAAAGACTGGAAAGGATATTTGATGAAATTAACTGTCCTGCAAACCATAAGGTATCTTGTGCTGTGTCCTTACTTCAAGGCATGGCTTATGATTGGTGGAAGTTGATTTTGAGACAATCTCAGTTACCTGACCCACTTACCTGGGAATTCTTTGAGGGGGAGCTCAGAAAGAAATATGTTACTGAGGCTTACAAGGAGGAGAAATTGAAGCAGTTTCTGAGTTTGAGACAAAAATTTCTATCTGTGGCTGAATATGAAAATGAATTTAGCCGATTATGCAAATATGTTCCCAAGGAGATGTTGACAGGAGTGTTTAAATGTAGGCACTTTGAAGATGGGCTAAATGATAGACTCAAAGAAAAATTGTTTGGATTTACATCTCTAAATGTGGTATATTTTAATCAACTGGTTACAATTGCTATGAATATTGAAAAGTATGAGATAGCTAAAAGAGAGAGGGAGCATAAAAGAAGTGGTTTCAAGGGAGGATTATCTGCTGGAAAAAGATTTAGAGGGACTCAAGGAGGCCATCCTATAGAATCTATTTTCAATTCTTCTAGTAAAGGAAAGAAGCAAGAATCCTTTACCAAGCCTAAAAATGAGAGGGAAGCTTTAGGAAGACAGAGTGGGGGTCAAGCACCTGAGTGTCCCCATTGTTCTAAGCATCATTGGGGTAATTGTAGGAAACTGGCTGGAGAATGCTTTAGATGTGGTAGTACTGATCATTTCATGGCAAATTGTCCTTTGAAACCAGATCAAGGTTTTAATTAACAGAATAGCAGGGGAGCTTCTAATGCACCTCCATCTGGAAGAGGTAGAGGCAGAGGAAGGTTTGGAGCAGCTCATCATGGATCCAGTCCCAGAATATGTCAGGAACAGTTGATAGACCTTCTACTCAAATGGTTGCTAGACGGGCTTATGCCATGAAGGCTCGGGAGGAACAGGATGCTCCAGAAGTTATAGCTGGTACTTTTTCACTTTATAATTGTAACATACATGCACTCATTAATCCTGGCTCTACTCACTCATATGTTCGTATTGGGGTTTCGGGTAGAGATAGGTTTAAAACACAACGGTTAGATTTTGATGTATGTGTTACTAGTCCATTGGGATATAGTACAATTGTTAATAAGGTGTGTAAAGACTGTCCTATAGTAGTTCAAGGGGGAGAGTTTCCAGCAGATTTGATTGTGTTGCCTTTTCATAAGTTTGATGTAATTCTAGGAATAGATTGGTTATCCATGAATCATGCAGTGGTAAATTGTGAAATGAAAACAGTAACCCTCAGGAATGATGAAGGAAAGGAAGTGGTAGTAGAAGGCAATTGTTCTAAGCTATCAACTAATGTTATATCAGTAATGCAAGCTAGACGTTGTCTTTGAAAAGGATGTGAAGCATTTTTAGCTTTGGTCCTTGACTCAAAAAGGGATACAGTGGAGCTTGACAAAATACCGATTGTGAAAGAATTTCCAGAAGTATTTCTTGAGGAATTACCTGGTCTTCCTCCAGAAAGAGATGTTGAGTTTTCTATTGATCTGTTACCTGGTACGGCCCCAATCTCCAGGGCACCATACAGAATGGCTCCATCTGAATTAAAAGAGCTGAAGGTTCAATTACAGGAATTGATAGACAAAGGCTTCATCAGACCCAGTGTTTCACCTTGGGGTGCTCCGGTTTTATTTGTTAAGAAGAAGGACGGGTCTATGAGAATGTGTATCGACTATAGACAGTTGAACAAAGTGATAGTGAAGAACAAATATCCTTTGCCACGAATAGAGGATTTATTTGATCAGTTAAGTGGTGCTGGTGTGTTCTCAAAGATAGATTTGCGGTCAGGATATTATCAGCTCAAAGTTAAAGATGGGGATGTTCCTAAAACTGTATTTAGGACTCGTTATGGGCATTATGAATTTTTAGTTATGCCATTTGGGTTGACAAACGCACCTGCTGCATTTATGGATCTTATGAATAGGGTATTCAGACCCTACTTAGATCAATTTGTTGTTGTGTTTATTGATGACATATTAATCTACTCTAGAAATGAAGCTGAACATGCTGAACATTTGAGAATTGTTTTGCAAACTTTGAAAGAAAATGGATTGTATGCCAAACTAATAAATGTGATTTCTAGCTTAAGGAAGTTTCTTTCCTAGGTCAGGTTGTATCTGCTGAAGTTGTTAGGGTTGATCCAAATAAAATTGAAGCTATTGTTAATTGGAGACCACCCAGGAATGTGCATGAAATTAGAAGTTTTCTTGGATTGGCAGGTTACTATCGTCGTTTTGTGAAGGGTTTTTCTGTCATTGCTTCACCCCTCACTAAGCTGTTGAGAAAGAATACTAAGTTTGAATGGTCTGATCATTGTCAAGCAAGCTTTGAAAGGTTAAAGAAGATGTTGACTGAAGCTGCAGTTTTGACTCAACCTGTGTCAGGGAAAGAGTATGCAATGTACAGTGATGCTTCTAAGGTTTGTTTGGGTTGTGTATTGATGCAAGATGGTAAAGTGTAGCTTATGCATCTAGGCAGTTGAAACCACATGAACAGAACTACCCGACTCATGATCTAGAACTGGCAGGTGTGGTATTCGCTTTAAAGATTTGGCGGCATTATCTGTATGGGGAAAATGCAGGATTTATACTGACCATAAAAGCCTCAAGTACTTGCTTACTCAGAAAGAAATTAATTTGAGGCAGAGAAGATGGTTGGAACTATTCAAGGATTATGATTATATAGTTGACTATCACCCAGGAAAAACGAATGTGGTAGCTGATGCCTTGAGTCGTAAGTCAATGGTAGTGTTGATGTTAAAACAGTGCAGATGGAAATTTGCTTCTGATGGTGTTTTACTAGCACAGCTTAAAGTTAGGCCCATGGTTAGGCAGACAATGATTAATGCTCAGAAGGATGATGTCAAGTTACAACAGATTGTTAAAGCAGTTTGTGAAGGTGATCAATCTGGTTTTTCAGTGAAAGAAGATGGTGGTGTATACTACCATAAGAGGTTGTGTATCCCTGATGACAAAGAAGTGAAGAATATTGTTGCATGAAGCACATAATACTGCATTTACTATGCATCCAGGTGGGAAAAAGATGTATCAAGAGTTGAAACAGTTTTACTGGTGGCCTGGCATGAAGAAGGATATTGTTGATTATGTTTCTAAATGTCTAACATGTCAGCAAGTGAAAGCAGAACATCAATTTCCTTCAGGTCTCTTGAATCCCATTCCGATTCCATAGTGGAAGTGGGAAGACATTACCATGGATTTTGTTACTAGTTTGCCTCTTTCTCAAAGGAAATATGATGTTGTTTGGGTAATAGTGGATAAGTTAACAAAAGTAGCTCACGTTTTACCAGTTCGAACTGATTATTCCATGGATAGGCTTGCAGAATTGTATGTGAATGAGATTGTACGGTTATACGGTATGCCTGTGTCTATAATTTTAGATCGAGATCCAAGGTTTACATCGAGATTTTGGCAGAGTTTACAGCAAGCTTTGGGATCATAGCTCAAGTACAATACAACTTTTCATCCTCAAACGGATGGGCAATCTGAAAGGGTTATTCAGATTCTAGAAGATATGATGAGGGGATGTGCTTTGGAGTTTTCTGGAAGTTGGGATAAATATGTAGCCTTGATGGAATTTGCTTATAATAACAACTATCAGAAGAGTATTCAAATGGCACCATATAAGGCTTTGTACGGTAGGAAATGTAGATCTCCAGTCTGCTGGACTGAGTTGACTGAATGTAAGTTAATTGATCCTGACCTTGTTAGAGATACAGAAGAAAAAGTTCAAGTAATCAAATAGAGGCTGAAAGAAGCGAGTGATAGGCAGAAATCTTATGCTGATCTTAAAAGAAGGGATATCGAATACCAGGTGGGTGACAAAGTATTTTTCAAGGTATCTCCTTGGAGAAAAGTGCTTAGGTTTGGGAAAAAGGGAAAACTCAGTCCGAGATTCATTGGTCCGTACGAAATTCTTCAAAGAGTCGGACCAGTAGCTTATAGATTAGCTCTTCCTATGGAGTTGGCCAAGCTTCATGACGTGTTTCATGTATCTATGCTTCGAAGATATCGCTCGGATGAATCTCACAAGTTACAAGTTCAAGATATTTAGTTACAGCCAGATTTCACTTATGATGAGGAACCGAAGGAAATCCTGGCTAGGGAGATCAGGCAATTGAGAAACAAGCAGATTCCTCTAGTTAAAGTACTTTGGCGACATCATGGTGTACAAGAAGTAACCTGGAAACCAGAGGCATCCATGAAGAAGTAATATCCTCATTTGCTAATTCAGGTATGAATTTCGAGGATTAAATTCCTTAAGGGGAAGAGAATTGTGAGACCCTTACTTGACCCTAAATGAATTTTATGTTTTGAGAGGAGTTTTTATTTGATTAAGATTAAGAATTTAATGAGAAATTCGTATTAATGGTGATTAAGGGATAAATTATGTCTTATTTATTTTAATGGCATGGGAAATAAATTGATTAGTGTGATTTAATTTTTAATTGAGGGTTTAATTGGAGTATAATTATTAATTTGGTGTAAATTGGTAATTATGACATTTTAATGGGGTCAATTGAGAATTTGAGAACAATGGAGAGGCTAATGTAAGAAAGAGGTTAAATGATGAGGTTGAATTAAGAATTAATTAAATGGTGGGGTATAATTTGTGACATGCAAAGAATTAGATGTTATTAATGTGACATGCAAGATTTGGTGGGAAATCTTGGTAACATGCAAAAACTTGAAAGGATCACTTGGGGAATTTTCCTTATCATTATATAGGCTGTAACTTAGTGGATGGAAAGAGAAATTCAGATGGAAGTGAGTGTGGTTGGCTAAGCTTGTGGAATGAGAGAGATTTCCTATTTCTTTTGCTTGCTTAATCTATATCTCTAAGGAAATCTTAAAGAAAACTTCATGCATGTTAATTATTCAAGAAGAAATTGGTAAAGATTGTAAAGGTAAGGTTTAATTTTGGATATCTTCATCCCCTTCTTCTTCTTCTTCATTTCCTTATGTGAATTTCGGATGGGCTTGGTTGCTGGAAATGATGGATTGGGGATGATTTGTGTTGTAGTTAAAGAAGGAGGAGATAGAAAGGATAAAGGGAAGGATATTGCAAGGGATTGAAAGCTTGGGTGTGATAGCGGTCGGCTAAGGTATGGGATGGTACTCACATTGCATGCATGTGATTGTTGATTATATCATCAAGGTGCATGTGTGTGATAGATGAAATAATAGGGATTAGATATGAATTTGGAATATGTTACAATATGTGTTACATGAAGATTTGCTAAAATTATTGACTGTAATTGAGCTATAAAATGAGCTAGGGATCTTAATTTAAAGCTTTGGTAATTTTGATAGTTCCATATGAGATATATGTATAAAAGTGTATTTGAAAAATATCACTAAATTGGCCTCTAAATTAATCCCTACATTGATGGAACATTAGATGCATCTTTGATGCTAATATTGAACAGCTTGGGTAAAATCTTAATAAATGATTGTACAATTATCAGAATAGCATGAGGTCAATTCCTGCTTAACATAGACTTCAAGACCTACAATTTATATGAAGAAAGCAAAGTCAAATAATGCCTATAAGATTGCTTAATGTTCACTTGAAAATCGGAGATTCTGTGTTGCTTATTATGATGAACAGCCATTAGTAATTTGTACATATCTCGAGTTCTAGACATGATATTGCAGGGATTTTTGATGTTTTAGAAACTAGAAACATAGTGAAAAAATGTTGTAGAAGACCACTTTAGCTGAAAATATCGTTTGGAATGTCAAAAATGTTGTGTCATTTGAAGTTGTAAATCTGTCTCGCAAAAAAATTATTAAGGCCTTAAGGGTAGTCGCGGCCGAGACCATTTGTCTCAGCCGTGCCAACCTTTTGTGGCCAAATTACAGTATTTGGTTGTGGTCGAGACCATTTGTCTCAGCCGTGCCCACCTTCTGTGATCGATTACAGCCTTTCGTCGCGGCCGAGACGAAATGTCTCAGCCGTGGCCTTTTCCTTTTGAACTTAAATGCACTTTTTAATCAATTAAACTACCAATGCTTACTCTAACATTTGAAGTACATCTAAAATATGTAGTTTATATTAAATTATGGCATGAATATGTGAAAGTGTGAGACTATAAAATGACCATTGAATTATATGTATGATATTATGATTGAAATATGATGTGATGCTTAAAGAATAACATGCTCGAGTATAAGTTCATTAAGAGGTATGTTCAATCACTGACACTTAAACTTTTACATGTGAGTATAAATACATGTTTATATAGTGGAAAATGTTGTACTATAATATGAACATATAAGTGTACAGGGTGTAAGAGACAAGCACAAGAATGATATATATATATATATAATATATAAACATGAAAAACCATATTGCCTGCTACCAGAGTTTAATTGTGGATAGATAGGCGCCTATAGGGAATTGCAGCTGCCACAGTCGACCTTTTTAGGTCCACAGTATAGTTGATCCTGCTCGATCTTGCACAACTCATTTGGGTTATTACTTGGTCCTTTTGGGTCCTTGACCGCTCCACCGTATAATTGGCCCTAATTGGGTCCATAGTTTTGATATCTTCGGATATCCATAGTTTTGATACCCTCGGGTATCCACCGATCCCGTTATCCACTCTTAGAACCTAAGCAGGCTAAAGTAAAGCAATAATGTATCACAGTATGAACTATGCATCTGATATATGATTTATCATGATTAACAGTGGTTTCTTAAACATGTATTGGTATCTATTTATATTATATACATATCTCATATTGAATTGTATGAACTCAAGTATGCTTAATGAATTATGAAGGGTTATCTTGTTATACAAGTATTATTATTATTCAATTGTTATGAATATCCTATATTTTGATGACCACTGTGAGTGGTTGTCTTTCATGTTTAGAATCCCCACTAAGCTGTATAGCTTAGCACGGGTTATTTTGATCCGTGTAGGTTTTGGTAGGCAAGGCTTTTGCACAGGAACTATTTCTGCATCAGGACAGGCCAACACCAGTCTATAGAAGTGGATGTAGGAAACTTTTGATAAACTTTGTTTAGTACCTTACATGTATAATATGTATAAGAGTTTGTAATAAATATATATGTAAATTATATGGAAGTGAAGATTGTAATAAGCTCATAGTGAGAATACGAATTTATGCATGCATCTAGAAGCTATAATACTTTATATAAATGTGTTGAAATGCTGAATAATATACATGAAAGATAAATAGCTAAAGTATGATGATATAGTATTATCAATAATAAGATATTGGGATTGCATATGAAGTCAACATGCTTGTTCAAATAAATGTACAGTAAGGATGTGATAATCCTAATTATTATGTTAGTCATATGATTAGATGGATAAAATGACGTAGATTGCATTTATATAGTAAAGATGTGGTTTAGGGTGTTTCACATGCTGTCTTATTGGAAAGAGAATTTCTCCTACGAGAGGATAGTGGGAGTAAAATTGAACTTGGTGAAGTTCAAGACCCACAAATAGAAGATGATCAGCTGATTGAACCCGAAACAAAATTTCATAATGATGAGATTGCAGTTGAACCTGATTATACACAAAATCCTAGATTATCTTCTAGGATGCGTTCTATCCTTGTGAGATATGGATTTCACATTGATTCGGATAGAGGCATAACTGTAGTAGAGGACAATGAGCCTACAAGCTATCAAGAAGTTTAGAATAATTCAGAACGTGATTTATGGCTTAAGGCTATGCAGTTTGAAATGGACTCCATGTATGAGAACAAAGTATTGACTTTAACTCAACCACCTGAAGGGATAAAACCCATAAGGTGCAAATGGGTCTTCAAAAAGAAGACCGACATGCAAGGTAATATAGTTACCTATAAAGCTCGCTTAGTAGCAAAAGGTTATCATCAAAAAGAAGGTATTGACTATGATGAAACTTTTTCTCCTATAGCAATGCTTAAGTCTATAAGAATACTTTTAGCCATTGCAGCTCATTATGATTATGAGATTTGGCAAATGGATGTAAAGACAACTTTCCTTAATAGAAATCTTACTGACGGTGTGTATATGACACAACCAGAAGGGTTCACATCAGGAAATGGCGAAAAGGTATGCAAGCTTCAAAGATCCATTTATGGATTAAAGCAAGCCTCTAGGAGCTGGAACATTCGATTCAATGAGACAATCAAAGAGTTTGGTTTCTCACATAATGAAGATGAACCTTGTGTGTATAAAAGGGTCAGTGGGAGTGCAATTGTCTTCTTAGTTCTATATGTAGATGACATATTGATGATGGGAAATGACATTTCTCTTCTCCTATCGGTTAAAAAATGGTTATCCAAGCAATTCTCCATGAAAGACCTTGGAGAAGCATCCTATATTATGGGAATAAGGATCTATAGAGATAGATCCAATAGGTTGCTAGGTCGTTCTCAGAGTACATATATAGATAAAGTATTGAAGAGGTTCAATATGGATCTCTCTAAGAAAGGGTTTATACCCATGGTGCATGGGAAACACCTTTCTAAGTATATATGTCCGCAGACACTAGAGGATAGAGAGAGCATGAATAAAATACCATATGCATCTGCAATTGGTTCTATCATGTATGCTATGTTATGTACATGTCTAGATGTAGCATTTGCTTTGAGTGTCACAAGAAGATTCCAATCCAATTTTGGAGAGGAACACTGGGCAGCTGTCAAGAATATCCTTAAGTACTTGAGAAGGACTAAGGATATATTCTTGGTATATGGAGAGGACAATTTGAAAGTAAATGGGTATATAGATGCCAGCTTCCAATCTGACAAAGATGATTGCAAATCACAGTCTAGTTATGTGTTCATAATGGGAGGAGGAGCAGTTAGTTGGAAAAGTTCCAAACAAGAAACAACTATTGATTCCACGACAGAAGCTAAGTACATTGCTGCTTCAGAAGCAGCCAATGAAGCAATCTGGATCAAAAAGTTCATAACTGAACTAGGAGTGGTGCCTAGCATTATTTATCCAATTCCTTTATATTGTGACAACAATATAGCCATTGCACAAGCAAAGGAACCACTGTCTCATCAGTGATCCAAGCATGTTCTCAGATGCTACCATCTCATAAGGAAAATAGTAGCTAGAAATGATGTAAAAATAGAAAGGATTCCCACAGATGACAATGTGGCGAATCCCCTCACTAAAACACTTTTCCAGATTAAGCATGACCACCATATAAATATCATGGGTCTGAGACATATGAGTGATTAGCTCTAGTGCAAGTGGGAGATTGTTAGAGAGTATGCCCTCTAGCCCATGTAATAGGGATGTTTTTCATATGTATAAAATTTATATTCTTAAAAAAAAGGCATCATACATTTATTAATGCTATGTTTAAATACATGAGTTTGTAAATCTTAAATTAATAAATGAAGTCTTAGATATTATAAACACAGTGCAAAGGCAATCATAAAGGTGTTTAAGATGTGAGATGTATATTGCATGCAAATGTGTTAATATCTAAATATCCCTAGTCATAGAATTAACAAGATAGGGACATTGTTAATTCGGACCAGACTAGCACATGTTATGCTTCTTGAATGGTTCAAGTAGTGGTTCTCATATAACTGTGATTATGAAAGATAATCAAAGCTAACATGTGGATGCTTGTTAGAAGAACAAGTTCATTGGAGACCTGCAAAGAGAATCCTCACATGGATATTAAATCTATATCAGTGAGGAATCTCTTCATAGCGGTTATGCAAGTATCCTTAGACTTGAGATTACCAAGTTATCTTAAGTAGCAAGTGGTATACTTTGACTCCATAACTGATTACTTCCAACTGGGAGTGAACATAGTTAGGAGATTGGGTATATCATGACCTACTTGAAGATAGTTGAGTGATTGACAAAGGATTCACCATCCCAGATTTAATAAGGAAAGTTATCTCGCATGATTCTATAATTACCTTGTTTAGAGAATCTCTGGCCAGAGTAAAATGCCAAGATGGATAGAGATCCATGGAGGGCATTTTGGGAACAATGGTTAAATTAATAGAACATACATAATTAGATTTATATGAGTTGACAGAAAATCCATACTCATAATCTAATTGTGATAAGAGTGGTGAAAGGAGTAATTGCACGGTAACTGTTTCTATGGAAAGGGTATAGTCAAACCACATGACTTTCCTGACATTTAGATAGTCATGATGCCTAACTAGAGGCCAATCATAACTTGTATAATGATGTACCAAAATATCAATAGGGGATTGATAAAATGATTTAAAGGAGTTTAAATCATATGAGTTTTTGAATAAAAACTCACAATTACATATTATACTGCCAACATGGATAGGAACCCAATAGGTCACACACATATAGAGAAAAAGGATAAAATGGTAAAATGACAAGGATAATAATATTTGATATTATTATGATGGTAGAGAAGTGAATAAGATAATAATTATTTAAAGAGTTTAATTAATTACGATCAAGTAAAATTGTTCGCGAAACTTTTGAGAAATGTTCTGTAAGTTAGACCTAATTGAAATAATGTATTTCATGATTAATTATTATTATCTTATAAGTATTATAGGACTACTATAAGTGTTATAGGACTAATATATTAATTAATAAGTCCATTGGAGGAGTTATAAAGGGGCCAGAGGAATGGAGCTGGTGTGGAAGCCCTTCTGTAGAGGGTCACACGCCAACTCCATACAGAAGGCCTTAGAGGTCTTTTTCTTGTACCAAATTAATTTACATATATTACATAAGTGTTATGGAACTCACATATTTAATTTTATTGGAATTGGAATTCATTTGGGTATTTAAATCCAATTAGTTGCACAAAGGGCCTAGTTTGTGGGTTTTGTGCATAGTCTTTTATGAAAAGGTTTAAATTGGATTTAATTAAGCCCAAATGATTATAATTAATTCCAGAGCCCCAACTAATAATTCTCCAGCAATTTTGAAGAGCCCAATCTCATTAAGGAGTTGGAATTTTAACCTAACTATAAAAGGCCAACTAATGAGGAATTAGGGTTAAGTGATTAAACAAAAAAGAAAGACCTTTTCTCTTATCCTCTCTCTCTCTCTTTTGCGCCACCTCCAAGCTAGCTTCTTGGAATTTCGGCCAGCCCTAGTTTGATACAAATTTGTTAGTTCAATTTATCCTTCTCTAATGTGGAATACTCATTAGAGGTGTTCGATTTTGGACATTGTAGTTTGCGATAACCCGGTACGAAGTAAAATCAATTGTTCAACAAAAATCAAAGGTGATTTTTCTTATTCTCATATAGTTATATTGTGTATTCATGGCAAGATCAGATCTAATGGTGAAAAAATTTTAAAATTCCGCTTTTGTGTGCGATGCGTGTAACCGTTAAACTTCAACATTCGAGTCTAGCATTCTACCAATGATTAATCTAATAGACAGTGCCGACTAGCCAAAAGATTAAAAGCCACTAATGCCACATTTGTGGATCACATTGTGCAGGTCAATACTTTATGAATGACAAGATATCATCCTGACAAAACCAAAGAGTTTCCAAGGCAAAGACTTATAAAGAAAAAAGAGAAAAAAAAATGAAATGAAAGAACGAAAGCCCGTATGTCAAAATTTGGGAAAACACGGCCTTGCTATTATTGGGCACCCTATTAAGGCAAAAATAAAAAAAGGGTACCCTAAGCAAAAATTAGGGTTGAGAGAAAATATTTAATAAAGAGAACCCAAGAGGGCTGATTGATAACATGAGTCAAATGCACACAAGATGTGCTCCCCGAAATTGAATAAAACATATGTCATTGCATTACATATCTAGTCATGCTTATTATTATTGCCATGAGATGCATATAGATAAGGAATCATGCATGTGGCACAAGGACATATGTTGAAGTTGATTGGCTCAAAAAAAAAAGAAAAAAATATGTTAGAGATGAAAAATATAACAGGCTCTTAAAGCAAAAGTTAGGCTAAGGAAAGGGATGAAAACATTCAAATAGACAGTTTGTCCTACATAAGTAAAACAAAAAAGAAAAAATAGATAAAAGCCATTAGAATGGGTTAGGTGATAATCCTTAGAAATATGTATTTCCCACAAAGAAAAACTAGTGTGAAAACCTACAAGAGGGACACTATCTTTAGAAAATGATTACAGGAATCTATAGACATAAGGGTTTGATAGCAAAGAGAAAGCTCAGAATAGTTGCCTTTCGGACAGAGCCCCTATGCATAAAAGGCTTTAATAGGGGGCATCAGGCAGTATGGAGATTTTAAAAAGAAAGCAAAATAGAGAAACCTACAAATAGATCTTTAGAGGGGTGCCTGTAAATAGAATAGCAGTCGAGTTATGCCCTTAAAAAACCCCTAAACCACATAGAGCATGGTTTATGCCATTTTGCTTGCACATGCATCATCCTCACACACACACCTCATGTATAGTAGGTCTTTATGTGTCTACATTACATATAATCTCATACATATTTCATATGCCTTCCTATACCTACATTACATATAATGTCACATACATTTCATATGCCTTCATTGAATATAATCTCGTATGCATTTCATATACCTTTATATGCATACCTCACATGTAATCTTGCATATATTTAACATGCATAATTTTTTACAAACATTTCACTTGCATATATCTCACATGCATAGTCCTTTACATTTCATGTGCATAATCTTTGCATGTTTTACATGTATATATAATCTAATACATGCCCCTTTTACACCTAATCCTTTTTGCACACACAATATCTCATGTATATTAGTTTATAACTATATAAGTGAGGCAAAAGTTGTTAAAGTCAACAGTTCTTCAAAGTCCTTTGTACAATATACTAATTACAAAACCTCGAGCCCAAAAAATAAATAAATATTATGTTGGGGACAATTACAAGAGGATGGCCATTTAGCTCAAAGATGGATCTCCACCATGCAAACAAACCAAAAGGTTAGTATCTTCTTCAATCATAATGTTAGGACCCAAATAGGCCCTAGTAGAATTCAAGGGCAATTATATGTTATTAAAGTTTAATTAAGTATTATTGGATGAATTATTAGTAGTTATGATCTAATGAATTCGTGGTCTTATGTAATAGAGTATACAATAGTCAATTGATATTATAGTATATAGTGTGTAATTGGAGCAAAAATATAGTTAAGATATTGTTTGGGGCATAAATGTTATTAAGTTATAACTAATTATGTGATAAATGTGTGAATTATATGGTATGAATTTAATAAGGACATAATTAAAATCATATTGTTGGTTTAATAATATTCAACGGTGTAATTGAAGTATAAAGTATTAGTTTAGGGGTTAATTTGTTAATACAGCATCTTAAGGGTCAAATGGGATTAAAAGAGTGAATTGAGAGGTTGATTTAAGAGAAGTATAAAATGTATGGGTCAATATTAAACATGCAAGAAGATGAGAGGCAAAGGTGTAACATGCAAGAAATTAAGAGAAGTTAGTGTAACATGCAAATATTTGAGGGACCAACAAAGGAATTTTCCTTTGTAGTATAAAAGATGAAAGTTGTATAAAAGAAAGAGAAATCTAAGAGAGAGAGGAGAGAGGGATGAATTCTACTTGAAGGAGTTATAAAAAATTCTCTTTCTCTCATCTCTTATATCCATAGATGAGTTCTTAAAGTGTTCTTGAAGTAATCCTTGCATGTGATGATGTTTAATAGAATTTTTGTATTAAATTGCTAAGGTAAGGAGAATATGTACATCTTCTTTTTCTTCTTCTTCTTCTTCTTCTTCTTCTTCTTCTTCTTCTTCTTCTTCTTCTTCTCCTTCTTCATCTAAATGGTAGAGTGTATCTACTTTGATGGACAAGAAATTTTGGATTTTAATACAAGTATATGTGACATGGTTGCAGAGAAAGATAGTAGTAAAAGGAACAAGGGCAAAAGAGTCTTGAAGGAGTAGGGATTCCTAGTGATTCAGCCAAGGTATGTGATTAGAAACTCTTTTCCTTGCATGTGAAATGAATTAGTAGAACATAAATTTAATGGCTTGTGTGATGGACAATTGAATAGAGAAGCATATTGTAAAGAGTGGTATTTAAGAGAAGGCATGTAATCCTTGTGAACTAGTGATACTAAATTCAGCATAATTTGAGTTAGAAAACTTTAATTGAGATCATTTCAATTTCTGAAGTTACATAAGGAAATTCCCATAATACCCCTAAGCACAAATAAACCCCTATTAATTCAATTCCTTTCAACTTAACCCTAAAACTTCTAATTAAATTCAATTGCATCCTTCCTTACTATTTTAGCTACACTCCATTACACATGTACATAATTACCATTATACCCTTTATATGACTTAACTTTATTAATGCAAAATAATCTAATTTTGCCTTATTAAATCTTAATCCTGATTAATTAACTATAATCCTATTAGGGCCATGATTGGGTCCTCATACTTCACTTAAAGGTCCCTAATGGATAGTAAGGGTTATCTAAACTATTTTCATTGTAAATTAAGCAATTTCTAGCATATAAGTACATGTATCAAAGGATATAATTCAAGTTATGATTATATATGGATACCTTAATTATATATTGTTAAGCTAAATGTGTGCCCATATGGAAACACATTGAATTATGCATAGCATATGATATGCTTATTGATAATGTTATATATATTTAAACATTCATATATGATCAACTTATGAACTAACTTGTTATATGCAAACACACTTACTTGTATGTATATCTACAGTAGAGTAAATGTGTATATAAACACATGTAATGCCTAATGATAACATGGTCAAGTATATGACCATGATTATATGTATATTCAAATACAAATATTTGTATTACTATATGAATACATGATTACATATGCATACATTAGAGATTGTGTATTATGATATGATCATATAGATGTACAAAGTGTATAATATAAGTATAAGCATGAGATTTAAGGGTGTTTCATGGAGCCTGAATGATAACATGTTAAAGTACATAATTATGATGATGTATGTTCAATTTTATATACTTGTATTAATATATGACTTTTAAGAATACAAGTGTATATAAATACACTATGGATTATGTGTCTTTTTACATTATCATATACATGATGAGCTATATTGTAAAGTTTTAAGAATAAGGCATGTTATGAAGAGCATTTTAACAAGTATGATATATCTTACTTGATTGATATAGCATGATTATGCTAATATGTGAAATCTAATGATAACATGTTAAAAAGTAGTTAAATCATTATATGAACTTTGCCTACATAATTATGCCATAGCAATAATATAACTATCCCATGATTATGCATGTGTTTACAATACTCACCCCCAAGTTATAGTCGCACTTTTTCATTTGCATATAATTATGGTTTCTATAAATATATTATGTGAGTATGATAGCACAAATCTTAGGCAAATATGAAAACATAAGCATATTCAAATGCATTTTAAAGCATATTGCATGCTTGGGAGAAAAATGGAATATGTTGGCATGTATATTGTGAGTAGAAACACTCAAAGTAATATGATGATAAATGTTGTTTGTGTGCATATACATGCCTTGATATCCTTGCAATTAAAAAGTAGCAATACTTAAAAGTGAAAATGATTTCATGTCGATTTCCTTGCACAATTTCACGGAGTATACATTTTTATAAATGTATATATATATAGTTTGATATTTGAATAAAGTTAAGAAAATAAGTGAAGTGAGTATTGTAAAGAGATTTAAATACTTGCAATGAGTCTAGGAAGTGGATAGATAAGCATGCCTATAAGGGTACCTTGCAGCTGCGATAGTTTCAACCCAATTTGGGTGACTAAACAGACACGGTCTCATTTGGATCAGTGGTGCCTTTGGGTGACCTATTATTTCAATGGTGCCTTCGGGTGACTTATTATCTTTTTGTTGCCTTCTGATGACTTATTATCTCTTTGGTGCCTTTGGATGACCTATTATTTCAATGGTGCCTTCGGGTGACTTATTATCTTTTTGTTGCCTTCTGATGACTTATTATCTCTTTGGTGCCTTTGGGTGACCTAATACCTTCAGGTGCCACCGTATAACCAATTATCCACCTCTTTAGAATAGTGCAAGTTTTATACAAAAGATAAGAAAAGTTTGATGTTTAACTTAATGTTTCATGAAGCATGACAATTCCTAAATTGAGTTTATAATATGTCTTATTTATGAAATTCCTTTTTATCACATATGGAAATTACGATATTAAAAGAGTTTGCAATATACATTTATGCATAATCATTGCATATAAAAATTGTATGTATAGAGTTATATGAATGAACTAGTGCATCACTAATATCTAGTTATTGACTATAATAAAGATAGTATGTTCCCTATAGTAATATGTTGTTTGCTTGAGCTAGTTAAATGACTTGTATGATTCGTCATATATGCAAGCTATGAAAATGTTTTGCCAATATATGTATTTTATTTTCAATGGAATATAAGAGTTATATATAGGTATTCATGTTGGTGATTACCTTTCAATTAATACATTAGGTTATATGTTTTCCTTATAGATACTCATTCTTGCTTTCTATTGGAAAATGATGTACATTGTCTTGTATGCAAACATAAAATATTTATGGATCTATAAGTGATAAACTCAAAATGATATTGGCATTTGAGATGGAAGTAAGTTAGTAAATCAATGTATGCATTAGTATATTAAATATCTCAAATACATTTTAGATCAATAAATGATGAACTTGCATAATACTAATACTCTGAATTTCTTACGAATATACATATATATATATATATATATTCTTATTGATCATATGCTTATATTTGAAAATATATATATATTCCTAGTATATGTCAAAGTGTGTAATATGTGGAAGGTATACTTGTAGTTCATGATGTATGCTTGTTGGCAACCACTGTGAGTGGTCGTTTGTCATAATCTATGTTCCGCACTAAGCTTTATAGCTTAGCATGGCTTTTTTTTATTAATGTAGGTTGCAAGGATAGGACTTTCTCACAAGACTGATATCTGCAGCAGGTTGGCCAACACAAGTTTTAGAAGATTGAAAAGTAGAGTTTTCTTTTTGTTCTTTTATTTTGTGGTTATGGAAATTTCAATTATGTTGGAATTTTTGTATAAGTACAAATGTTTCATTTGAGAAAACATTGTAATGTATTGAGGATTCTTATATAATTAAGATCTTACTCTTAAGTTCACATGATATGGTTTTAATTTCTTCTATAAGTTATATAATAAGAAATGTTTTCAGCTTAAGAGCGTAGTAAAACATGTCTCATGATATAAGATATAGTGGTAATAGCTAAGTATAGATTATGGGTGTTATACATAATAGTAAACTAACATCAAGTCCTCTTTACAGGTACCAAAGCCCTCTTAAAAGCTATTTAATTTGACTAAACCAAGGTAGACATGTTGACAGTTGGCATCAACCACATAATAAGGTTGGACATGCTGATTGATGGCATCAACCATTGGTTTCATCCGTCGTTAAAGATTAGATAGGCTATATAGTTTGTAGTGTTTCTTTGTTCGATAAGTGATCTTCATGCTAATAAAAGGCATTGGTCAGTTAAGGTAGTTCATCATGCCAATAGATGGCATTGATAATTCCTCAATCTAGGTTTAACATATCGATAGATGGCATCAACTATTGGCTTTTTCCATTATCAAAGATTCGATAGGCTATATAGTTAGCTATGTTTCTTTGTTCGATGAGTGATCTTTATGCCGACATATGGAATTGGTCAGTCGAGGTAGTTTTTTAGGCTGACAGATGGCAATGATCATTCCTCAATCTACCTTTAACATGTTAATAAATGGTATCAACCATTGGTTTCTTCTATCATCAAAGATTTGATAAGTTATATAGTTAGTGGTGTTTCATTATTCAATAAGTGATCTTCATACCAACTGATGGCTTTGGTCAGTCGAGGTAGTCTTTATGCTGACAAATGGCATTGATCATTCCTAAATCCAGGTTCAACATACCGATAGATGGTGTTGATCGTTGGCTCCTCCCATCATCAAGGATTCAATAGGTTGAATAGTTAGCAGTGTTTCTTTTTTTATTAGTGATTTTTATGTTGATAGATGGCATTGGTCAGTCAAGGTAGTTCTTCACACCGACAAATGGCTTAGATCATTCCTTAATCTATGTTCAACATACGGACAGATGGCATTGACCATTGGTTTTTTCCATCAGCAAAGATTCAACAAGTTTTATAGTTAGTGGTGTTTTTTTGTTCGATAAGTGATCTTCATGCCTATAGATAGTGAGGACCAACCTAGATTGTTCTTCATACCAACAAATGGGATTAATCATTCCTAAATCTTGGTTAGCCATGCTGAAAGGTGGCAACTACTATTCAAGTTATCCTTGGTTTGACATGCTGACAGTTAGCATTAGTCAGACTTCATCATCCACCTAGAGATTTGCTACCTTAGGTATGCATGCTTTTTCTTTTACTCTAAATTTAGGCAAACTTAAACACTAGTGCACTAAGTTCCCAAAAATTAGGGAAAATTGTAGACACCGAGGCCTGAGGTAGCCCAAATCAGAGTTACTTAATAATGAAGAAAAAATTATATTTCAAATAAAGAAGCACAAACTTCAAGTTCTATCTATGATTTTCACATTTTTCTAAAATGTTTTTGAGGATTTTAAGTTTCATTTCTAGGGTACGAAAAAAAGTTTGAAAAACCTTATATTTTTAGCATTTCCCATGATGAACAACTATCTATCATTGAGGGAAAACCGTCTATGGTAATTGTTCTCCTAAACATCTTATAGCAGATGGCCACAAGTCATTAGGTCATAAGCATTCAATAAATGCTCATCTGACGCTCACTGATGCTTATCTATAGGGTTTTTTTCCATAATTCCCATGCTTTTAAACTGATTCAAAGCCTATTCTATAGATTAGATATTTGACTTGAGATTTTTGGGGATTGAGGGCAAATTTTTAGGGTTTTCCAATCTGAAAAGGATTTAAACTGTTCTCTAGATATAAAAAAATTAAAAACTCCTAGCTTGCAAAGCAAAAAAACACATTATAAAAGAGAGGTAAAATGCTTGAGACTCTAAGCATAATTGCTCTTTTCGAGATCAAAAGCCTTCACACACTTTCCCTTTCACACTCTTTCACATAAAACATTTAAATCATTCTTTTAACATGGAAATCATTGCACTTGGAGCTTGATGAATGGGTTCTAGAGTTACAAATATCTAAATCTTATGAGGGTAATTGCAATGCCTTAAAATTTCAATTTTTGAGAATAATGTTTTTTGGGCCGTGAATAGTGACACCAAGGTGAATAGTGCCACTTGGAACCTATAAAATTTTGTTTTACCATTAGAAAGTATAAATTAAAACAAGTCCAGCAGTATAATTTGACTTGAAATTGAAGTCAAGTAGCCCTTAAGAAAAATTTGAAGTGAAATTTTCTCGAACCTTATTACAGTTTGACCAAACTTTGACCAATCTAAAAATATTTTATGGACCTGAACAAATTATTCCATTTGTATGGATCTAATAGAAATAATGAATATCAATATTTGATAGTAAAAAATAATTTTTCTAACAACTTTGAGTTTTTGAGTTTTGGACTAGTAAACTTTACCTCTAGAGTTAGAAGTATATCAAGACAAAGTCGAATTGAAAAAAATTTTTTAACATGGCCTAATTAACATTTTTCTATATTTTGTACAAATTTTCATGAAAATTTGATACAGATAACGTAAGGATCAATGAAATGATGACAAACAAATGCAATTTTGATTATTTGAGCTAAGTTTTACTCACTTACACCCATGGGGTAGTACTCACCCATAAGGTAGTAATCACCTAGGGGTTAGTACTTACTAATGGGGTGGGAGTGAGATGGGTAAGAATTAAAAAGGAAGTGACTAGTGGTATAATGTGGACTTTTGGATTAAATAGTGATCAAATGATCCTAGCCCTCCACAATGGCATATAAATAGCCTAAAAATCAAAATTTACTAGTAAACTCACTCATCTCTTCATCTCTCTATACTTTCTCACTCTTGTCTATTTTTCTTTAAACTCTATCAACCTAACTCTCACAAATTTTGTATCCTAAATAATTCTAAAGCTCTAAATTCATCTTTAGCCATCTCTATAGCCTATTTTAAATGGAGAAAATAGATGGAATTATGGAGAAAAAGTTTGGAGCAAAATTTCAAGTAAGTTAATTTTGTAAAATTTTAGTGAGTTTAATGGAAATTTGTGTACTGATTAATATTTTAAGTATATTTTGAATTATGGATGAAAAAATTAAGGAAAGAATCCATTAAAGAATTCGGACAAAGTATAAATTAAAGGGAAACTAGGTAAAATTGAAGGGAAAAGGAAGGAAAAGGTTAAAAAGGAAAAGAAAACATGGAGAAAGCTTAGAAAATAGATATGTGGATACCTAAACAAAAATTATTTTATGTGATTATGGTTATGTAATTTTGGACTTGCTTGTGTGAGATCAATAAAAATTAGATTGATGACATATAAATTAAATTAGATGTTAAATAATATGATTTATGAGCTAAAATGCAAAAAAGTATGATTAAAAGCTTGAAAATATAATTAGAACCCTTTATGTTACTTAGAGTACTTATGATTAATATGTGTTTTAATTTAATTAAATGGTAGATAAATGAAATTAAGTGATAAATAATGGGGTTTCTGAAGTTAAAGGCATAAAAATATGATTAACAAAGAAAGATTAGTATGGAAACCTATTATGTAACTATAGAAAAATAATTGAAATAGTGAGATAATCCAAGGTAAATTAGTAAATTAGTGAATTAACATGAATTAAATGATATATAATGGAAAAACCAATTGGTAGGCATTGTATACATTAATAGCCAAATTGTATACATAGGTATAGACGATGATGAATTGATGACTGAAAAGTGAGCATAGAATGATCATTAAAATAGTAAATAAACTTAACATGACATAAATGAAAAAGAAGTAGGGGCCAAATGAAGAACAAACGAGAATTAATAGGTAAATTGAGGAAACTTTAATAAAAACTTATGAATTTTGCACTTAAACAAGATTAAAAAATAAATGAAGTAAAAGCATAATGGATAGTAAATAAATAAAATTAGCCAAATGATGATGATGGTGAAATTGTAATTATCTAAGTTAAAATGACAAATGGGAACTTGATGTATATATGTATGATGATGATAATGTAACAGAACTTGATATGCATGATAAGAACATGATATCATGGATTGAATTATAAATAAGAATAATAGACATGGAAAATGAATGTGAATGTGGTACATGATGGAAAATAATGATTTGATAAGTATAAATTATTGATATGAAGTTGATTGTGATATTATGTAAAAATGTTAAAAAAAATGTGAGAATGATGCTTATGTTGATTAAAATAGAGAAAATGTTATTCTCCTTAGTACTTGGTAGTGAAACTAGAGGTATAGGATAAAATGACTAGCCATAAGAACATTCATCATTGCAGCAAGTCATGGTGAGTCACATAAATACACCAAAGGCTGATCCACACCATAAATATGGAGGAAGATGACAAAAATGAGAAAAAGAGAAAGAAGAAATAGTATGATGTGGTTGAGGAACCTTTCATGCAGCCACCTTAACTTATTTTGGATATATAGGCCTGTGTCCAATGTATCTAGCTCGTGGGTTCCACCATTAGGGCAAAAATAGGAATTTAAATGGTTAAATTATATTGAATTATACAAATATGTGTTTGTGTGTACAATATTGATGAAAAATGGATAAATATGTAAATAAATGTTAATCAAGAATAAATAAGTAAAGAAATAATGAAAATGTGGTAATTTTGTAAATTAAGGATAAAAAATAGCAAATATGGAAGCTTATAATAAATAGTGAATAAATGTGCAAATGAATAATGGCAATTAACATAAATATAGATAAAAATGGATAAAAATGCAAATAAGTGAATAAACAGTAGCAAATAAGTGAAAAATATGTTATACGTGTAAATAAAAAATAAATAGTATGAAATATATGATTGAGTGATTAAAATGGGCAATATTGTAATTAAACGAGAAATTAGGGGTATAAATATAAAATAATACTAAAAATATAACTGAGGGATAAAATGGTAAAAAAGGATGAGAGAATGAAAAAGTAACTACTAAGGACCAAATGGCAATTTGCCACTATTTAATGAAATTATAAGGACTAAAGTGTAATTTTAAGGGCAAATTTGCAATCATTAGTATAAAAAGGTCAAACCATGAAAAGTAGTGATACTTGGTGAGACTTATGATAAAAATTAAACTTAAAGACTAAAATGAAATTTTTACTTGAGTAGTGGTAAATAAATATGTAAAAGATAGAAATAAGTAATAAAAAGGGGATTATAAAATGTATTTAGTAAAGGAGGGCAAAATTGTAAACAAGTCAAAAAGTTGTGAAAACAAGGATTAAATTGTAATTTTTACAAAAGAAATGAATTTAAGGGCTAAAATGAGAGAAAACATGACTTATGTGTTAAAAATGTAAAAATGATGATGAATTATGTGGAAAAATGAAATATGAGGGATAAAATGGTAATTATAGTAAAAGATGAGACTTTAGGGACCTAAATGTCATTTTGACAAAATATAGGGACTGAAATGTGATTTTCTCAACGGATTAAATTGTTAGGGGGTAAAAATGAAATTTCATTCTAAATTATAGATGTTAGTGAGAATTTTGAAAAATTAGTAGGAAAATAAAGAATTATGGTAAATAAAGTATTTAGTTGAAGAAAGAAAATAAAATTTAAAAAGTAATTAAAAGTAATTTAGAAATTCAGTGAGATGGGATTTTGTTAAGCAAAGTAAGTAGAGACATTAATTATATTGGATTAAGTGTAGTGTGGAGATTAAATAGAAAGAAAAGAAGGAATGAAATTACTGGGACTAAGTGGTAAATTGGCATTGGTATCCACAAAAAAGTCAAGAAAAGGTTGTTATAGAAGTAATTAGCAACATAAAAAGTAGAGATTTAATTTGGTTAAGTCACATGTAATAGTAGAAATGAAAATAAATCGACTTAGTAAATTAAATATGTAATCTTTAATAAGAAAAATTAGAACACTAAACATAATTGAGAAAACAATTGGAAAGGGAAATAGGTAAAATACTAAGAAATAAATCAAGGACTTAATAGTGCTATGATCATGGAAAAAACGAAATATAAATTATTAAGTTTGAATAAAATGTAAAATGTAAACAAGGCATGCAAAATGCAAAAGTAAGGTTTCAAAGTAGAATCTTGGTGGCTGAATCAAAATAAGATAATAATGATAATTATAATAACACATAGGTGTGAAAAGAAATAAATTTGACATAGTATGTGCAATAGAAATAAGTATTAACCCATTACAAAGAAAGAAACACGAGCGATGCATTAACAAATGAATGAAAAAGTAATGAAATGGTAGGAGACTATAGGAACAAAGTCAAAAAGAACAAGAATTGCAAACTCATAAAAACATTGAGAATAGAATGAAACCATATGTACAACTAAGAAAGACAGAACATAAGTGAACTATGTTAGAATAATTAAGTTACTTGTGCATGAATAGAAATAAATAAAGTTTGGCAATAATACAAATTAAATGAGAGAGAAAAGAAATGTTGAGAAATTAAAAAAAATGATAGAAACTAAAGTATAAGGAACATGTCATAGAAATTGATATGAGCCTAAATAGCTCATATTTAATCCATATTTTGTTACCAAAATAATGTTTAGTTGTATTAAATTATGTTAGAATTAGGTGTGTTTAATGTATTTTGTTAAGTTTTGTGTATGTAGGAGAAAAGGGAGAAAAAGGTGAAGAAGAAAGAGAGAAAAGACGGTGTCGCGAGCGCGACAGGTATCGTGAGCGCGACAAGGGAAGCGTGTCCCGTCGCGAGCGCGACAGGAGGCGGTGATAGGCAGTTCATGTTTAAAAGACACTTTAAAAGGACACTACTCTTCACCAAATGATGTATACTTCTAGAGGGATACTTGAAGAGTTATGTTGTTATGGAAAGGTGCTTGAAGGGTCACAATGCTTGGCAAGGAAGTTATAAATATAAATGGTGGTTATGCAATTTAAATTTCAAATCAAATTTTAAAGAGGCATGACTTTTCACCAAGGGTTGCATACCTATGGAGAGGCACTTAGAGGGACATAATGTTTGAAAATCTATAAATACCCTAGAAGTTATAATCAAAAGGAGAAATCAATCTATCATTTATTTTTATTATTTGAAAGTGTAATTAGAGAATAATAGTTTTAGTTTTAGTTTTAGTTTTATGGCTTGAAGAGAAGGCAAATACAATGAAGAAGACTATACTTGGTGAAAGGAAGAATGGTTAAGAGATCCCTTCTTCTATTTCTAATCTTTACTTCTTCTTTGTTATTATTATGAATTCTTTTTAGCAATTTGATTGTTGTTATTCATATATATATTCATTTCTCTTTCATTTATCTTTATATGTAGTATTTGCTATTAAAAGTTTATTAGTATCATTACAAGTTAAGGAAGACGACCTTCAATGTGCAATTCCTTCTCTGAAAATCAACATAATGGACATAAATAAGGGAGTTAGCGAGAGCAACGTCTTATTGAAAGTTAATAGGAAATTCATTATCAAAGCATAGTTTGAGAGATCACATGTGGAGATAGTTGTTATAGGTTGGTTTTTATTCTTTGAATGTGTGTTTATGTAATTCTTGTCTAGATGCGAGAGCTGCGATTTAGAACCATAAATGCATGTTTAAGGCATAATCTAGTCTAGATGCGAGAGCTGCGACATAGAACATTATTCCAACTTGGCTTGCATGATAAAGATTGAATTATAAATAAGAGAAAGAGATCAAATTCCATAATTATGTATATGTTATATTCATTATATTAATAAGTCTTCTCAGATTATCATTAAAGTAGAATAATATTTAATTTAGTGCAGTGTAGTTTTAATAATAATTTTAACTTGCAAATTAATGAGCATTGTAAACAAGATTAAAATCAAGTAGTAATAGTGTACAATGTTAATCAACATTCCTCGTGGGATCGATATCTGAAGTACTATAATCGGTACACCGTATACTTGCGGTATTTAAGCTTTTAGAAAAAGCATATCAAGTTTTTGGCGCCGTTGCCGGGGAATGCTTGATTAAATTTATTGTCATTATGAATCTTGATTTATGATTTTGGATTACAATATTTAATTAGTTTTGTTTTGCATTGTTTTTAGTTGATTTAGTAAATTAACATAATTTATTTTTGGTTCTACATGTTATTTTACTTAGTTTTTCATTATAAATTTTTGAAAAAAAAAACTAATGATTTTTCTTCATTGTCACGAGCGCGCGGTTTGTCGCGAGCGCGACATTGTAGGGAGGATGCTTTTGCAGTGGAATGTGGAATTCTCTCCTTCCCCACTAAGTTCTCCTAGTGGAACTTTTTGAGTTTGTTTTCTCCATCTCTTTTACATTTATTGTAATTTTGTTTGTTTTGTATTTTGTTTGCCCTACCATTCTCACACAATGAGGACATTGTGTCCTTTAAGTGTGGGGGGGGTATGTATGTATTGTTTCTATTCATGTTTTTATTTATTGTTAGTATATTTATTTATTTGTATATTGTGTTGTGAATTTAATTTTGGAGTTTATGTATTTGGTACCTATTTGGATTTAATTGCATGCTTTAACTTGAATTTCCGTCATTTTTAGTCTAGTTAGGCAAATTTTTAGGCTAATCATTTTCATTTTACTTTGACAAATTAATGTACATAATGAAGGTTATGACTTGGCAAAGCACTTTAGTGTAGGTTCTTTTTAGGTTGAGTATCTTTTCAAATGTGTAAATGAATTATTTTTGCCAATTTATTACTTAAGGTAATTTGACTAATAGCTTAAGTGAGCTTTTGAGCCTTATACATTGATATTTTTCTTGTATGAGAGCCTTAATATGCCATTTCCTCTAGAATTTGTTTTTGGTAAACTTTGAGATTGCATTTAGTATGAAATGTGCATGAAAAATGATAAGGGCATTTAGATTACACCATTTTGGCTTGCTTTAAAAACTTACCTTTTTGACTTTAGGTAGCCAATTTTGAGCCTTAAACCTATTTTTGTTGAGCAACATATAATTAGCCAATATCCTTTGCTAAACAAAAAACTTATTTCTTTGTTTTACCCTTTTTGTGAAGAGAAATAAATTGTTATATCTTTAGAGATATACATTGTTAATGTAAGCATGATGGTATTTAAAAAATGATAGTTAAATTTCATTCTACTCTAGGATCAATATTAGAACAAGGCTAGTTTCTAAAGAAAAGAAAAAAAAGAAGAAGAAAAAAAAAACAACGAAGAGAAAAAAAAAAAAAGAAAGAAAAAAAAAAGAACAAGAGAAACTAGTAGTAGTGTGCCATTGAGAAGAAAATATGAGAAGTAAATTACAATCATGCGATGCTTAGGTTCTTAGACAAATCTCTTATGATATGGTAATATTATTTCTATTCACAATTTAAGCTACTTAAACCAAAAATTATTCTACCTTAACCTAAGCCAAGTTACAACCCTTGTAAGACCTTTTTGATTTCATGTATTATTTTATATTAGTAGTGGAGATGTTTACTAATTACAATCTTATGGTAGGTAATGGCATATTTAAGGGATGAGAGAAACACTAACCCATAAACACATTGAGTGAATAAGTGCTTTAAGAATATAGTGTTTGAGTGAGAACTACTTTAGGCAGCATTTGGTGTGGAATAATGTTTACATGTGTTAAGATATTCAAGTTCCTAAGTTCACACATTCTTGTGCTTTGCTATTTCATATTTTTCCAAATGTGCATGGTTGTTTAAGTTTAATGGTGAATGATTTTGTTTGAGACTCTGCAAACTTGGGCTAAATTTGTGTAGAGATGAGGGTTTCTGCATGTGATTTTCAAATATTTGCCAAATATAAATATGAGCTCCAAAATTATACGATTGTATTGTTTGCTTGTTTGGTAAGTTTTGCTTGGGACAAGCAAAAGTTTAAGTGTGGGGGTGTGATATGAGCCTAAATAGCTCATATTTAATCCATATTTTGTTACCAAAATAATGTTTAGTTGTATTAAATTATGTTAGAATTAGGTGTGTTTAATGTATTTTGTTAAGTTTTGTGTATGTAGGAGAAAAGGGAGAAAAAGGTGAAGAAGAAAGAGAGAAAAGACGGTGTCGCAAGCGCGACAGGTATCGCGAGCGCGACAAGGGAAGCGTGTCCCGTCGCGAGCGCGACAGGTGCCGCGATCGCGACAGGAGGCGGTGATAGGCAGTTCATGTTTAAAAGACACTTTAAAAGGACACTACTCTTCACCAAATGATGTATACTTCTAAAGGGATACTTGAATAGTTATGTTGTTATGGAAAGGTGCTTGAAGGGTCACAATGCTTGGCAAGGAAGTTATAAATATAAATGGTGGTTATGCAATTTAAATTTCAAATCAAATTTTAAAGAGGCATGACTTTTCACCAAGGGTTGCATACCTATGGAGAGGCACTTAGAGGGACATAATGTTTGAAAATCTATAAATACCCTAGAAGTTATAATCAAAAGGAGAAATCAATCTATCATTTATTTTTATTATTTGAAAGTGTAATTAGAGAATAATAGTTTTAGTTTTAGTTTTATGGCTTGAAGAGAAGGCAAATACAATGAAGAAGACTATACTTGGTGAAAGGAAGAATGGTTGAGAGATCCCTTCTTCTATTTCTAATCTTTACTTCTTCTTTGTTATTATTATGAATTCTTTTTAGCAATTTGATTGTTGTTATTCATATATATATTCATTTCTCTTTCATTTATCTTTATATGTAGTATTTGCTATTAAAAGTTTATTAGTATCATTACAAGTTAAGGAAGACGACCTTCAATGTGCAATTCCTTCTCTGAAAATCAACATAATGGACATAAATAAGGGAGTTAGCGAGAGCAACGTCTTATTGAAAGTTAATAGGAAATTCATTATCAAAGCATAGTTTGAGAGATCACATATGGAGATAGTTGTTATAGGTTGGTTTTTATTCTTTGAATGTGTGTTTATGTAATTCTTGTCTAGATGCGAGAGCTGCGATTTAGAACCATAAATGCATGTTTAAGGCATAATCTAGTCTAGATGCGAGAGCTGCGACATAGAACATTATTCCAACTTGGCTTGCATGATAAAGATTGAATTATAAATAAGAGAAAGAGATCAAATTCCATAATTATGTATATGTTATATTCATTATATTAATAAGTCTTCTCAGATTATCATTAAAGTAGAATAATATTTAATTTAGTGCAGTGTAGTTTTAATAATAATTTTAACTTGCAAATTAACGAGCATTGTAAACAAGATTAAAATCAAGTAGTAATAGTGTACAATGTTAATCAACATTCCTCGTGGGATCGATATCTGAAGTACTATAATCGGTACACCGTATACTTGCGGTATTTAAGCTTTTAGAAAAAGCATATCAGAAATATAAGGATTAAAATTTTTGTATGTGCAAGTTTTTATGAAATATATTAGTTGGGTATCCACCAATAGGCATTATATGCTTAGCGCATAATTGTGTACTGCATGCAGGTACTTGAGAGATTAAACAAGAGTTCGAAGGGACAGACACTAGATACGAACGAAGTCATGTAATGAAGGAGATGATTTTGTATTTTTATATGTGACATGTATATGAGATTGGATTCTATATGTGTATTGTAGTGGAATAACATTTAAATTATATTGTGATAATTATTGTATAAGGATGTCACAGTAATTTTTTGGGCATTGCTTCTTTTGTTTCCATAGCATAAAAAAAGTTTGATTTGATGTTTTTAATGTTAATAACATGATTGTATAATTTCTTATTATTTTAAGTCATTTCTTTATGCCTTTGTAGTTATCCTGATGCTATAAATATGTTATAGATGTATAGAAAGGCATCACGTAGGATGTTAGTCTCCATTTATGTATGATTTATTCCTTAATTAAAATCCTGATTTGTTGTTAATTTAATTATTTCATCATGATTTAGATGTAGCTTTAGGTTTAGAATCATATTTGGCATGTTGCTAGATATAGAAATATGCATGCTTAGGTTTTTAATTAAGATTTGCTTCATATCTTGCATTTCGTTCCTTTCTATCTGATTTGTATGTGATAGATAGGAAGAAAGTGTAACAAATAGCTGACGGTCACATCGATCGATGGGACATTATGAAACTCTCTTTTCATCCTATCTCTCTTTTCTTGCTTTGGTCGTTTGTCCTTTTCTTTGGTTGCTTGTCACTCTTGTTTGGTCCATTTTATGTTTTTTTGCATTTTGTATCTCACATTTTGTTGATTTACATGTTTATTTACATTTTTTAATATTATTTTAAGTATGCATTATGTATGTTACATTCTATTTGCATATTTATTTCTAGTCTATAATGCATATTTCTTTTATTATACTTTGCCATTTTATTTCTCATACTAACTAATCATTTTCTTTATGTTTGTGAACAACTAACTTTGTTTGCATGGATCTTTTCGGACAGCTTGAAATTGGGCATCTTTGGAGAATGGTCTACAGATGATCTGGATCTTTATTAATATATTTTCCTTCTAGTTATTTTCATTTGATTTATTGCCTTTATTCATTTTATTATTTAATTTGGATATATTCATTTTTTGATTTGTAATAATTTATTAATAAAATGCATTTGCACATTAAAAAGATAAATTAACATAAAATAATTTTGTGCTAATCAAATTGGCTTTTCTAATAAAAGTGGACCAATGTCTAATTTTCAACCCAAAAGCCACACATTAAGAAAAGAGTTTTCCTTTGTAAACATGTAATGCCCTTAAGGCAAAAGGATCCAAAACCTATCATTCATATCTATTGTAGGCATTCGGCATATTCAGATGCATATTCGACATTAATTCGTTACACTTATATCTAGACTATACTTGATTATCACATATTTACATTTTTCAGGATCACAAGTGTCACTATCATCTGCACTTGTCTTTACATATTAGAATCATCATTTTGTTAAACATTACAAGTTGCATACTATTACTATTACAATTATAATGTTCTTTACAAATGCACATTTACATATCATAAAGACAAAATATTTAGCATTTGAGATGCTCTGGTCCTAGCTTTTGTGTTCACCATTCTCCAGCAAGCTTTGTCCTCAAGCAATCCTAATAGAGCCCCTACATGGATAAACAACCGTGCTAAGTTAAAAAGTTCAATAAAAATAACTACTCATAGTGGTTAGAACAAAACATGCAAAATAAAATGAGTATGAAATATTTAATCTTAATTACACATACCATGCCAAGAATTAATAAAATAAATAATCTGTATGAACTTTTCACTTTTGATTCACTTTTTAAAATAAATGCCTGCCTAAGTTCTATGGGCATGGATAATAGGTGTTGCGAATACCTGAAGGTATCGATCCTGTAGGATGCCCAAGGGTATCAAAATTTTAACACCCAAATGGTGTCAACACTATAGGTCCAAATTCAAAATTAACTGTAAGACCTAAAGGGGGTCAAGATTGTAACAACTGCAATGTCACCTTATAAGGATGCCTATCTATCCGCTATCAAGAACTATGCACAGGCACTACTTCCTTTTCCATATCATTTTACTCTTTAGACTTATATAACATCGAAATCAATAAAATTATGTATTTATATACATCTTGTAATAATAAGTTCAATTACACTATCAGATACCCAATCATATATCACTTTTCTTTAATGTCACCTTTTTCACGAAATTAATACACTACAAATATCATAAAACAAGTATGAACATGCAAACGTATATATTTTCAATGATAAACATACATGTAGCTTTGCATATTTATACTTACATACTCTTTAGTGGATTATTGAAACCAAATTTGGAACTTCAAAGTACATGATGAAACACATACCTGTTTACCATACATATATATAACAATAGGCTTCATTCCCTTAGAATGAGCTTTAGAATATTCATATACATGTACTTGTTTATGTTCTAATGATCTCTTAATTATAGATCATAATTTAGTCTTAAGTCCACATGTCCAACGATGCTTATGCATACATTTATGTGATTCACATGTCATACCTCTTATTAGTGCTTCATAAACATTAGAGGTGTTAAGAATAATTATAGACATTACATCATATGCTAATAATTTTTTATATTTAGGCCTAATTGGTGTTCATATCTTAATATGTTGTTATGTATTTCATGTATATAATATCATGTTATGTCTATAGACATGTGTTCAAAATATTCTAAAAGTGTTTGAAAAAGTCCAAAAACTATTTGCTAGCATTTCAGGGGCTAAAAGCTAAGTATAAGCTAGAACATGGGGTGACTTAGCTGTGATGGCCTTTTTCTTGGCTGGGTTGGTTGAACCTAGTTCGATTGAGAAAGATGTGACTCAATTGGGATAAAAAGTGGGTCAGTCAAGTCAAATCAGAAACCTATATTTTTCAACAAAATAACACTTTTGTCTCAACTTGTGCGGAGTTTTTAGCCTAGTAAATGAGGTTTTCAGGGAAATCTTTCTTCAAGACAATTGTTACTATATGTCTCTAATTTTGTGGCATTAAAAATCATATGAATTTTGTATCACCACTTCCCCTTAAATTGTTGAATTAGCCATTACTTGTCATTTTCACGTGTTCCAGCTTATCAGTCATACTTTTTAATGTTTTATATAGTTTTTATAGAATTTATACTCAATTTATACCTATTAAACATACATATAAGAAGTTTCGCATTCCTATACATGGGTTAAAGCTTTTTCCTTTCTTCCTTCTTGGCCTTTCTATAGTATGGTTCTCTAGTTATTCTCACATAAACATTATTCAATTACTAATTGACAAATATGAAATAGTTATTAAAAAAGATAGAGAGATTAGTTTACTTTTACTCATGTCAAGCTGTGATAAAATTCTTCTCTCTCTCTCTTTATTATTTGTAATTTCTTCCTCAACCAATTAAAACAATAATTTAAGGAAAGGTTTAGAGAGTATTTTACATAGGAGAAGAATAAAAAGAATTCTACAAATTGGTTGCCAAAGAAGGCTGGCGAGCTCTCCTTTTCCCTTTAGATTTTTCCTACCCCAAATTAATGAGTAACATTCTACACTTTCTAGACATTGTAACCTCATTTTCTAAAGTTTTTAATCCCTTAGCACTGTCTCTTTTAATCCCTCTCTACACTTTTATTCACTAATTACCTTAAATTATAATTTATTCCTTCAATTTAGTCCTTCCTTTAATGTATAAATCACTAATTACTCAATCACTTACATGCCCCAACAGTAGCTTAAATACCAAATATTTCATAAAACAGACAATTAAGGTTTTTTTAATTTAAACCCCATATAATCACTTACTTTAATACTTCTCGGGTCATTTTGAGACCTTACATTTCTTTCCACCTTAAAAGAATATCATCGTCGAAATTCACATTATACTAAACAATTTTGTCCATAATAATCTCATTATCTTATATTTCCCCTTTATAATCCATTATATATCCAGTTTCCTTTTAGTATCCCAAAATTACTCTATATCTTTGAATGCATCATGTTTATCATATCAAAATTATGTACAACTCATCTCTGACTTTCAGCATTACTATCATCTTCTCCTATTTTTTTAAAAAATCTAGACTCAAACATATTATTACACTTGACTAGTCACATCAAATCTTTATAAACATGGATATACACTTATGTCTTATCTCTTACATTCCTTACCTCTTACCTTACCATCACTAGCTCTCTTGTAATATCATTTTTCCCATAGTGGCAATCTTTTTTTCTTCCTAACTTTGTCACCCTCAATGTATACACTTTTAATTCCCCTTCAAGTGAGACTCATGAACATGTTCTAATTTAATGAGGATCTTAATTAATAGATGATGTTAATGTATGAAATGAGAATGAAATATGCTTTCATGTATGTAATATGATACAAATGTATCGTCAATGTTTGCATCATCCCACATCATGAGATGTTTAGATAATTCCCCACATTATTGGGGAATTACTAACAAATATACAAAGTTTCACAATCAATCTAGATTAAATCCCATGCTAAACTCATATAGAAGTAGCCCTTTTACTTCACAATGAACTCTTTTCATGTATCCAATCAAAATAATCTCCATCCATAATATTCGCACACAGATACTATAATCCAAAAGACTAACCACATATATATAATAAACTATATAGTCTAGAGATGGCATCTCATCCTTAGGGATTCTTACTTTTGAATTACTTTTCTATCATCTTCAAACTCTTTCCTTACTCTACTATCTTTGAGAAATAGGAATGCTTGCATTAGATCAACACATAACTAATCAATATCATATCCTCATATTCCTAGACTCTTACTAGCCAAAACTGCCTAAACCTCTACTTTGATAGCAAAATGTAATGCCCTTACTACAGAAGGATCCAAAACCTATCATTCATATCTATCACAAGCATTCAGCATATTCATGTACATATCCAACATTAATTTGTTGCACATATATCTAGATAATACATGATTATTGCATATTTAGATTTTATAGGTTCACAAGTGCGACTATCATCTGCACTTCTCTTTTATATCAAAATCATTATTTTGTTAAACATTACAAGTTGCATACTATTACTATTACAATTATAAATTTCTTTACAAATGCACATTTACATATCACGAAGACAAAATAAGTAGCACGTGGGACACTTTAGCCCTAGCCTTTTATGTTGACCATTCTCTAGCATGCTTTGTCCCTCAGTGATCCTCATAGAGCACCTACATAGAAAAAAACCCGCACTAAGCGAAAAGGCCTAGCATGGAAAGTTCAATAAAAATAACTACTCATAATGATTAAAATAAAACATGTAAAAAATTAATCATGAAATATAATAAACTTTGTTTACACATACCATGCCAATAAATAATAGAAAAAATCACTTATATGAACAATAAATTATTACTTTCAATTATAATAACAAAAATTCATATGTAAGCACATATATTCATTCATTGACATTTGTTACTTTCATGTAGTAATCATATATTCTATAATGCAACTTTTTACTTTCAATTCACTTTTCAATATAAGTGTATGCCTAAGTTCTATGGGCATTGAAAATGGTTGCTATGGATACCTAAAGGTATCAATCTTGTAGGATACCCAAAGGTGTCAAAACTGTAGGACTTAAATAGGGTCAAGACTATAGGTCCTAATTTAGGAGTAACTATAGGACCAAAATGGGGATAATACTGTAGTAGCTACAATATCACCCTATAGGCATGCTTATCTATTCGCTACAAAGAACCATACGTAGGCATTACTTCCTTTTCCATATAATTTCACTCTGTATATTCATATAACATCAAAATCAGTAAACATATGTATTGATATATATCTTTTAATAATAATTCCAATTACACTCTTAGATACTCAATCACATATCACTTTCATTTAATGTCACTTTATTCATCAAATTTGTTCACTATAAATATTAGTAAACAAGTATGAACATGCATACAAATTTATTTTCAACAACAAACATAATTGTA
The DNA here is from genome assembly GCA_037975025.1 of Excoecaria agallocha. NCBI lineage: Eukaryota > Viridiplantae > Streptophyta > Magnoliopsida > Malpighiales > Euphorbiaceae > Excoecaria > Excoecaria agallocha. The sequence goes on from CM075819.1 coordinate 31,077,973, forward strand.
TCCTTGCATACTTACACTTACATACTCTTTGGTACATCCTTAAAACTAAATTTGGAACTATGCATGCATAACTTGAATATACATGATGAAACACAATACCTTTTTATCATACACATATATAATAATACGGTTCATTCCCTTAGTATAAGCTTTAGAATATTCATATATATATATGTACTTGTTTATGTTCAAATGGTCTCTTAATTATAGATCATAATTTAGTCTCAAGTCCACATGTCCAAATATTCTTATACATACATTTATGTTATTCATATGTCATGTTTCTTATTAGTCCTTTTATAAACATTAGAGGTGTTAAGAGTAATACATAGATTATAACATATGCTAATAATTCTTTATATTTAGGCCTAATTGGTGTTCATATCTCAATGTGACATTATGTATTTCACTTACATAATATCATGCTATATCCCTAGACATGTGTTAATAATGTTCTAAAAATGTTCGAAAAAGTTCAAAAACTATTCGTTAGCGTTTCGAGGGCTAGAATCCAAGTATAGGCTGGAATAGGTGGTAACTTAATTGGGATTGCCTTTGTCTTGGCTAGATCGATTAAATCTAATTTGATTGAGAAGGCTATGACCCAGCTAGGATAGAAGAGGCTTAATCAAGTTGATTTAGAAACCTAAACTTTTTAGTAAAATAACAGTTCTATCTCAACTTGTACAGAGCTTTTAGCCTAGTAAATGTGGTTTTGAAGGATTCTTTCTTTAGGAAAATATTTACTCTATGTGTATATTTTTTATAGCATTAAAATCATCCCCATAAATGAATGGCATTAAACACTTGACCAAACCTTAATAAGTGTATTGGATTGATAAGTAATATAGAGGAGTATTTTTAAGACCCCAAAAATTATCGAACCTTAAAGATTGGTTTATGTAAATAAACTTGATTGATTATGAATATGTGCATAGAATTTCTCGATTTATTTGTTGATTAAGACTACAACAACTAGACTTAAGTGAACAAAATTAAAGTAATTTAAAGTGAAAATGTAAAACATACAATGGCAATAAAAATGGAGTATAAAGATTTAAATGAAACGATAACTAAAAATGTTGTTCAAGGATCAAATCCTTCCCAAACCCAATGCAAAACACATTATCAACATAACATTTATATGATTTAGATATGGATAACCAAACTAGACCCAAGTTTTCCATTTCGGACCCAACTATTCTAACTACCTGATTTCCCATTTCGGAGCCAATCCAATAGTTAGCTTAAGCACAAGTCTAATAAATCCTAGATACGGATTTACTTCCAATTTTGAAGCCAATCAACCCAATGCCTATTTAATTTCCCACCTATTTCTGGATCTACAATGCACTAACTTTAGATCTAATAGCCTTTAGAATAGAATTGCCATCAAACACACAATTTAATTAAGCATGTAAAAATAAAGCATACATGATATCCAATCTAAACAAGGAAAAACCCATTAAACTTGAATAATATAACAATTACATACTTTTATAAAATCAATATCAAGATCATCATAAGGCAAAAGAATCATCTGAACATATATTCAATTAGATAAACACCATAGTCATACATGGGCATAGGGTTTAAAGATCCCCCAAACAACAAAGGACTACTCATTACACATTGTATTAAATGAAAAAGGCATAGCAAAAGAAACTATTGGATCCATTTTTTTGAAACTAGAAATGAAATTTGAAGGAGTCTCTTTTCTCCAATCCAATAAGCTTTGATAGAAACTAATGCAAATCTAAAGTTTTTACTATTGAATCTATAAAACCCTAATAAAAATGAAGCTTTTACAATAGAAAGAAAGCTTAAAAACCTTAAAACTATTGAAAAAAATACAAAAAAGTTAAGAACTATGTTTTTCCTCTCTTTTCTCATCTTTAAGCCAAACAAATTTTTCTACTTTTATAGCACTTGAGGTGACATAAGATGGAGGCTATTTATTCTCTATTATGTCTAGTTGATTAAAATAGCACTATAGCATGACACATGGTAGAAACTATTTAGTCTCTATCATGGGTACCCTTCTGGATTGAATCTATTCAAAATTTGGGTTGCACATAATGGAGACTGATTAGTCTTTACTGCATGCAAGATAAGTGATACACTTTTGCAAATCTACATGGCATATAGTGGAGACTAATTAGTTTATACCGTTTATAACATAAAAATTCTGTAAAAAGTCAAAATTTCACCATTTAGCACACCAAAACTTGACAAATCTAAAAATAATCCAATTTGGCACAAAAAAAGGAATTTAACCCATAAAATATGAAAAACTTGCAAAATGAGACATAAATAAAGACAAAAATACACTAAAAATAATTACTAAATTAGAGTTATAGGTCATCCAGGAAATAAGACATATTGGTATTGCGCTTTTTATTAGCACATGATGTGTGAATTGATTACTATTATACGTTGAGGGATAGTATCTGAGATTTGATTGATTTCTAATAGATACTTGATCTAGAGATGAGAACTAAGAAATAGGAAACTTATAATGTTGTGCTCCGACCTGTGCTTATGATGGGGTCAGGGTTGCTAGAGTGTTATGTTCTTAAGGACCTATATGGTAATGAGTACTTAGCTATCACCAGCAAGGCTCAGGACAATGAAAAAGATCTGAATGCAAGTGCAAAAGAGTCAATAGGAGTAGAAAAGTAAGGGAATTGATTTAATTGGTTGATATATGGGATACAGATAGTAAAGCTAAGTCAATTAAGGCTGGAGAGGAGTTGAGAGACCTATGGGAAATTGATGAAGATAATAAGGAAATGGTGAATAAAAAGATGGTATAAGCCATCATGAAAAGTGGCAAAGTTGCACCTAAGGTTGAAAGACAGCAGGAGCCCATTGTACCCACGAAAGAGCAAGCCTTAAATGATATTTTAGCCCTTAAGCAACTTGAGAAGATACCTACTTAAATTTTAATCTAGGATCTATTAAGGCAGTCATCTTCTTATAGGCAAAAATTGGTGAAAGCTTTGTGCAAATCAACTATTGTTGTAACCATATCTCCATCCAAACTACAAGAGATGGTGAAAGGGAATTCTAAAGAGAAAATTTTATTCACTAACATGGACCAAACCTTTGAAGGATAAGAGCATAACCGACCTTTGTCTATTAGGGCTAAGGTGAATGGTAAGCATACTACATATGTGATGGTGGATGATAGCTCTTCTATCAATTTATCATAATAGCAGCCTACGGTATTGATGAGACCATGTTCACTAAGTCTAAGCTCACTATAATGACCTATGACAATTCTAAGAGGCAAGTTACTGGCACTTTTAAAGTAATGGTTAAAATAAGGCCTATTAAAATAGAGGCAGAGTTTGTAGTTCTTCAGATATGATAACTTTAATTTTATTGTTTAATTTTAGTATATTTTTGTTTGTGTCTATGTCTTATTTTGCATGATTTTTAGTGTTTTGTGTAATAACTTTCTCTTTTTATGCCAAATGAAATTATATTGATATTTAAAATGTTTTAGTGTGTTTAATGGGGTAATTTTGACTAATGTGCAGAAAAATAGGCAAAGAGCACGACTGAAACAAAAGGTCCCAGCTGTGCCCATTGAACAATCCCCAATCTGCACAATTTCATTTTTTGGAAAGATTTGTAGACATCATAATCCGATATACACCGTTGAAAATGTAGACTAAGATGTTATAAAGGTATGGTTAAACTTTTAGCTCAATCCAACGATGAAATATCCAGAAATTGATAAATTTATGGGACTAGTTTTTCTTCTCTCAAGGGCCACGGCTGCAACCATTTTGTCCCAGCTGTGGCCAATTCAGAACTCGAGTTTTTTAGTCCAGAAGGTGCACATGGCTAAGAAAAAAGTGTCTCAAACATGCCTAACCTAACTGGACACGGATGGGATACTTTTGTCTCGGTCGTGGCCATCCGCATATCTCTATAAAAGCTACATTTTTTCGACAGAAGAGGAAGGGAAAAGGAGGAGAGCCGCCACACTTAGACCTAGGGTTTTTTCCTCCAATTTTCATGTGTTTTCCCTTCATTTTATGTTGTAGGTTAGATTTAATTCAATGTAAACCTTAGGTTAGATTTATTTCCATTGTAAATTAGGGTTAGATTCAATTTTATGCATTTACTTTAAGTTATATTCTTTATTTTGCTAGAGCATTGAAGGAGAAGGCTTGGATTTGGATTGGAGCTTCACAAGTTACAAATGGCTTCATAGGTTTCCTCTTTCCTTTCTCTTTTTACTTTACTTATGATTAATTTGTAGTTTTGTTGGTTAGGGATCTTTGAATCCCCTACTCACAATGTGAATATTGAACATATTTTGATTTATACATGAATGAATGGTCTATTTTACTGTTACTTATTTGTATCTCATGGTTTTTCAATCTATCAAGTTATCTTCCATGCATGGATAAATGGTTCTTATCATATGTCTTGATTGGTATTAATCTTAGTGGATTGGATAATGTGAATGATTTTGCTTAGTTTTTTCATCATGAATGTTGTCTATTTTGGATGGCTCCGAAATGGGACTTTAGATGTGCAGTATTTGTTATTTTAAGACAAGAGTGTGGAGTGAAATAGATGTATTTTGGGTTGCTTGGCTCCAGAATGGGATGGCAAACTGAACTTCGGATGTTAGACTCGTGCTTAGGCTAGTTGTTAGGCTGGCTCTGGAATGGGATATTTAACAACTAGAATAGCTGGCTCTGGAATGGGACACTTGGGTTAAAAGGATTATCCCAAATTCATTCATGTATGCTTTTAGGTAAAAATTTATTCACACAAGGTACGGGGTGGATGAGTGAACCCGAGCAATGTTTTAACTAATGTTTTAATCTCCAGTTTAATTAACTTTATCTTATTTATTTATTTATTTTGTTAATTAGATTTAGGATGCTCTCTCAATAAAAAACTTGGGAATTTATTTCAAATTAACTCGCTCAACTCTAGATATCTAGCTTAAAATAGCCCTTATCCCTTGGGTTCGATATTTGTGTGTCTTAACTATACCCCACTTTATTACCTGTCGATCTAGTATACTTGCTAGGGTCACAACAAGTTTTTGGCACCGTTGCCAGGGATAACGGTGTTATTTGTTTTATATCTTTATTTGAGCTTAGTTTGAGATTTTCTTTTGATTTGGTGTTATTATTTGCAGGAAGATTATGATGCACTTTCAAATGTGCATGGTTCTCTCCAAGATGATGAAATGGTTCCATTGAGAGCACAAATGGAAGAGTTGAGGAGAAAAATGCGAGAAATGCAGTACTCACATCAACCTTCAACATTCTGCTCATTGCCATCTTTTAAAGATCCTGGTTCACAATAGAGATCGCAAGAGTCATGTGCCTCTAAAGTTTAAGTCCTCATTGAATTACTTGAAAGTAAAGATAGGAAATTAAGAGCTGAAAGAGAAGAATAGATGGCCATAATTAATTTTCAATAGAAAAAGATAAAAAACCAAGAGGCTATATTGCAAAATCAAGATAATTTGTTGAAGACTCAAGAGCATCTACTGAGAGATCAAGACTTGGGACTGAAAAGCCTAGAATCTAAGTTGGAATTCTTGAGTAATTCTATGGAGAATCGAGGTGATGGTGATAAGGAGAAATTGAGTCATGCCCAGCCAGTAGATAATGAAGAAATCAAGTATGGGGTGCATGCATTGGAGAAGGGACAAATCATTATTGAAGACAAGATCTGTAGCTTAGAGAATGAATTCCAATCTCTTGTGAAGGGTGTGTCACCAAAAGAGCAAGAATTGTTTAACTCTCAAGTGAAAGCACTAAATTCAATCCACTTAAAGAGTTTATTAAGGCTAGAAGAGTCAGAGAAGTACGTGTATGAACAACCCAAGGTGGAGGGGTACTTCATCGAAGACATGGTGTTGCTTACCTTGGTGAATTTCGATAGGTTTCTCCTACTGATGGGGGAAAACAGGGAGCAGAGTCCAGAGAGACCAACATTTGGGTCACAAACTCAGCCACCTGACAGTAACACTAGTCAAATTGGGACTCATTAAACAAAAACTATTTATCTTTCTCTACTCTATAATTAGTTTGTTTATTTTGCTTGCTTTTATTTTAAGTTTCTAGTTTTTGTGTGTGCTTTTGTTAAATGTTTGGTGATTCATTTCAGCAATAGTGATTTTTGCATGAAAAGTATTAGAAATGAGTATGCATTTGTATCCATTTTGGCATGGTGAGAATGAATTCACCTCATTTAGCTATTTTTGAGTTTTACTTTATAGTAATTCTATGTTTTATGTTAATTTTTGTATTTAATTTATTTTGCTATTGTTTTAATTTTAATTTTAAAATTTATGTTATTATTTTGTTATTTCTAGTTTAACTTTCACTTGTATTTTTATTTTAGTTTAGTTGTGATATTTGTTGTTGTTATTGCATGCTTTTACACCTTAGTTAGCTTACCCTCATAGTTGTTCCTGTTGTGAACAATCTTGAACTTAGAAATAGAAAGCATTATTTAGATTAGTTGAAATAGTAAGAGAGTGGTTGATTGTTGAACGAATTTTTTCTTTTTCGGTAGGTTTCAATTAGATCAATACTAATAAGTCTCTTAATAAATGTACACTTTGGCCCTTTTTTAAAAAATAAAAAATAAAAACCCGTGAATGAAGTTGATTGAGTTGGAATTTTAGAGCGCTAGAACCTTCCTCATCACCCTTCAAAGAAATAAAATGACTCAAAAATGAGATTAGAAATGACTTAAACAATATTTTTTTATCAAATTTTGAAAAGACTTTTGACCAACCTTTATTTTATAATATCCCTTACAAGCCCCGTTGAGCCTATTTGAGCTTGCTAAATGCATGTTTATTTTATATTTATTGCTTATACTTGCATTTTGATCCCTTAAGCCTAAAAGCCTTTGTCTTAGCCATTTTGAACTGGCCATTCTAGAAGTAGGTGAGATAAGTTTTTCTTGGAAAGTGCTAGTGAGTAAAGGGTTGTTCTTCAATTGTTAGATTCTAGTATTAGGGATACATTGCCAATATTGAGTGAGATTGAAAAATTTCAGAAAGTAGTTCCTCTTTAAGAAGAATTTTTATGAGTCCCTAATTATAAATTGTAAAATTGATTGTTTTAGCTATTAAAAAAAGGGAAAAAGGAAAAAAAAAGAAAAAAGAAGAAGAATAAAGCTAGCAATCTTGGTTTTATCTAAGTGTGGGGTACTCTATATATAGAGGAGAAGGATTTTAAGCACTTTAAATGTCAATTGAGCTAAAATCTTGGTAAAATATTTAGAGAGGATTCTTCTTCTTCCTTGAGAAATGTTCTAAATTTTTGATACCTTAAGCTTGGCAATGATGATGAGTGAGTAAAAGTAGAGTTGAAGTCTTATTTTTAGAAGAAAAAGGGTGAGTTAAGGTAGAAATAGTAGTTCAAACTTGTGTATCTTAATCTTTTTTATTGATAGCCATACCTTAGCCACATTATAAACTTTTATGTCCTAAAGATATTTTCTTATTGAAAGTTATATGTAGAGATGACCTTTGTGATGGAATATGACATGGCATTTATATGATGATCATGCAGCGGAAAAATAATAAAATCGATCATACAAGCCACTCAATCCATAAACTAAAATTGAAAACATGCAATTTTAGGGTTTTAAAACTTACAACTTTAGATGCACTTCAAGATTTGATTTTGATGATGACCAGCAATCAAGAAGGATATATTTGCCTTATATCTTCACCACCAATGCCAAAGGAATAGCCTTTATGCCACTCCTATCTATGTTCACACACACAATTGCAATGACGGCTTAAAATCGAGATTGCTAGCTCTCTGTTTAAGTATTGTGTAATGGCAAAGGATTGAAGCTACAAGATTTGATATTGCATTTCTTTTAGGTTGCTATTACTGCCCAATAACACAAGAGAACAAGGAACAATCCTTTTCTCCTTGTGAATTCGGCCAAGAAAATTTTTATGAGGGAGAGAACAAGTTCACGCCTTAGGGTTTCTTTTTGGTATTAATTCAAAATATATCACTTTCTTTTTTAAGTGATAATGCCAAGATATATCTCCTTTTTTGTAGCAAAATCATCCTTAATCACTTCCTTAAAATAAGTAACATAAAATGATTCAAACTCTTTTGAATTAATTTGAAATAACCATAAGACATTTAATCAAATAAATCACTTAATTTAAGAATTATACGTGTGCCGAAATTCCCTTGATATTTACCTTGGAATTTTGGTCACTCCATCTTTTATTTAAGTGGTTTAATTTGATTTAAATTCTTTTAGGCTTTAATACTCAATTAACTTAATTAATACAATATAATTAATTAATTGAAATTAAACATTATGGGCTAAATTTCTCTCTCTCATGGACCAAGGTCCAATAGCAATTTTAATACCCATTACATACATTAATTTGACTTTAATTAAAAGCCCAAATTAAGCCCAATGCTTTGTGTGCGATCCTATAGGTCCATTTAATATTGGCAATGAATTAATTCAAAAGCTATATATATTCTCTAGCAAGATATTATAGCATTCCAAATTAAATGAAATTGCAAATGGCATTTAGTGACCTAATGCAATTTTGCATAGTCCCTTACCCATAAATATCGGAATTAATATAAGGTATGGAACTAGTCATCCTTATATATATTAATTCCTTTCTTAATATTCTAGTGACATTGAACTCTCAGATAAATAATGATTACTCATTATTTCATTTCAGTACGGCCATACACTTCTCAGTTCACTGATCAAGTGGCCGATGATATTTTCTCTTTTTATAGAGAGGGGTAATCCCTTCACTTCTATCATTCTCTCTAACATGAATCAATATATAACCAAGCATACCCATACTTTTCACTCTGTTACGAGCACGTTAGGTGTATGTCAAAGTACACACTAATTTATAAAGAGTTTCATAGAGATTTTAGGTCTAAGAACTCCGATGCAAAACTTGCATATGAGAAATACTTATGACTTGTACCATGTAGTGTTTTCATGAACGGATCGAGTCTAGATACCATGTTCTAAACATGTATCTATGATCTCTGATTGACACTCTTGTCCTTATAATCCATAAAACGGAACTCAACTTATCAGAGTGAGCATACTAGTCTTAATTCATTGTTATTCCCATAACAATGACTGACTAGGGATATTTAGTATGAAGTCTCTATTATTTCAAGGTCTTACAACCATGTGCCTGACACATGATAACTTAAACTGAAACAACATTCTTTGATAGTTCTATCAATTGATATGCACAGGAATACAATGGATGAAACAAATGCCTCATTTATTAACTAAAGTGTTTTATTACAATGTATTAGGGCTAGGGCTTACACTAACACTTTGGGTTATGGTTCTAAAGGAGAGGTTTATGGCATCTCTTAAGTTTCGAGAGCAAAACCATGTGTGCAATCTTTTGTACATAAATTCTTTTCTCAATTATTGGATTACACTAGAAATTTTTGGTTTTAAAAGTTGTTTTTGGTTTTAAAAGTTGTCTTAATCTTTTTTTGGAAAGAGATTTGCTAGTATGGTCTAGTTGAGTCTTTTCCATTTAAGACTTCATTTAGTGACTTCTACTAAAGTGTTGGTCTACTTTTTCTAAATTTGTGTTTTTTTTTACTTTGAGTTTTAGTATATGGGAATGTGGTTTGTTCATTTTCTCGAGGGTGAGCAAAAGCTAAGTGTGGGGTATTTGATAACTTCAATTTTATTGTTTAATTTTAGTATATTTTTGTTTGTGTATATGTCTTATTTTGTATGATTTTCAGTGTTTTGTGTAATAACTTTCTCTTTTTATGCCAAATGAAATTATATTGATATTTACAATATTTTAGTGTGTTTAATGGGATAATTTTGCCTTATGTGCAGGGAAATAGGCAAGAGCACGGCTGGGACAAAATGGTCCCAGCTGTGCCCATTGAAGAATCCCCAATCCACACCATTTCATTTTTTGGAATAATTTACAAACATCAGAATCCAATCTCCATTGTTGAAAATGTAGACCAAGATGTTAGAAAGGTATGGTTAAAATTTTAGCTCGATCCAATGGTGAAATATCCAGACACTGATAAATTTATGGGACTAGTTTTTCTTCTCTCAAGGGCCACGACTGCCACCATTTTGTCCCGGTCGTGGCCAATGTAGAACTTAAGTTTCTTTGTCCAGAAGGTGCACACGGCTGAGACAAAAGTTTCTTAACCATGCCTAACTTGATTGGGCATAGCTGGGACACTTTTGTTTCAGCTGTGGCCATCAGCAAATCTCTATAAAAGCCACATTTTTTTGGTAAAAAAGGAGGAGAGCCGCCACACTTAGACCTAGGTTTTTCCTCTAATTTTCTCATGTTTTCCCTTCATTTTGTGTTGTAGATTAGATTTAATTCAATGTAAACCTTAGATTAGATTTATTTCCAATGTAAGTTAGGGTTAGAATTAATTATCAAAATTTACTTTAAGCTATGTTCTTCATTTTGCTGGAGCTTTAAAGGAAGATGCTTAGTTTCGGATTGGAGCTTCACGAGCTACAAATGGCTTCATGGTTTTCCTCTTTCCTTTCTCTTTTTACTTTAGTTATGATTAAATTGTAGTTTTGTTGCTTAGGGATCTTTGAATCCCCTACTCACAATGTGAATATCGAACATATTTTGATTTATACATAAATGAATGGTCTATTTCACTGTTACTTATTTGTATCTCATGGTTTTTCAATCTATCAAGCTATCTTCCAAGCATGGATAAATGGTTCCTATTATATGTCTTGATTTGTATTGAGCTTAGTGGATTAGATACTGTAAATGATTTAGCTCAATTTTTCAATCATGAATGTTGTCTATTTTGGATGGCTCTGGAATAAGACTTTAGATGTGTAGTATTTGTAATTTTAAGACTAGAGTGTGGAGTGAAATAGATGGGTTTTGGGCTTTTTGGCTCCGGAATAGGATGGCAAACCGAACTTAGGATGTTAGACTCATGCTTAGGCTAGTTATTGGGCTAGCTTCGAAATAGGACATTTAGCAACTAGAATAGCTAGCTCTGGAATAGGACGTCTGGGTTAAAAGGGTTATCCTGAATTCATTCATGTATGCTTTTAGGTAAAAATTTATTCACATTGGGTATGGGTTGGATGAGGGAACCCGAGCAATGTTTTAATGAATGTTTTAATCTCTAGTTTAATTAGCTTTATCTTATTTATTTATTTATTTTGTTAATTAGATTTAGGATGCTCTCTCAATTAAAAACTTGGGAATTTATTTCAGATTAACTCGCTTAACTCTAGATATCTAGCTTAAAACAGCCCTTATCCCTTGGGTTTGATATTTGCATGTCTTAACTATACCCCACTTTATTACTTGTCGAACTAGTATACTCATTAGGGTCGCAACAAGATACCAGCTAATTTCTCTCTATTATTGGGATGACCTTGGTGTTCCTTCCACCTGTGAGGACCCAATCATGGCCCTAATAGGATTATAGCTAATTAATCAGGATTAAGGTTTAATAAGGTAAAATTTGATTATTTAGTATTATTGAAGTTAAGTCACATTAAGGATATATTGGTAATTATACACATGTGTATTGGAGTGCAGCTAAAATAGTAAGGAAGGATGCAATTGAATTCAATAAGAAGTTTGGCGTTGAATGTTAAGGAAATAAGTTTTAAGGGGTTAAAATGTATAAGGGCATTTTGAAAATTTCTCTTTGAGAGATATTTACCCCACTAAGTCCTTTATTTAGCTTCTTAAAGAAGAAACCCTTGGGGAATTGGATATGGGGATCGGCTAAGGCAAGAGAGTTCTCTCTTTCTCTCTCTCTCTCTCTCTCTCTCTCTCACTCTCTCACTCTCTGGTTATGGGTTGAAGAAGAGAAACCTAGGTTTTTGGTGTTTCAACCTTAAAAAGGTAATGTTTTTCTCTCATGGATCACTTTTTTATGTTTGATTTATTAGAACTAAGGATGTATAGAGAGATGATATATCATGTATGTTATCTCAATGTACAAGGAGAATAAAGGAATCAAGAGAAAAAGGGATGGATCAAGTAAAGTGAGGGAGGCTTCAATGTCAGGTACGGGATTCATTGTTTTGGGATGGTTATTGTGCATGATTTCCCTATCATGTTGTATGTTCCTTAATAATGAGATTAAAGGTTTAATCTAATAGGTGTTGGTGATTATAACATGATTAGTAAGATAAATGATCATGTAAACAAGTGGGAAAGTGAAATTTAAGGTTTAATTCCTGTTATGCATAATCAAAATTCTAGGTTTACCCCATTTCTTCCAATGCATGGCCACTCACCATGTTTCTCCTTGATGTACACGGCCACATGATGTATTCTTTTTCTCACACCCATGGCCACGTGATGCTTTTCTCCTTCTCACCCACGGCCATGTAATGCTATTTTATTCTCACATGGCCACGCATGTTTTTCCTGTTGGAAACACACGGCCACGTGTGTGCTTCCTCTGGGAAATACACGGCCACATGTGTGGTTTCCTCTGGGAAAAACACGACCATATGTGTGTGTTCCTCTTGGAAACACACGCCCACTTATACCTTTATTCATGGGAATGCATGGCCAAGTGATGTTTCTCTTCTCATTGCACACGGCCACTCACTCTTTTTCTTAGAAATGCATAACCAATTACCCTTGTCATTGCTATACACGGCCAAGAATAACCTATTATTTTTCTTCTTACATGGCCACATGTGCTTCTTGTACACATAATCCTAAACAATAATCACCCATAATCATAAACAAGAAAAGTATGTTGAACCCAAAATTGATGTATTCTTTGATGAAAGGAATGATATGCATTCTTCTATGAAAAGTGGCTTGAAGCCAAATGATGTGCTAAGTAAAGAAGAATATGTTAATCAAAGATGTCTTAAAATTTAAGCCTACGGGTCTTAGTTCAGTTATGGATTAGATAGGCATGCCTAGAGGGATACAGTTGCAGCTGCCATAGTTGACCCCATTTGGGTCTTGTTCCTTAATGGAACCATCGTATGACCCCTTTTGGGCCCATAGTTTTGTTCCTTGCTGGAACCATTGCTTGACCCCGTTTGGGTCCATTGTTTGATATCTTTGGATATCCATAATTTGATACCTTCAGGTATCCATTGCTCCCATTATCCACCTTTTGAACTAGTATTTAGGCAGGCTATTAAAGAAGGTAAAATATACACAAGATAAATTAAAACATGCATCGATTGCTCTATTTATGTGATGTAAGCATCAGGAATGACATATTGTTTGATTGTTTTAAATTCTTTTGACTATAAACTATTTTATGAAATGAAATGTTATGCTTTGTAATACATGATGGAAATGTCACACTCCAATTAAAGAAGATCCCTATATGAGTATCGGTATGAGATGGTTCCACCGATGGGATTCAATAGAAGTTATAAGAACTATAACATGTGCAGTATGCTTCATGTACTCTATTTATAAAATGCATACATGTGACATTGAAACTTTGTCTTATAATATTGATATGTAATGCTTGTTCTTTATGATCACCTGCCACCCTATCAAACAGTTTATTTATATATATAAAAGTTTACACACATGTAGACATAATGATAACATTCATTTAACCAAGTGCAATGAATGACATAGAATGATGCTTGTAAGAGAATCAGGTTAGCATGCTAAGATAACATGAAGGATGTAAAGTTTGTGAATCTCATATTAAAATTGTATGATATATGTGAAGTAATTATGCCTACCAGGACTAATTGTAGATGCTATATGACTTAAGTATGCCTTTATATTATGAATTAATGTTGATTGCCTCTCTTAGGTGACAATGTGATTTAAAGTAATGAGTGGAAATCTTTTGCCATTAATAACTATGATGTTTAGACTATTGATTAAAAAGGATTATAAGATGCATGATTTATACTAGGTTAAGAAAAGTAAAGGGTACGATGATGGTGATAGTGATGAATGGCTAAGCTTTTAGGAAATGAGATAAGTTTTATAATACATTCAATTATTCTAAACATGATACCCATTGGTAAGTTTGAAGACTCTCCTAAGAATGTTAATTATGAAATGAAGAATATAATAGACTCATATGTTATCCTATGTGATTGTGAAAGCTTTATACATGTATGTGATGAATTGTGGAAAGAGCATTATCTTTATATATATACATATATAGAGTTTCGTTCCCCATTAAGCTTTATAGCTTAGCACGGGTTTGTTTATCCATGTAGGTTTCAAGATAAGCGACAGAAGATCGGGCAAGATGTAGTTGTCTTGAGGAATTTAGGATGCTTGAAGGCCATTTATATTATGATTATTTATCGGTAAGCTTCATTATTTTATTGTTGAATGTAATGATGGCCTGTGTTATTATTATTCTTAGTATTTCTGCCTGATCTCTCTTAGGTATGATGATGATTGATGATTATCTGTGGTTAAGGAATGAGGGTGTTAATGTTAGTGGTATCAGAGCCAAAGTTGAGTCTTTTTTGGGCAATAAAGAATTAAGGAATTATTTAGAAAGATTAAGATGATATTGGTCTAGATCATGGTGTTATTGTTAACGGCATACATGTTGACGATTATGATAGGTATTTGACCTATGATTGATATATATTGGACCATTAGCAAGATTTTGGCAGAGATTGTGAGATGATATCCAAGGAATTATAAATATATCTTGCCTCCTGGCATTAGAAGTGCTTAAATGCCTTAATGTTTTATGATTGAGGTATAGCATAAGATTGATTATAAATATATTTAGAGTATTTATTAAGATGTTTGAGGAGAAGTTCATATGCCTAGAAAAGAACTTGATCTTTGGCATAAATGAAGATGCAAGATGTCAAGGTTGTTAGGATACTTAGGATAAGAAATACAATGAGCATAAGAGTATCTAAAAATCGGAGATAGATACATATGATTATAGATGATGAGTTTTGTATGCATGTAGAGAATTTTTATGGTTATAGTTGCTTATAGCTAAAGCACGGCTAAGAATTTCCAGCAATAATGATAAAGATTGCCAATTTTGAATTTCGAGGGCGAAATTCTTTTAAGGGGGAGAGAATTGTGAGGACCCAATCATGGCCGCAACAAGATTATAGTTAATTAATCAGGATTAAGGTTTAATAAGGCAAAATTTGATTATTTGGTATTATTGAAGGTAAGTCAAATTAAGGATATATTGGTAATTATGCACATGTTTATTAGTGTGTAGCTAAAATAGTAAGGAAGGATGCAATTGAATTAAATAAGAAGTTTGGAGTTGAATGTTAAAGAAATAAGTTTTATGGGGTTAAAATGTATAAGGCCATTTTTGAAATTTCTCTTTGGGAAATATTTACCCCACTAACTCTTGTATTTAGATTCTTGAAGAAGAAACCCTTGGGGAATTAGATGTAGGGATCGGCTAAGGCAAAAGATTTCTCTCTCTCTCTCTCTCTCACTCTCTCGTTACGGGTTGAAGAAGAGAAACCTAGGGTTTTGGTGTTTTAACTTTATGAAGGTAATGTTTTCCTCTCATAGATCTCTTCTTTATGTTAGATTTAATGGAACTAAGGATGTATAGGGAGATGATATATCATGTATGTTATCGCCATGTACAAGGAGAATAAGGGAATCAAGAGCAAAAGGGATGGATTAAGTAAAGTGAGGGAGGCTTCAATGTCAGGTATGGGATTCTTTGTTTTGGGATGGTTACCGTGCATGATTTGCCTACCATGTTGTATGTGCCTTGGTAATGAGATTAAGGGTTTAATCTAAAAGGTTTTGATGATTATAACATGATTAGTAACCTAAATGATCATGTAAGCAAGTGGGGAAGTGAAATTTAGGGTTTAATTCCTATTATGCATAATCAGAATTCTGGGTTTATCCCATTTCTTCCTATGCATGGCCACTCACCATGTTTCTCCTTGATGTGCACGACCATGTGATGTATTCTTCTTCTCACACCCATGGCCATGTGATGCTTTTCTCCTTCTCACCCATGGCCATATAATGATTTTTTCTTCTCACATAGCCACGCATGTGTTTCCTCTTAGAAACACAAGGCCATATGTGTGTTTTCGCTAGGAAATACACGGCCATGTGTGTGGTTTGCTTTGGGAAACACACTGCCACGTGTATGTGTTTCCTCTTGGAAATACACGGCCACTCATACCTTTATTCATGGGAATGCAAGGTAAAGTGATGTTTCTCTTCTCATTGCACACGACCACTCACTCTTTTTCTTGGAAATGCACAACCAATTACCCTTGTCCTTGTTATACACGACCAAGCATAACCTATTGTTTTTCTTGTTGCATAGCCACATGTGCTTCTTATACACATACTCCTAAACAATAATCACCCATAATCATAAGTTTGACGATATCTCAAAGTTATTAAAAGAGTTACCTAAGCAGGATGAATAAAGTTAGTTGAAATGTGAGGATGATTATTGCTCACTAAGTAATGCCTAATATGTAAGTTAAATGATGATGGATTAATAGATTATGAAAGCCGATATTCCATGTTAAAGTCTATAGAGGTATAATTTAGAAAAGCAAGATCGTAAGATGAAGCATTATCGAAAGTTATATGACATGAAGGGCATGGTAAGAGAAAGTAAACGAAACTAAGTTGTTGTAAGGCCCCTAACATGACCCTAATTTAATTTGCATATTATTGTAATTAAGTAAGGGGGTAAATTAACATGTTATTATGTTAATTGCATGAAAATATAATAAAAGAGTATGGTTTAATGTTATTTAAGGATGCAATTGAGGATAAAGGTATTAATTTGGGGTTAATTGGTATTTTTGGCATTTTGGTGGCCAATTGTGTAGAGAAGCATTCAATTCAAGGTTAAATTGAAAGAATGCTTAAATGGATAGGTTAATGTTTGAAAAAGAATTAGTGGAGGGGTTAAAGTCTAACATGCATAAAGGCTTGTGGCATTTGTGTGACATGCAAAATGATGAAGGACTAAAGAGGAGATTGTCATGTGGGTATAAAAGGCTTGGGTTAGAGAATTTGATGGTGAGAATCGGCATTTGTTGAGAGCAAACCCAGAAATTCATCTTCTTCTTCCTCTTTGATTTCCATAGATTTATCTCAAGCATTTAGATGTTAATGGTGCATGTTGGTTCATCAAGAGTTTAAGGCTCTAAGCTAAGGTAATTAAACTCTCATTTTAACACTGCATCATCACCATCTTCTTCTTCATTTTCTATTGACTGAGAATATGTCATTTGCTGGAAATGTATGTTCATGGCGATGGTATTTATGAAGGAGAAGAGGAAGGAAGAAGGATCAAAGGAAAGGGACTTGATAGAGGTTGAAGACATTGGGATTATCAGCCAAGGTATGGGAATTTAGGCCATTCATAATGCATGTAAAATGGATTACTGGAAGTGAATAGGATTTACAGAATTGAATTTACGTTTTTCTGGAAGTTTATCGTTGAAAGGTTGAAGAAGACAGACTTGTCGAGTCGTGAATGACTTCACGAGTCGTGAACATCAGTCCGACTCGTGAAGCTCTTCACGAGTCGTGAAGTCGAGTCTTTCTTCTTCACTCGTGAGCTTCTTCACGAGTCGTGAAGAGTTCCTTTGTTACCTCACTCGAGAAGCTCTTCACGAGTCGTGAAGTTCAGCTTTTTCTTCCTCACTCGTGAAGTGGCTCACGAGTCATGAAGTATAGTTCCTTCTCCACTCGTGAACCCCTTCACGAGTCGTGAGAATCACCTTATTTGCTTCACTCGTGAATCCCTTCACGAGTCGAACTCCTCTTCACGACTGAATGACCTGTCTTGAATGTTTTGCTCATAAGTTGAGCTATAGAACAGCAAATTGAGTGATTCTTTTTGCATTGAAAGATAGACTTCCATACCTATATTTCACATGAAGAAACCTAAGCTTGAATCTATCTCTATGTACATGTAATCTATAGTTGAATCCGGACTAGTTTTCTAGACTACTCTATGTAACAGAAATTGCTAGTATGAACAGATTGTTGCTACACTTGATAATATGATTCTTAAATTGATTGAGACAGCTAATTGCTTATGTGATAGAAAGTTAAATGAATAAGGCATGTAATATGACTATCAATGAAGGAATTGTATGCATACACATGCGTTCATTTGTGAATATAAATAAAGACTAGAAAGGAATTATCGAACCCATACATGTAATTAATCTTGTGCATGATGGTCATATGCCAAATTGAGATAAACCTACACAGGTAAATCTTATGACATGAAAGTGCACCTTTTGATATGCACTTGTGATATGAAAAAGAGAATAATAGCATGACCTTGGCATGTGTATATGCCATATGAAAACATGTTGATATTTTGTATAGCACATGACCTGAATGATGATAAAGTTATATATATATGTGTTGGAAACATGCTCATAAGAATAAATCGACTATATGCGAATGTACCCACAGGTATGTACATTTATGATTATGTATATGAGTATATGAGCATGTAATTGCCCTATGAGAAAGAAGATGAATTAGCATGACTATGAACATGTGAAGTGCTTAATGAGGGCATGATCAAGTCTATGATATGATGATTATATGTCATGCTTATATGATATGATGCAAATGATATAGTCATACAGATATAGATGAGCCAGATATATATCTTGGCATATGAAATGTGCATGTATCTGATTATGCACCAGAGAATTCATAGGTTGATAAGACTATGCATATGTGCAAACAGTATACTATGAATACAGTATTAAAATGTGAATTGAATACGAATATAGTTCCGCCTGCAATAGAGTTTTAGATGTGGATAGATAGGCGCCTATAGGGAAATTGCAGCTGCCATAGTTGGCCCATTTGGGTCCATAGTATATGATCCCGTTTGGATCATGATCAGCCCCGTTTGGGTTGATAGGCTACCCCGTTTGGGTATGCTTGACCGGTCCATAGTACAGTTGGCCCCGTTTGGGTCTATAGATTCGATATCTTCGGATATCCCTCATTTGATACCATTGTGTATCCATAGTTCCCGCATCCACTGATAAAGCTAAGGCAGGCTAAACGTTATTCATAGTAATGATCAAGAGTAAAAAGTTAAAGTTATTTGACTAAAGATTGATATGTGGCTTATATTGTTGGTTTACCACAGGAATTATGCTTCAATTAAATATGTTCACATGGAATATTGCCATCTATATGAATTATGAAAAAGAAATATGTGTTTCTCTCTCTTGGGTACAATGCTTATGTACATGAGAATATGCTTATGCTTTAAAGTATATGTTATTGTTGACATGTTATGTTGGACATGTTGATTATAGTATATGAACATATTGTATATGTATGTTTTGATGGCCTTGTGTATGGCCATCCATCTGTAGATATTCCCCACTAAGCTTTATAGCTTAGCACGGGTTATTTATCCGTGTAGGTACCTTCTAGAAAGACTTTTGTTCAGGGACGTTCTCTGCATCAGGAAGGGCCAACCATCGACTTATAACCTTGATGTAGGATGTTTTTTTTTTGTAATACAGCTATCATATGTTTTGTATAATGGCCAGTCATATTTTGATATGTATATAACCTATGTGGGATAATGTAACTCACTAGTAGTAATGCTACGAAAGAACATGTGTGCATGTGATATGCATGAAGTAATATCCATATAGTTAGTATGCATGATACTAAGCATGAAATGAAAAACAGGAACAGACAGGTGGCACAAATATTAGTATATGAAACAGTATGAGCATGATTAATAGTATTCATGATACATGTGAAAATAGGGTATTTGCATGAGGGGTGTTACAATTTTTGTATCAGAGCATAGGTTTAGTCTTTTCTGGGTAAAGATGAACCTAGGATTCTATAGTATGATATAGTGATTGCTGGCCTGATGCAGAAGTCCCTGTTTTCTTATAGATCAAAGATGGAAAGCTATAGAGATGCTTTGGAGGAATCGGCTGAAAGTAATAGGCCGGTTAGAACTAATCCTTCCAATACTGGACCTTAATTTCCAATCCAAATGAGGTCCCAGCAGCCATCCTTGCAGAAGCATTGTTAAAGATATCACAGGATATGGCTCAAATTCTTCAAAGAATGACAGCACCTAAAGCTCCAATCTCTAAAATTAGGAAGCATGGTGCTGAAGAGTTTCTAGGCACTAATCTAGAACAGTCTGAGGAAGCTGAATTTTGGCTGGAAAGACTAGAGAGAATTTTTGATGAAATCCGCTGTCCAGTGGGTCATAAGGCATCTTGTGTTGTGTCCCTATTACAAGGAGCAACTTATGATTGGTGGAAGTTGGTGTTGAGACAACCCCAACTACCAGATCCCCTTACATGGGAATTCTTCACAGCTGAATTCAAGAAAAAGTATGTTACAGAGGCATATAAGCAAGAGAAGTTAAAGCAGTTTCTCAACTTGAAACAGAGAGCTATGTCTGTGCTTGAATATGAGAAAGAATTCAGTCGCTTGTGCAAATATGTTCCTAATGAGATGTTGATTGATGCTTTTAAATGTAGACAGTTTGAAGATGGGTTGAATGAGCATATCAGAGAAAAGTTGATTGGGTCTACATCTTTGCAAGTGGTTAACTTCACTCAATTGGTTACAGCAGCCTTGCGAGTTGAAAAGAATGAAATGGCAAAGAGAGAAAGAGAACAGAGAAGAAGTGGGTCCAAGGGTGGATCTTTTACAGAAAAGAGAGCTAGAGGAGCACAAGGAAATCAGCCAGCTGAATCTGGCTATAGTTCTGCAAAGAGGGACCGGAGACAGGAGTCTTCTATAATGTCTAAACAGGGAAAGGGAGCTTCAGGGAATCAAAGTGGGGGGCAACCTCCAGAGTGTTTCCATTGTACTAGGAAACATTGGGGTAGTTGCAGGAAATTGTCTGGAGCATGTTACAAGTGTGGTGGTACTGGTCACTACATGGCAAACTGTCCTTTGAAAAGGGACCAGGATGTTGAACAACAGGGCAGTAGAGGAACTTTTAATGCACAATCTTCTGCTAGAGGCAGAGGAAAAGGACTTGGGGGATCGAGGCCCCAGGGATCCCAGTCCAGGAACATTTTTGAATCCGTTGACAGGCCCGCAGCTCCAGTTGTTCCTATTCGGGCTTATGCATTGAAAGCTAGAGAGGATCAGAGTGCTCCGGAAGTCATAGTTGGTATTTTCTCTCTCTTTGATTCTGACATGCATGCACTTATTGATCCTGGCTCCACTCATTCTTATGTTTGCACTGGGGATTTGGGTAGAAATGAGTCTACTGTACATGAAATGGAATTTAATATATGTGTAACTAACCCTTTGGGTCACAGTGTTGTTGTTAATAGAGTGCATAAACAGTGTCCTATAGTAATTCAAGGGAAAGAATTCCTTGCTGATCTTATTGAGTTACCATTCCGGGAATTTGATATTATACTTGGTATGGATTGGCTGTCTAGACACCATGCAGTGGTTAATTGTGAAGCTAAAACTGTAACTCTTATTGGTGCTGATGGTAAAGAAACATTAGTTCAGGGCATCCGATCTAAACCCATAGCTAATGTGATATCAGTTATGCAAGCTAAGCAATTTATGAGAAAAGGGTGTGAAGCTTTCTTAGCACTTGTGCTTGATTCAAGAATAAAGTATGCAAATCTTCAAGAGATTCCAGTGGTGAAAGAGTTTCCTTATGTGTTCCCAGAAGACTTGCCTAGTCTTCCACCTGAAAAGGAAGTTGAATTGTCTATAGACATTCTACCGGGTACAGCTCCTGTTTCGAAGGCACCATACAGGATGGCTCCTTTGGAATTGAAGGAACTTAAAGTACAGCTACAGGAGTTACTTGACAAAGGCTTCATTAGGCCTAGTGTGTCGCCTTGGGGTGCACCGATTTTGTTTGTGAAGAAAAAAGATGGGTCTATGAGGATGTGCATAGACTACAGACAGTTAAATAGGGTAACAGTGAAAAATAAGTACCCTTTACCAAGAATTGAAGATTTATTCGATCAGTTGAAGGGTGTTGGAGTGTTTTCCAAGATTGATTTGCGAACGGTTTATTATCAACTCCGGGTTAAGAATGTGGATGTTTCCAAAACGGCTTTTAGAACCCGATATGGGCATTATGAGTTTCTGGTGATGCCATTTGGGTTAACAAATGCACCGGCTGCGTTTATGGACCTTATGAATAGGGTATTTAGACCCTACTTGGATCAATTTGTTGTTGTGTTCATAGATGACATTTTGGTGTATTTGAGAAATGAAGCGGAACATGCTGAGCACTTGAGAATTGTTCTACAGACTCTGAGGGAGAATAAGTTATATGCTAAGCTGAGCAAATGTGATTTTTGGCTTAAGGAAATTTCTTTCCTTGGTCATGTTGTGTCTTTTGAAGGCATTAGAGTGGATCCAGCAAAAATCGAGGCTATAGTGAATTGGAAGCCGCCTCGAAATATGACGGAAGTGAGAAGTTTTCTGGGTTTAGCAGGTTATTACCGTCGTTTTGTGAAAGGCTTTTCAGTTATAGCCGCACCACTCACTAAACTATTGAGAAAGGGTATAAAGTTTGAGTGGACTGATCGGTGTCAAGCAAGTTATGATCAATTGAAGAAATTTATGACTGAGGCTCCAGTTTTGGCACAGCCAGTTACAGGAAAGGAGTATGCTATGTATAGTGATTCTTCTAGAGTTGGCTTGGGTTGTGTGCTAATGTAAGATGGCAAAGTAATTGCCTATGCATCTAGACAATTGAAGCCTCATGAACAAAACTATCCAACCCATGACCTAGAGTTAGCAGCAGTAGTGTTTGCTTTGAAAATTTGGTGACATTATTTGTATGGGGAAAAGTGCAAAATCTACACAGATCACAAGAGTCTCAAGTATTTGCTCACTCAAAAGGAACTTAACTTGAGACAACGAAGATGGTTAGAACTGTTTAAAGATTATGATTGTATAGTGGATTACCATCCAGGCAAAGCTAATGTTGCCTTGAGCCGTAAGATGATGGCTGCTATGATTGCACATCGCGGTAGATGGAGACTTGCTTATGATGGTGCTTTAATAGCACAGTTGAAGGCTAGCCCTTGTTTGAGGCAAACAGTGATTGATGCACAGAAACATGATGAAAAGTTGCAACAGATTTTAAAGTCTTCACATGAAGGGACCCAGTCTTAGTACTCAGTGAAAGAAGATGGGGGTGTGTATTATCAGAATAGATTATATGTTCCTGATGACAAAGAGTTAAAGAGAACAGTATTGAATGAGGCTCACAATACAGTGTTTACTATGCACCCTGGTGGGAATAAGATGTACCAGGATTTGAAACAAAGTTATTGGTGGCCTGGCATGAAGAGAGATGTGGTAGCCTATGTCTCCATATGTTTGACTTGTCAACAAGTAAAAGCAGAGCACCAGTTACCCTCTGGTTTGTTGAACCCCATTCCAATTCCACAATGGAAATGGGAGGATATTACCATGGATTTTGTAACAGGATTACCCCTTACACAGAAAAAGCATGATGCAGTTTGGGTTATAGTTGACAAGCTGACTAAATCAGCTCATTTCATACCAGTTCGGAGGGATTACTCCCTAGATAAGTTAGCAGAACTTTATGTAAATGAGATCATCAGATTGCATGGCATTTCGGTGTCAATAATCTCCGATCGAGATCCGAGATTCACATCGAGATTTTGGCAAAGTTTACAACAAGCTTTGGGAACTCAGCTTCGTTACAGTACAGCATTCCACCCTCAAACTGATGGGCAATCTGAGTGGGTTATTCAAATTCTAGAGGATATGATGAGAGGATGTGTTTTGAATTTTACAGGAAGTTGGGAAAGATATCTACCCTTAATGGAGTTTGCCTACAATAATAGTTATCAAAGGAGCATCGAGATGGCACCTTATGAGGCCTTGTATGGTCGGAAATGTAGAACTCCTGTTTACTGGACTGAATTGTCTGAGCGCAAAGTTGTTGGTCCTGATATTGTCAAAGATACAGAGGAAAAGGTACAAGTTATCAAGCAGAGATTGAGGGAAGCTAGTGATAGACAGAAGTCTTATGCTGATTTGAAAAGAAAGGATATTGAATATCATGTGGGTGACAAAGTGTTTCTGAAAGTGTCCCCTTGGAGAAAAGTATTAAGATTTGGGAAAAAGGGTAAACTGAGCCCGAGGTTTATAGGCCCATATGAGATTCTTCAAAGAGTTGGGCCAGTGGCATATAGGTTGGCTCTCCCTATGGAACTAGCCAAACTTCATGATGTGTTTCATGTTTCTATATTACGGAAGTATCGTTCAGATGAATCTCATGTGATACCAGTTCAAGATGTGCAAGTACAGTCAAATTTCACTTATGATGAAGAGCCTATAGCAATTATGGCTAGAGAAGTTAGACAGCTTAGAAATAAGCAAATTCCACTTGTTAAAGTGCTCTGGCAACATCACGATATACAAGAAGTTACTTGGGAGCCAAAGACAGCAATGAAAGAACAGCATCCTCACTTATTCAACACAGGTATGAATTTCGAGGACGAAATTCTTAAGGGGGAGAGAATTGTAAGGCCCCTAACATGACCCTAATTTAATTTGCATATTATTGTAATTAAGTAAGGGGGTAAATTAACATGTTATTATGTTAATTGCATGAAAATATAATAAAATAGTATGGTTTAATGTTAATTAAGGATGCAATTAAGGATAAAGGTATTAATTTGGGATTAATCGGTATTTTTGGCATTTTGGTGGTCAATTGTGTAGAGAAGCATTCAATTCAAGGTTAAATTGAAAGAATGCTTAAATGGATAGGTTAATGTTTGAAAAAGAATTAGTGGAGGGGTTAAAGTCTAACATGCATAAAGGCTTGTGGCATTTGTGTGACATGCAAAATGATAAAGGACTAAAGAGGAGATTGTCATGTGGGTATAAAAGGCTTGGGTTAGAGAATTTGATGGTGAGAATCGGCATTTGTTGAGAGCAAAACCAGAAATTCATCTTCTTCTTCCTCTTTGATTTCCATAGATTTATCTCAAGCATTTAGATGTTAATGGTGCATGTTGGTTAATCAAGAGTTTAAGGCTCTAAGCTAAGGTAATTAAACTCTCATTTTAACACTGCATCATCACCATCTTCTTCTTCATTTTCTGTTGACTGAGAATATGTCATTTGCTGGAAATGTATGTTCATGGCGATGGTATTTATGAAGGAGAAGAGGAAGGAAGAAGGATCAAAGGAAAGGGACTTGATAGAGGTTGAAGACATTGGGTTTATCAGCCAAGGTATGGGAATTTAGGCCATTCATATTGCATGTAAAATGGATTACTGGAAGTGAATAGGATTTA
This sequence comes from Excoecaria agallocha, assembly GCA_037975025.1. Taxonomy (NCBI): domain Eukaryota; kingdom Viridiplantae; phylum Streptophyta; class Magnoliopsida; order Malpighiales; family Euphorbiaceae; genus Excoecaria; species Excoecaria agallocha. The sequence continues at coordinate 31,103,299 of CM075819.1, forward strand.
CAGAATTGAATTTACGTTTTTCTGGAAGTTTATCGTTGAAAGGTTGAAGAAGACAGACTTGTCGAGTCGTGAATGACTTCACGAGTCGTGAACATCAGTCCGACTCGTGAAGCTCTTCACGAGTCGTGAAGTCGAGTCTTTCTTCTTCACTCGTGAGCTTCTTCACGAGTCGTGAAGAGTTCCTTTGTTACCTCACTCATGAAGCTCTTCACGAGTCATGAAGTTCAGCTTTTTCTTCCTCACTCGCGAGCCACTTCACGAGTCATGAAGTATAGTTCCTTCTCCACTCGTGAACCCCTTCACGAGTCATGAGAATCACCTTATTTGCTTCACTCGTGAATCCCTTCACGAGTCGAACTCCTCTTCACGATTGAATGACCTGTCTTGAATGTTTTGCTCATAAGTTGAGCTATAGAACAGCAAATTGAGTGATTCTTTTTGCATTGAAAAATAGACTTCCATACCTATATTTCACATGCAGAAACATAAGCTTGAATCTATCTCTATGTACATGTAATCTATAGTTGAATCCGGACTAGTTTTCTAGACTACTCTATGTAACAGAAATTGCTAGTATGAACAGATTGTTGCTACACTTGATAATATGATTCTTAAATTGATTGAGACAGCTAATTGCTTATGTGATAGAAAGTTAAATGAATAAGGCATGTAATATTACTATCAATGAAGGAATTGTATGCATACACATGCGTTCATTTGTGAATATGAATAAAGACTAGAAAGGAATTATCGAACCCATACATGTAATTAATCTTGTGCATGATGGTCATATGCCAAATTGAGATAAACCTACACAGGTAAATCTTATGACATGAAAGTGCACCTTTTGATATGCACTTGTGATATGAAAAAGAGAATAATAGCATGACCTTGGCATGTGTATATGCCACATGAAAACATGTTGATATTTTGTATAGCACATGACTTGAATGATGATAAAGGTATATATATATGTGTTGGAAACATGCTCATAAGAATAAATCGACTCTATGCGAATGTACCCACAGGTATGTACATTTATGATTATGTATATGAGTATATGAGCATGTAATTGCCCTATGAGAAAGAAGATGAATTAGCATGACTATGAACATGTGAACTGCTTAATGAGGGCATGATCAAGTCTATGATATGATGATTATATGTCATGCTTATATGATATGATGCAAATGATATAGTCATACAGATATAGATGAGCCAGATATTTATCTTGCATATGAAATGTGCATGTATCTGATTATGCACCAGAGAATTCACAGGTTGATAAGACTATGCATATGTGCAAACAGTATACTATGAATACAGTATTAAAATGTGAATTGAATACGAATATAGTTCCGCCTGCGATAGAGTTTTAGATGTGGATAGATAGGCGCCTATAGGGAAATTGCAGCTGCCATAGTTGGCCCATTTGGGTCCATAGTATATGATCCCGTTTGGATCATGATCAGCCCCGTTTGGGTTGATAGGCTACCCCGTTTGGGTATGCTTGATCGGTCCATAGTACAGTTGGCCCTATTTGGGTCTATAGATTCGATATCTTCGGATATCCCTCATTTGATACCATTGTGTATCCATAGTTCCCGCATCCACTGATAAAGCTAAGGCAGGCTAAACGTTATTCATAGTAATGATCAAGAGTAAACAGTTAAAGTTATTTGACTAAAGATTGATATGTGGCTTATATTGTTGGTTTACCACAGGAATTATGCTTCAATTGAATATGTTCACATGGAATATTGCCATCTATATGAATTATGAAAAAGAAATATGTGTTTTTCTCTCTTGGGTACAATGCTTATGTACATGAGAATATGCTTATGCTTTAAAGTATATGTTATTGTTGCCATGTTATGTTGGACATGTTGATTATAGTATATGAACATATTGTATATGTATGTTTTGATGGCCTTGTGTATGGCCATCCATCTGTAGATATTCCCCACTAAGCTTTATAGCTTAGCACGGGTTATTTATCCGTGTAGGTACCTTCTAGAAAGACTTTTGTTCAGGGACGTTCTCTGCATCAGGAAGGGCCAACCATCGACTTATAACCTTGATGTAGGATTTTTTTTTTTTGTAATACAGCTATCATATGTTTTGTATAATGGCCAGTCATATTTTGATATGTATATAACCTATGTGGGATAATGTAACTCACTAGTAGTAAAGCTACGAAAGAACATGTGTGCATGTGATATGCATGAAGTAATATCCATATAGTTAGTATGCATGATACTAAGCATGAAATGAAAAACAGGAACAGACAGGTGGCACAAATATTAGTATATGAAACAGTATGAGCATGATTACTAGTATTCATGATACATGTGAAAATAGGGTATTTGCATGAGGGGTGTTACAGTTGTAAGTAATCTAAGCCACCAATATGGTATTATAATAGGATGACTATTGAATTAAGCTGTAAGTTACCCAAAGGTGTGTAAGGCATGATCATTTAAATTAGGAACCTCCACACACATACAGAGAGTGCGAAACTTAAAGTAATTAAACATATTGAGTTAAGTAATGATGGTTCACTTGAACTCTAAATTAGAGGGGCTTGCGCATGGCAATTTTAATATGAATTATGATGCAACAAGGTATGATAAGGCCTAATGAGCATCGAACTGAGAATAACATGAGGCAACATAGTAACTTAAATGATATGTTATACAATGTGTCTTATAAAATCAATATAAGGTATGCATTAGATCAAGGAAGGGTTCTATCCAAAATACTATGATTTAACCTAGTGACAACAAGAGAATAGGCATAAGGTTGCATGTTCGAGTTAAAAGAAAGGTAACATCACATACTATGTTAAATTATGAAATCATAGAAGCTTCGTTATACTCCAGGTTACAAGAAGAATTAATGATTAGATGTAATGTGTAATAATCTGCTCATTGTTTGTTTATGCCTATAATACAATATGATTAGCACAAGAGCATCCTTAGTGTATTAACGACTAAGATGAAATGACCTCACACCACTTACCTTTGCATAAAATGTTATAAGATAAAAATACAACTAAGATGATTGAAGTACATACAACAATGTTAAAGTGTATAACTTGTTGTTTCTACTCTGGTGAATCATGAAAGTAAATTCAAGGGAGTAAATGTGGCATTAACCTTAAGTTGTAAGAGAACCTACTTATTTTATAATATGGATCATAAATGCTTGAGGTTGCTATATATGTGTGTGTGTGTTTATGGGTTGATATTAACAAGTGTAAGATTATGGAAACTATTCATAGCAAGCAGCAATGAGGTATGACATCAAGAACTCTCTATGAGTTATGTAAGTACTATATATTGTATAATTGATATGAGCATGCTATGATGAGTAGCTTAATGTAATCTATGAACAAGTATGAGTAATGGAAGTATGTATTTTCATAATTTTAACTACATATATATGTATATGCGCATATGGGCATGCACAATGCTAGTTATGAAAGATTACATGCTATTATTAATTTCATAAACTTGTGACCATCATGATATGAATGAAGGAAATTTGATACAACTATATGATCATATGATAGCATCCTGGTGCACTAAAGCCTAGAGCCCAATATTACGGTATGATAAGAATAACGTGCACTTTTATATGAATGATGGCATTAAGCAAATTTGTTGTATTAAGTAAAGAAAAGTATGTTAAACCCAAAATTGATATATTCTTTGATGAAAGGAATGATACTCATTTTTTTATGAAAAGTGGCTTTAAACCAAATGATGTGCTAAGTAAAGAAGAATATGTTAATCAAAGATGTCTTAAAAGTTAAGCCTTCGGGTCTTAGTTTAGTTATGGATTAGATAGACATGCCTATAGGGATACAGTTGCAGCTGCCATAGTTGACCCCGTTTGGGTCTTGTTCCTTAATGGAACCATCGTTTGACCCCGTTTGGGCCCATAGTTTGTTCCTTGCTGGAACCATTGCTTGACCCCGTTTGGGTCTATTATTTAATATCTTTGGATATCCATAGTTTGATACCTTCAGATATCCATTGCTCCCATTATCCACCTTTTAAACTAGTACTTAGGTAGGCTATTAAAGATGATAAAATATACACAAGATAACATAAAACACACATCGATTTCTCTATTTATGTGATGTACGCATGAGGAATAACCTATTGTTTGATTATTTTAAATTCTTTTTACTATAAACTATTTTATGAAATGAAATGTTATGCTTTGTAATATATGATGAAAATGTCACACTCCAAATAAAGAAGATCCCTGTATGAGTATCGGTATGAGATGGTTCCATTGATGGGATTCCACAAAAGTTATATGAACTATAGCATGTGCAGTATGTTTCATGTACTCTATTTATAAAAAGCATACATGTGATATTGAGACTTTGTCTTATAATCTTGATATGTAATGCTTGTTCTTTATGATCACCTGCCACCCTATCAAAATGTTTATTTATATATATAAATGTTTACACACATGTAGATGATAACTCCAATTTTATTATTTAATTTCAATATATTTTTGTTTGTATCTATGGTTTATTTTGCATGATTTTCAGTGTTTTGTGTAATAACTTTCTCTTTTTATGCCAAATGAAATTATATTGATATTTATAATGTTTTGGTGTGTTTAATGGGATAAATTTGACTCTTGTACAGAAAAATAGGCAAGAGCACGGCTGAGACAAAATGGTCCCAGCTGTGCCCATTAAAGAATCCCCAATCCGCACTATTTTATTTTTTGGAATGGCCTACAGACATCAGAATCCAATCTTCACCGTTGAAAATGTAGATCAAGATGTTAGAAAGCTATGGTTAAATTTCAGCTCGATCTAACGGTGAAATATCGAGAAAACGATAAATTAATGGGACTGGTTTTTCTTCTCCCAGGGGCCACGGCCGAGACATTTTGTCCCGGTCGTGGCCAATGCACAATTCGAGTTGTTTTAGTCAAGAAGGTGGCCACGGCTGAGACAAAAATGTCCCAGCCGTGCCTAACTTGACTGGCCACGGTTGGGACACTTTTGTCTCAGCCGTGGCCATCTGCAGATCTATAAAAACTGCATTTTCTTTGGCAAAAAACGAAGAGGGACGATGGGGGAGAGCCGCCACACTTAGATTTAGGGCTTTTTCCTCCATTTTTCTTATGTTTTCCCTTCATTTTATGTTGTAGGTTAGATTTAATTCAATGTAAACCTTAGATTAGATTTATTTTCTAATGTAAGTTAGGGTTAGATTCAATTTTCTGCATTTACTTTAAGTTGTGTTCTTCATTTTGCTTGGAGCTTTGAAGGAGGAGACTTGGATTCGGATTGGAGCTTCACAAGCTACAAATGGCTTCATGGGTTTCCTCTTTCCTCTCTCTTTTTACTTTATTTATGTTTAATTTGTAGTTTTGTTGCTTGGGGATCTTTGAATCCCCTACCCACAATGTGGATTTTGAACTAAATTTGATTTTTACATGAATAATTGGTCTATTTTACTGTTACTTATTTGTATCTTATGGTTTTTCGATCTATTAAGTTATTTTCCATGCATGAATGAATGGTTTTTATCATATGTCTTGGATGGGTATTGAGCCTAGTGGATTGGATTCTATGAATGATTTTGCTCAGTTTTTCTTTCATGAATACTGTATTATTTTAGACGGCTCCGGAATGGGATTCTAAATATGCAGTAATTGTGATTTTAGGACTAGAGTGTGGAGTGAAATGGATGAGATTTGGGTTGTTTGGCTCCGGAATGGGAAGGCAAACCAAACTCAGGATGTTAGACCCGTGCATAGGCTAGTTGTTGGGTTGGCTCCGGAATGGGAAGCTTGGGTTAAGAGGGTTATCCCGAATTTGTTCATGTATACTTTAAGATAAAATTAATTCACATTGGGTATGGGGTGGATGAGTGAACCCGAGCAATGTTTTAACTATTGTTTTAATCTCTAGTTTAATTAGCTTTATCTTCTTTATTTATATATTTTGTTAATTAGATTTAGGACGCTCTCTCAATCAAAAACTTGGGAATTTATCTCAGATTAACTCACTCAACTCTAGATATCTAGCTTAAAACATCCCTTATCCCTTGGGTTTGATATTTGCGGGTCCTAACTATACCCCACTTTATTACTTGTCGATCTACTGCACTTGTTAGGATTGCAACAAGTTTTTGGCACCATTGTCGGGGATAACGGTGTTGTTTATTTTATATCTTCATTTGAGCTTAGTTTGAGATTTTATTTAATTTTTATTTGTCTTTGATTTAGTGTTATTCTTTGCAGGAAGATTATGATGCCCTATCAAATGATGCATAGTTCTCTCCAAGATGATGAAATGGTTCTATTGAGAGCACAAATGGAAGAGTTGAGGAGAGAAATGTGGGAAATGCAGTACTCACATCAACCTTCAACATTCTGATCATTGCCATCTTTTGAAGATCCTGGTTCACAATGGATGTCACAAGAGTCATGTGCCTCCAAAGTTCAAGTCCTTATTGAATTGCTTGAAAGTAAGGATAGGCAATTAAGAGCTGAAAGAGAAGAATGGATGGCCACAATTAATTCTCAAGAGAAAAAGATAAAAAATCAAGAGGCTTTATTGCAAAATCAAGAGAATTTGTTGAAGACTCAAGAGAATCTACTGAGAGATCAAGAATTGGGACTTAAAAGCCTGGAATCTAAGTTAGAATTCTTGAGTAATTCTATGGAGAATCGAGGTGATGGTGATAAGGAGAAATTGAGTCATGCACAACCAGTAGATAATGAAGAAATCAAGTATGGGGTGCATGCATTGGAGAAGGGTCCAATCATTGTTGAAGACAAGAGCTATAACTTAGAGAATGAATTCCAATCTCTTGTGAAGGATGTTTCACCAAAAGAGCAAGAATTGTTTAACTCTCAAGTGGAAGTACTAAATTCAATCCACTTAAAGAGTTTATTAAGGCTAGAAGAGCTGGAGGAGTACATGTATGAACAACCCGAGGTGGAGGGGTACTTCATCGAAGACATGGTGTTGCCTACCTTGGTGAATTTCGATAGATTTCTCCTACTGATGGGGGAAAACGAGGAGCAGAGTCCAGAGAGACCAACATTTGGGTCACAAACTCGGCCGCCTGACAGTAACACGAGTCAAGCTGGGACTCATTAAACCATAACTATTTCTCTCTCTACTTTTTAATTAGGTTGTTTATTTTGCTTGCTTTTATTTTAAGTTTCTAGTTTTTGTGTGTGTTTTTGTTTGTTGTTGTTATTGCATGCTTTTGCACCTTAGTTAGCTTACCCTCGTAGTTGTTCCTATTGTGAACAATCTTGAACTTAGAATTGGAAAGCCTTATTTAGATTAGTTGGAATAGCAAGAGAGTGGTTGATTGTTGAACGAATTTTTTCTTTTTCGGTAGGTTTCAATTAGACCAATACCAGTAAGTCTCTTAATAAATGTACACTTTGGCCATTTTTCTTAAAAAAATAAAAAAATAAAAACCAGTGCATGAAGTTGATTGAGTTGGAATTTTAGAGCGCTAGAACCTTCCTCATCACCCTTCAAAACAATAAAATGTCTAAAAAATGGGATTAGAAATGACTTAGACAATATCTTTTTAATCGAATTTTGAAAAGACCTTTGACTAACCTTTGTTTTATAATATCCCTTGCAAGCCTTGTTGAGCCTATTTGAGCATGCTAAATGCGTATTTATTTTATATTTGTTGCTTATACCTGCATTTTGATCCCTTAAGCCTAAAAAGCCTTTGTCTTACCCTTTTTGAACTGGCCATTCTATAAGTGGGTGAGATAAGTTTTTCTTGGGAAAGTGCTAGTAAGTAAAGGGTTTTTCTTCAAATGTTAGATTCTAGTATCGGGGATACATTGCCAATATCAAGTGAGATTGAAAAACTTCATAATGTAGTTCCTCTTTAAGAAGAATTTTTGTGAGTCCCTACTTATCAATTGTAAAATCGATTGTTTTAGCTATTAGAAAAAAGGAAAAACAAAAGAAAAAAAAAGAAAAAAAAAGAAGAATAAAGCTAGCAATCTTGGTTTCATCTAACTGTGGGGTACTCTATGTATAGAGTAGAAGGATTCTAAGCTCTTTAAACGTTAATTGAGCTAAAATCTTGGTAAAATATTTGGAGAGGATTCTTCTTCTTTCTTGTGCTATTTCCTTGAGAAATGTTCTACATTTTTATACCTAAAGCTTGGCAATGATGATGAGTGAGTAAAGGTAGAGTTGAAGTCTTATTTTTCGAGGAAAAAGGGTGAGTTGAGGTAGAAATGGCAGTTCAAACTTGTGTATCTTAATCTTTTTCTTGATAGCCATACCTTAGCCACATTATAACCTTTTAAGTCCTAAGGATCTTTTCTTATTGAGAGTCATGTGTGGAGATGACCTTTGGGTTTCGGTGCTAAAGGAAAGGCATATGGCGTCTCTTGAGTTTCAAGAGCGAAACCGCGTGTGCAATCTTTTGTACACAAATTCTTTTCTCAATTATTGGATTGCATTGGAAATTTTTGGTTTTAAAAGTTATTTTAATTTTTTTTGGCCTAGCACACACATACAAAGAGATTTGCTAGTATGATCTAGTTGAGTCTTTTCGATTTAAGACTTCGTTTAGTGACTTCTGCTAAAGTGTTGTTCTATTTTTTCTAAATTTGTGTTTTCTTTCTTTGAGTTTGAGTATATAAGAATGTGGTTTGTTCATTTGCTCGAGGGCGAGCAAAAGCAAAGTGTGGGGTATTTGATAACTCCAATTTTATTATTTAATTTCAATATATTTTTGTTTGTATCTATGGTTTATTTTGCATGATTTTCAGTGTTTTGTGTAATAACTTTCTCTTTTTATGCCAAATGAAATTATATTGATATTTATAATATTTTGGTGTGTTTAATGGGATAAATTTGACTCTTGTGCAGAAAAATAGGCAAGAGCACGGCTGAGACAAAATGGTCCCAGTTGTGCCCATTGAAGAATCCCCAATCCGCACCATTTTATTTTTTGGAATGGCCTACAGACATCAGAATCCAATCTTCACCGTTGTAAATGTAGACCAAGATGTTAAAAAGCTATGGTTAAAATTTCAGCTCGATCCAACGGTGAAATATTGAGAAAACGATAAATTAATAGGACTAGTTTTTCTTCTCTCAAGGGCCACGGCCGAGACATTTTGTCCCGGCCGTGGCCAATGCACAATTCGAGCTGTTTTAGTCCAGAAGGTGGCCACGGCTGAGACAAAAATGTCCCAGCCATGCCTAACTTGACTGGCCATGGTTGGGACACTTTTGTCTCAGCCGTGGCCATCTGCAGATCTATAAAAACTGCGTTTTCTTTGGCAAAAAATGAAGAGGGACGATGGGGGAGAGCCGCCACACTTAGATTTAGGGCTTTTTCCTCCATTTTTCTTATGTTTTCCCTTCATTTTATGTTGTAGGTTAGATTTAATTCAATGTAAACCTTAGATTAGATTTATTTTCCAATGTAAGTTAGGGTTAGATTCAATTTTCTGCATTTACTTTAAGTTGTGTTCTTCATTTTGCTTGGAGCTTTGAAAGAGGAGACTTGGATTCGGATTAGAGCTTCACAAGCTACAAATGGCTTCATGGGTTTCCTCTTTCCTCTCTCTTTTTACTTTATTTATGTTTAATTTGTAGTTTTGTTGCTTGGGGATCTTTGAATCCCCTACCCACAATGTGGATATTGAACTAAATTTGATTTTTACATGAATAATTGGTCTATTTTACTATTACTTATTTGTATCTCATGGTTTTTCGATCTATTAAGTTATTTTCCATGCATGAATGAATGGTTTTTATCATATGTCTTGGATGGGTATTGAGCCTAGTGGATTGGATTCTATGAATGATTTTGCTCAGTTTTTCTTTCATGAATACTGTATTATTTTAGACGGCTCCAGAATGGGATTCTAAATATGCAGTAATTGTGATTTTAGGACTAGAGTGTGGAGTGAAATGGATGAGATTTGGGTTGTTTGGCTCCGGAATGGGAAGGCAAACCAATCTTAGGATGTTAGACCCGTGCATAGGCTAGTTGTTGGGTTGGCTCCGGAATGGGAAGTTTAACAACTAGAATAGCTGGCTCCGGAATGGGAAGCTTGGGTTAAGAGGGTTATCCCGAATTTGTTCATGTATACTTTAAGATAAAATTAATTCACATTGGGTATGGGGTGGATGAGTGAACCCGAGCAATGTTTTAACTATTGTTTTAATCTCTAGTTTAATTAGCTTTATCTTCTTTATTTATATATTTTGTTAATTAGATTTAGGATGCTCTCTCAATCAAAAACTTGGGAATTTATCTCAGATTAACTCGCTCAACTCTAGATATCTAGCTTAAAACATCCCTTATCTCTTGGGTTCGATATTTGCGGGTCCTAACTATACCCCACTTTATTACTTGTCGATCTAGTGCACTTGCTAGGATCGCAACAGTAGACATAATGATAACATTCATTTAACCAAGTACAATGCATGACATAGAATGATGCTTGTAAGAGAATCAGGTTAGCATGCTAAGATAACATGAAGGATGTAAAGTTTGTGAATCTCATATGAAAACTGTATGATATATGTGAAGTAATTATGCCTACCAGGACTAATTACAGATTCTATATGACTTAAGTACGCCTTTATATTATGAATTAATATTGATTGCCTATCTTGGGTGACAATGTGATTTAAAGTAATAAGTGGAAATCTTATGCCACTAATAACTATGATGTCTAGCCTATTGATTAAAAAGTATTACAAGATGCATGATTTATATTAAGTTAAGAAAAGTAAAGGGTACGATGATGGTGATAGTGATGAATGGCTATGTTTTTAGGAAATGAGATAATTTTCATAATGCATTCAATTATTCTAAACATGATACCCATTGGTAACTTTGAAGACTCTCCTAAGAATGTTAATTATGAAATGAAGAATATAATAGACTCATATGTTGTCATGTGTGATTGTGAAAGCTTTATACATGTATGAGATGAATTGTGGAAAGAGGATTATCTTTATATATATACATATATAGAGTTTCCTTCCTCACTAAGCTTTATAGCTTAGCACGAGTTTGTTTATCCGTGTAGTTTTCAAGATAAGTTGCAGAGCATCGGGCAAAATGTTGTTGTCTTGAGGAATTTAGGAGGGCCTGAAGGCCATTTATATTATGATTATTTATCAATAAGCTTTATTATTTTATTGTGGAATGTAATAATGGCGTATGTTATTATTATTATTAGTATTTCTGCCTGATCTCTATTAGGTATGATAATGATTGATGATTATCCATGGTTAAGGAATTAGGGTGTTACTGTAGCACCCCTCATGCAAATACCCTATTTTCACATGTATCATGAATACTATTAATCATGCTCATACTGTTTCATATACTAATATTTGTGCCACCTGTCTGTTCCTATTTTTCATTTCATGCTTAGTATCATGCATACTAACTATATGGATATTACTTCATGCATATCACATGCACACATGTTCTTTCGTAGCTTTACTACTAGTGAGTTACATTATCCCACATAGGTTATATACATATCAAAATATGACTGGCCATTATACAAAACATATGATAGCTGTATTACAAAAAAATATCCTACATCAAGGTTATAAGTCGATGGTTGGCCCTTCCTGATGCAGAGAACGTCCCTGAGCAAAAGTCTTTCTAGAGGGTACCTACACGGATAAACAACCCGTGCTAAGCTATAAAGCTTAGTGGGGAATATCTACAGATGGATGGCCATACACAAGGCCATCAAAACATACATATACAATATGTTCATATACTATAATCAACATGTCCAACATAACACGGCAACAATAACATATACTTTAAAGCATAAGCATATTCTCATGTACATAAGCATTGTACCCAAGAGAGAGAGAAACACATATTTCTTTTTCATAATTCATATAGATGGCAATATTCCATGTGAACATATTCAATTGAAGCATAATTCCTGTGGTAAACCAACAATATAAGCCACATATCAATCTTTAGTCAAATAACTTTAACTGTCTACTTTTGATCATTACTATGAATAACGTTTAGCCTGCCTTAGCTTTATCAGTGGATGCGGGAACTATGGATACATAATAGTATCAAATGAGGGATATCCGAAGATATCGAATCTATAGACCCAAACGGGGCCAACTGTACTATGGACCGGTCAAGCATACCCAAACGGGGTAGCCTATCAACCCAAACGGGGCTGATCATGATCCAAACGGGATCATATACTATGGACCCAAATGGGCCAACTATGGCAGCTGCAATTTCCCTATAGGCGCCTATCTATCCACATCTAAAACTCTATCGCAGGCGGAACTATATTCGTGTTCAATTCACATTTTAATACTGTATTCGTAGTATACCGTTTGCACATATGCATAGTCTTATCAACCTGTGAATTCTCTGGTGCATAATCAGATACATGCACATTTCATATGCCAAGATATATATATCTGGCTCATCTATATCTGTATGACTATATCATTTGCATCATATCATATAAGCATGACATATAATCATCATATCATAGACTTGATCATGCCCTCATTAAGCATTTCACATGTTCATAGTCATGCTAATTTATCTTCTATCTCATAGGCAATTACATGCTCATATACTCATATACATAATCATAAATGTACATACCTGTGGGTACATTCGCATATAGTCGATTTATTCTTATGAGCAAGTTTCCAACACATATATATATATATACCTTTATCATCATTCAAGTCATGTGCTATACAAAATATCAACACGTTTTCATATGGCATATACACATGCCAAGGTCATGCTATTATTCTCTTTTTCATATCACAAGTGCATATAAAAAGGTGCACTTACATGTCATAAGATTTACATGTATGGGTTCGATAATTCCTTTCTAGTCTTTATTCATATTCACAAATGAACGCATGTGTATGCATACAATTCCTTCATTGACAGTCATATTACATGCATTATTCATTTAACTTTCTATCACATAAGCAAATAGCTGTCTCAATCAATTAAAGAATCATATTATCAAGTGTAGCAACAATCTGTTCATACTAGCCATTTCTGTTACATAGAGTAGTCTAGAAAACTAGTCCGGATTCAACTATAGATTACATGTATCTAGAGACAGATTTAAGCTTAGGTTTCTTCATGTGAAATATAGGTATGGAAGTCTATTTTTCAATGCAAAAAGAATCACTCAATTTGCTGTTCTATAGCTCAACTTATGAGCAAAACATTCAAGACAGGTCATTCAATCGTGAAGAGGAGTTCGACTCGTGAAGGGATTCACGAGTGAAGCAAATAAGGTGATTCTCACGACTCGTGAAGAGGTTCACGAGTGGAGAAGGAACTATACTTCACGACTCGTGAAGTGGCTCACGAGTGAGGAAGAAAAGCTGAACTTCACGACTCGTGAAGAAGCTCACGAGTGAAGAAGAAAGACTCGACTTCACGACTCGTGAAGAGCTTCACGAGTCGGACTGATGTTCACGACTCGTGAAGTCATTCACGACTCGGCAAGTCTGTCTTCTTCAACCTTTCAACGATAAACTTCCAGAAAAACGTAAATTCAATTCTGTAAATTCTATTCACTTCCAGTAATCCATTTTTACATGGAATATGAATGGCCTAAATTCCCATACCTTGGCTGATAAACCCAATGTCTTCAACCTCTATCAATTCCCTTTCCTTTGATCCTTCTTCCTTCCTCTTCTCCTTCATAAATACCATCACCAAGAACATACATTTCCAGCAAATGACATATTCTCAGTCAACAGAAAATGAAGAAGAAGATGGTGATGATGAAGTGTTAAAATGAGAGTTTAATTACCTTAGCTTAGAGCCTTAAACTCTTGATTAACCAACATGCACCATTAACATCTAAATGCTTGAGGTAAATCTATGGATATCAAAGAGGAAGAAGAAGATGAATTTCTGGTTTTGCTCTCAACAAATGCCGATTCTCACAATCAAATTCTCTAACCCAAGCCTTTTATACCCACATGACAATCTCCTCTTTAGTCCTTCATCATTTTGCATGTCACACAAATGCCACAAGCCTTTATGCATGTTAGACTTTAACCCCTCTACTAATTCTTTTTCAAACATTAACCTATCCATTTAAGCATTCTTTCAATTTAACCTTGAATTAAATTCTTCTCTACACAATTGGCCACCAAAATGCCAAAAATACCAATTAACCCCAAATAAATACCTTTATCCTCAATTGTATACTAAATTAACATTAAACCATACTCTTTTATTATATTTTCATGCAATTAACATAATAACATGTTAATTTACCCCCCTTACTTATTTACAATAATATGCAAATTAAATTAGGGTCATGTTAGGGGCCATACAATTCTCTCCCCCTTAAGAATTTCGTCCCCGAAATTCATACCTGTGTTGAATAAGTGAGGATGTTGTTCTTTCATAGCTGTCTCTGGCTCCCAAGTAACTTCTTGTATATCGTGATGTTGCCAGAGCACTTTGACAAGTGGAATTTGCTTATTTCTAAGCTGTCTAACTTCTCTAGCCAGAATTGCTATAGGCTCTTCATCATAAGTGAAATCTGACTGTACTTGCACATCTTGAACTGGTATCACATGAGATTCATCTGAACGATACTTCCTTAACATAGAAACATGAAACACATCATGAAGTTTGGCTAGTTCCATAGGGAGAGCCAACCTATATGCCACTGGCCCAACTCTTTGAAGAATCTCATATGGGCCTATAAACCTCGGGCTCAGTTTACCCTTTTTCCCAAATCTTAATACTTTTCTCCAAGGGGACACTTTCAGAAACACTTTGTCACCCACATGATATTCAATATCCTTTCTTTTCAAATCATCATAAGACTTCTGTCTATCACTAGCTTCCCTCAATCTCTGCTTGATAACTTGTACCTTTTCCTCTGTATCTTTGACAATATCAGGACCAATAACTTTGTGCTCAGACAATTCAGTCCAGTAAACAGGAGTTCTACATTTCTGACCATACAAGGCCTCATAAGGTGCCATCTCGATTCTCCTTTGATAACTATTATTGTAGGCAAACTCCATTAAGGGTAGATATCTTTCCCAACTTCCTGTAAAATTCAAAACACATCCTCTCATCATATCCTCTAGAATTTGAATAACCCGCTCAGATTGCCCATCAGTCTGAGGGTGGAATGCTGTACTGTAACGAAGCTGAGTTCCCAAAGCTTGTTGCAAACTTTGCCAAAATCTCGATGTGAATCTCGGATCTCGATCGGAGATTATTGACACCGGAATGCCATGCAATCTGATGATCTCATTTACATAAAGCTCTGCTAACTTATCCATGGAGTAATCCCTCCGAACTGGTATGAAATGAGCTGATTTAGTCAGCTTGTCAACTATAACCCAAACTGCATCATGCTTTTTCTGTGTAAGGGGTAATCCTGTTACAAAATCCATGGTAATATCCTCCCATTTCCATTGTGGAATTGGAATGGGGTTCAACAAACCAGAGGGTAACTGGTGCTCTGCTTTTACCTGTTGACAAGTCAAACATATGGAGACATAGGCTACCACATCTCTCTTCATGCCAGGCCACCAATAACTTTGTTTCAAATCCTGGTACATCTTATTCCCACCAGGGTGCATAGTAAACACTGTATTGTGAGCCTCATTCAATACTGTTCTCTTTAACTCTTTGTCATCAGGAACATATAATCTATTCTGATAATACACACCCCCATCTTCTTTCACTGAGTACTCAGACTGGGTCCCTTCATGTGAAGACTTTAAAATCTGTTGCAACTTTTCATCATGTTTCTGTGCATCAATCACTGTTTGCCTCAAACAAGGTCTAGCCTTCAACTGTGCTATTAAAGCACCATCATAAGCAAGTCTCCATCTACCGCGATGTGCAATCATAGCAGCCATCATCTTACGGCTCAAGGCATCAGCTACAACATTAGCTTTGCCTGGATGGTAATCCACTATACAATCATAATCTTTAAACAATTCTAACCATCTTCGTTGTCTCAAGTTAAGTTCCTTTTGAGTGAGCAAATACTTGAGACTCTTGTGATTTGTGTAGATTTTGCACTTTTCCCCATACAAATAATGTCGTCAAATTTTCAAAGCAAACACTACTGCTGCTAACTCTAGGTCATGGGTTGGATAGTTTTGTTCATGTGGCTTCAACTGTCTAGATGCATAGGCAATTACTTTGCCATCTTGCATTAGCACACAACCCAAGCCAACTCTAGAAGCATCACTATACATAGCATACTCCTTTCCTGTAACTGGCTGTGCCAAAACTGGAGCCTCAGTCAGAAATTTCTTCAATTGATCAAAACTTGCTTGACACCGATCAGTCCACTCAAACTTTATACCCTTTCTCAACAGTTTAGTGAGTGGTGCGGCTATAACTGAAAAGCCTTTCACAAAACGACGGTAATAACTTGCTAAACCCAGAAAACTTCTCACTTCCATCACATTTCGAGGCGGCTTCCAATTCACTATAGCCTCGATTTTTGCTGGATCCACTCTAATGCCTTCAAAAGACACAACATGACCAAGGAAAGAAATTTCCTTAAGCCAAAAATCACATTTGCTCAGCTTAGCATATAACTCATTCTCCCTCAGAGTCTGTAGAACAATTCTCAAGTGCTCAGCATGTTCCGCTTCATTTCTCGAATACACCAAAATGTCATCTATGAACACAACAACAAATTGATCCAAGTAGGGTCTAAATACCCTATTCATAAGGTCCATAAACGCAGCCGGTGCATTTGTTAACCCAAATGGCATCACCAGAAACTCGTAATGCCCATATCGGGTTCTAAAAGCCGTTTTGGAAACATCCACATCCTTAATCCGGAGTTGATAATAACCCGTTCGCAAATCAATCTTGGAAAACACTCCAGCACCCTTCAACTGATCAAATAAATCTTCAATTCTGGGTAAAGGGTACTTATTTTTCACTGTTACCCTATTTAACTGTCTGTAGTCTATGCACATCCTCATAGACCCATCCTTTTTCTTCACAAACAAAACCGGTGCACCCCAAGGCGACACACTAGGCCTAATGAAGCCTTTGTCAAGCAACTCCTGTAGTTGTACTTTAAGTTCCTTCAATTCCAAAGGAGCCATCCTGTATGGTGCCTTCGACACAGGAGCTATACCCGGTAGAATGTCTATATACAATTCAACTTCCCTTTCAGGTGGAAGACTAGGCAAGTCTTCTGGGAACACATCAGGAAACTCTTTCACCACTGGAATCTCTTGAAGATTTGCATACTCTATTCTTGAATCAAGCACAAGTGCTAAGAAAGCTTCACACCCTTTTCTCATAAATCGTTTAGCTTGCATGGCTGATATCACATTAGCTATTGATTTAGCTCGAATGCCCTGAACTAACGTTTCTTTACCATCAGCACCAATAAGAGTTACAGTTTTAGCTTCACAATTAACCACTGCATGGTGTCTAGACAGCCAATCCATACCAAGTATAATATCAAATTCCCGGAATGGTAACTCAATAAGATTAGCAAGGAATTCTTTCCCTTGAATTACTATAGGACACTGTTTATGCACTCTATTAACAACAACACTGTGACCCAAAGGGTTAGTTACACATATATCATATTCCATTTCATGTACAGTAGACTCATTTCTACCCAAATCCCCAGTGCAAACATAAGAATGAGTGGAGCCAGGATCAATAAGTGCATGCATGTCAGAATCAAAGAGAGAGAAAATACCAGCTATGACTTCTGGAGCACACTGATCCTCTCTAGCTTTCAATGCATAAGCCCGAATAGGAACAACTGGAGCTACGGGCCTGTCAACGGATTCAGAAATGTTCCTGGACTGGGATCCCTGGGGCCTCGATCCCCCAAGTCCTCTCCCTCTGCCTCTACCAGAAGATGGTGCATTAAAAGTTCCTCTACTGCCTTGTTGTTCAACATCCTGGTCCCTTTTCGAAGGACAGCTTGCCATGTAGTGACCAGTACCACCACACTTGTAACATGCTCCAGACAATTTCCTGCAACTACCCCAATGTTTCCTAGTACAATGGAAACACTCTGGAGGTTGCCCCCCACTCTGATTCCCTGAAGCTCCCTTTCCCTGTTTAGACATTACAGAAGACTCATGTCTCCTGTCCCTCTTTGCAGAACTATAGCCAGATTCAGCTGGCTGATTTCCTTGTACTCCTCTAGCTCTCTTTCCTATAAAAGATCCACCTTTGGACCCACTTCTTCTCTGTTCTCTTTCTCTCTTTGCCATTTCATTCTTTTCAACTCGCAAGGCTGCTGTAACCAATTGAGTGAAGTTAACCACTTGCAAAGATGTAGACCCAATCAACTTTTCTCTGATATGCTCATTCAACCCATCTTCAAACTGTCTACATTTAAAAGCATCAATCAACATCTCATTAGGAACATATTTGCACAAGCGACTGAATTCTTTCTCATA
The DNA here is from genome assembly GCA_037975025.1 of Excoecaria agallocha. NCBI lineage: Eukaryota > Viridiplantae > Streptophyta > Magnoliopsida > Malpighiales > Euphorbiaceae > Excoecaria > Excoecaria agallocha. Next base: position 31,121,786 of record CM075819.1, read on the forward strand.
TTCAGCCACAGACATAGCTCTCTGTTTCAAGTTGAGAAACTGTTTTAACTTCTCTTGCTTATATGCCTCTGTAACATACTTTTTCTTGAATTCAGCTGTGAAGAATTCCCATGTAAGGGGATCTGGTAGCTGGGGTTGTCTCAACACCAACTTCCACCAATCATAAGCTGCTCCTTGCAATAGAGACACAGCACAAGATGCCTTATGACCCACTGGACAGTGGATTTCATCAAAAATTCTCGCTAGTCTTTCCAGCCAAAATTCAGCTTCCTCAGACTGTTCCAGATTAGTGCCTAGAAACTCTTCAGCACCATGCTTCCTAATTTCAGAGATTGGAGCTTTAGGTGCTGTCATTCTTTGAAGAATTTGAGCCATATCCTGTGATATCTTTAACAATGCTTCTGCAGGGATGGCTGCTGGGACCTCATTTGGATTGGAGAATGAAGGTCCAGTATTGGAAGGATTAGTTCTAACCGGCCTATTGCTTTCAGCCGATTCCTCCAAAGCATCTCTAGAGCTTTCCATCTTTGATCTATAAGAAAACAGGGACTTCTGCATCAGGCCAGCAATCACTATATCATACTATAGAATCCTAGGTTCATCTTTACCCAGAAAAGACTAAACCTAGGCTCTGATACCAAAATTTGTAGCACCCCTCATGCAAATACCCTATTTTCACATGTATCATGAATACTATTAATCATGCTCATACTGTTTCATATACTAATATTTGTGCCACCTGTCTGTTCCTATTTTTCATTTCATGCTTAGTATCATGCATACTAACTATATGGATATTACTTCATGCATATCACATGCACACATGTTCTTTCGTAGCTTTACTACTAGTGAGTTACATTATCCCACATAGGTTATATACATATCAAAATATGACTGGCCATTATACAAAACATATGATAGCTGTATTACAAAAAAAATATCCTACATCAAGGTTATAAGTCGATGGTTGGCCCTTCCTGATGTAGAGAACGTCCCTGAGCAAAAGTCTTTCTAGAGGGTACCTATACGGATAAACAACCCGTGCTAAGCTATAAAGCTTAGTGGGGAATATCTACAGATGGATGGCCATACACAAGGCCATCAAAACATACATATACAATATGTTCATATACTATAATCAACATGTCCAACATAACACGGCAACAATAACATATACTTTAAAGCATAAGCATATTCTCATGTACATAAGCATTGTACCCAAGAGAGAGAGAAACACATATTTCTTTTTCATAATTCATATAGATGGCAATATTCCATGTGAACATATTCAATTGAAGCATAATTCCCATGGTAAACCAACAATATAAGCCACATATCAATCTTTAGTCAAATAACTTTAACTGTCTACTTTTGATCATTACTATGAATAACGTTTAGCCTGCCTTAGCTTTATCAGTGGATGCGGGAACTATGGATACACAATGGTATCAAATGAGGGATATCCGAAGATATCGAATCTATAGACCCAAACGGGGCCAACTGTACTATGGACCGGTCAAGCATACCCAAACGGGGTAGCCTATCAACCCAAACGGGGCTGATCATGATCCAAACGGGATCATATACTATGGACCCAAATGGGCCAACTATGGCAGCTGCAATTTCCCTATAGGCGCCTATCTATCCACATCTAAAACTCTATCGCAGGCGGAACTATATTCGTGTTCAATTCACATTTTAATACTGTATTCGTAGTATACCGTTTGCACATATGCATAGTCTTATCAACCTGTGAATTCTCTGGTGCATAATCAGATACATGCACATTTCATATGCCAAGATATATATGTCTGGCTCATCTATATCTGTATGACTATATCATTTGCATCATATCATATAAGCATGACATATAATCATCATATCATAGACTTGATCATGCCCTCATTAAGCATTTCACATGTTCATAGTCATGCTAATTTATCTTCTATCTCATAGGCAATTACATGCTCATATACTCATATACATAATCATAAATGTACATACCTGTGGGTACATTCGCATATAGTCGATTTATTCTTATGAGCATGTTTCCAACACATATATATATATACCTTTATCATCATTCAAGTCATGTGCTATACAAAATATCAACACGTTTTCATATGGCATATACACATGCCAAGGTCATGCTATTATTCTCTTTTTCATATCACAAGTGCATATAAAAAGGTGCACTTACATGTCATAAGATTTACATGTATGGGTTCGATAATTCCTTTCTAGTCTTTATTCATATTCACAAATGAACGCATGTGTATGCATACAATTCCTTCATTGACAGTCATATTACATGCATTATTCATTTAACTTTCTATCACATAAGCAAATAGCTGTCTCAATCAATTAAAGAATCATATTATCAAGTGTAGCAACAATCTGTTCATACTAGCCATTTATGTTACATAGAGTAGTCTAGAAAACTAGTCCGGATTCAACTATAGATTACATGTATCTACAGACAGATTTAAGCTTAGGTTTCTTCATGTGAAATATAGGTATGGAAGTCTATTTTTCAATGCAAGAAGAATCAATCAATTTGCTGTTCTATAGCTCAACTTATGAGCAAAACATTCAAGACAGGTCATTCAATCATGAAGAGGAGTTCGACTCGTGAAGGGATTCACGAGTGAAGCAAATAAGGTGATTCTCACGACTCGTGAAGAGGTTCACGAGTGGAGAAGGAACTATACTTCACGACTCGTGAAGTGGCTCATGAGTGAGGAAGAAAAGCTGAACTTCACGACTCGTGAAGAAGCTCACGAGTGAAGAAGAAAGACTCGACTTCACGACTCGTGAAGAGCTTCACGAGTCGGACTGATGTTCACGACTCGTGAAGTCATTCACGACTCGGCAAGTCTGTCTTCTTCAACCTTTCAATGATAAACTTCCAGAAAAATGTAAATTCAATTCTGTAAATTCTATTCACTTCCAGTAATCCATTTTTACATGGAATATGAATGGCCTAAATTCCCATACCTTGGCTGATAAACCCAATGTCTTCAACCTCTATCAATTCCCTTTCCTTTGATCCTTCTTCCTTCCTCTTCTCCTTCATAAATACCATCACCATGAACATACATTTCCAGCAAATGACATATTCTCAGTCAACAGAAAATGAAGAAGAAGATGGTGATGATGAAGTGTTAAAATGAGAGTTTAATTACCTTAGCTTAGAGCCTTAAACTCTTGATTAACCAACATGCACCATTAACATCTAAATGCTTGAGGTAAATCTATGGATATCAAAGAGGAAGAAGAAGATGAATTTCTGGTTTTGCTCTCAACAAATGCCGATTCTCACAATCAAATTCTCTAACCCAAGCCTTTTATACCCACATGACAATCTCCTCTTTAGTCCTTCATCATTTTGCATGTCACACAAATGCCACAAGCCTTTATGCATGTTAGACTTTAACCCCTCTACTAATTATTTTTCAAACATTAACCTATCCATTTAAGCATTCTTTCAATTTAACCTTGAATTAAATTCTTCTCTACACAATTGGCCACCAAAATGCCAAAAATACCAATTAACCCCAAATTAATACCTTTATCCTCAATTGTATCCTTAATTAACATTAAACCATACTCTTTTATTATATTTTCATGCAATTAACATAATAACATGTTAATTTACCCCCCTTACTTAATTACAATAATATGCAAATTAAATTAGGGTCATGTTAGGGGCCTTACAGTTACACCACCCTACATCAGATTGTCTGCATTTGGCACAAGGGTGATATTGTAACTATCAAGGCAATAGGAGAGAATTTAATCTCTACGCTGAGCATAGCTAATAATCCATATAATGGGTTTCACGTAGTAGGGGTTGGTATCGAGGAAGGTGAAATAGATTTTACGAGTCCTCAGGTCATCAACATGATGAAAAAGATGAGTTATCTACCAAGTGTATGATTAGGAAGAACTCTTAAAGGACCCATATGCCCATTTCTCCAATTGGTCAGAAGGGCAAGAAAGGCCTAGCTACTGTACAAATAATGTTGAGAGGTAGGCTAACCCATAGCTAGGAGGATTCCTTATATCCTTGATAGCTTTATGCTGGCATCCAAGGAGTGCAAGTACTATGAAGACATTTAGCTCGTGATAGTTTGAGGGAAATCTATCCCCAAATTTGAGATCTTTGATATTGTTTTTCGATTAGTTAGTTAGGACTATCAAACCTATATTGGGATTCTAAGAATAGGTGATTATGTGCAAGCTCACTGAACTAGATTCAAGCCATATAGAGGAGGTACTAATGCCTGAATTGATGGTCATCAAGGATAAGGGAAAAAGGAAGATTAAGTATAAAGTTGTAACTCCTGAAGAAGGATCTTTGCCCTCATAATTTACTTTGGAAGGGAGAGAAGCATCAACCACTGCATTAGTCATCCCTAATTTAGAAGATGATTCTCTTGATGATGTAATTTTTATTCCTAAATTATTTTATGATGATATGCCTTTTGCTAAAGTTAATAAGAAGAATAACTTTACTTTATTTGTGCGATGTCTCATCTAATTGCACCATGCACAATCATAATCATGAATATTTTATATTTGACATTAATTTAACAAACACTAATCCATTTAATCTCGGAACTAAAGATAACCCTAAATAGACCTTGATTGCATTGGACATAACTCCTAAGGAAATGATAAAATTTGAGAGAATATTAAGAAAATATCAAAAAAGGTTTTTTCCTTAACATAAAAGACATGCCTAGAATTGACAAAAAAAAGTTGCAGAGCATGCCATTCCAACATATCAAAATAGTAAGCTTGTCAAGCAAAAGCTTTGAAGGCTTAAGCTATAATGAGTAGAAAAGGTAAAGGAAAAAGTTAAGAAACAAATTGAGCCCAAGTTTCTTATTGAGGTATCCAATGTTATCCTTGTGACCAAGATAGATTGGAAGGTATAGATGTGCATCAACTATCAAGATTCAAACAAAACATGCTTGAAAGATGAATTTCCACTCCCCTAAATAGACTTACTAGTTGATAGTATAGCGAAGTGCATGATGTATGATTTCATTGATGGGTATACAGGGTACAATCAGATTTTGAACAAGATAGTAGGTTTGGTAAAAACAACCTTCATTACTGAATGGGGAACTTACATATACAAGGTCATGCCATTTAGATTGAAAAATTTGAGAGCCACAATTAGAGAATTGCCACCAAGATCCTCGGTGACTTGATTCATAAGGAAGTTGAAGTCTATATTGATGACATGGTGATTAAAACAGTTATTAGAGAAGTACATTTTGAGGCTCTAGAGAAGTTTTTCCAATAGATCGATAAGTATTGTCATTATCTTAACTTGAAGAAATATATGTTCACGGTTACTTCAAGTAAGCTATTTTAACATGTTATGTAAGGCCCCTATTAAGACCTAAGTAGAATTATGTATGATTTATTTGAATTATGGTTAATGTAAGGTCTAAATAATTTGTATAATACAAATTAGGGTAAAAAGGGGAAGTTTGGTAATTTTACTTTATGCTAATTATGTGAATAATTATAGCATGTTATCATTAAGGGTGTAATTAAAAGAGGAAAGATAAGTTTGGGGGCAAAATTGAAAGAAAGAACATGTGAGGCAGATTTTTAAAATAGAAACAAATGAGAGGGAGTTAAGTAAAACTTTCTTATCCTATTTAATTTCTAGAATATACAAGTAAAAGAGAGAATGTGCAGATTTTAATGGGATTTAGGTTGCTTGATTGGCTAAATCAAGAGGAAAGAAAGAATGCATATTTTCTTCTTGCTCTCTCTCTAAAAGTTAGGTATTTTTCTCTCTCATAAAGTCTCAAAATTCTATCGTAAAGTTGTTGATAAAGGGGTTTTAAAAGTGGCTTTGTCCAAAGGTAACATGTTTTTTCTTCATCTCTATTATCATCTTCCTATTGGAGTTGAAGGATTTCCATAAGGAGAAATTCTAGTATTTATGAATGCATATTCTATGTAAAAGAAGAGGTGACAAAGAACTAGGGAAAAGAAGTGGTGGAAGGTTGAAAGAGAATTTGGATTTCTACTAAGGTATGAGAACTTTGTGTGAATCTTGAATATGCATGTTTTATATATAAGTAGATTGTGATGAAATCAAAGCTATATTAAGAGATTAGACAATGATTTTTGCATTGAAAATTGAAGCTAAATCCATAAAATAGAGAATAATGGAAATGATACATGCAAGATCAAAATCGAAATTAGAATCTATTTTAAATATCTATTCTCTAATTGATTTGAATTTAGTTTAAACTAAATGTAACAAAGATTTAAGAGGATCCTTATTGTTGTTGCAACTTATGTTAAAACTTCAGTAAAAGCATATTGCTTTGCTATATGAATATCTAAAATTGTTATAGCAACTGTGTCAAAATTGTGGTAGAGCATAATACTCTGTCATATAAGAAACTTGAAACCTAGACCTTGAATTTGATGTATCGTTAATGGATTTCTTGATGACTTTCATATAGAAACACTGCGATAAAATTACATTGCATAAAAAGCAAACTTTGTAAGGACCCTAAACAGGCCTTAGTAGAATTCAAGGGCAATCATATGTTATTAATGTCTAATTAAGCATCACTGGATGAATTATTAGTACTTATGATCTAATGAATTCATGGTCTTAAGTGATAGAGTATACTATAGTCAATTAACATTATTGTATAGTGTGTTTAATTGGAGCAAAAATATAGCTAAGATATTGATTGGGGCATAAATTTTATTAAATTATAATTAATTATATGATTAGTGTGTTAATTATATGTTATGAATTTTATAATGTTATAATTAATTTGTTATTTTGGTTTAATAAGGTTCAAGGGTGTAATTGAAGCCTTAAGTATTAATTTAGGTGTTAATTTGTAATTAAGGCATCTTTAGGGTCAAATGTGAATAAGAGAAAGATTTGAGAGGTTGATTTAAGAGAAAGAATAATTAGATAGGCCAATTTATAAATTGAGAGAAGTTACAAAGGTGTAACATGCAAGAAATTGAGAGAAGTTAGTGGAACATGCAAAATCTTAAGGGACCAAGAAAGAAATTTACCTTGCCACTATATATATATTATAATTCATAAGAAAGAGAAAGAGTGCATTGTGACGGACGAAAATTGTAGAGAGAGTTACAAAAAATTCTCTTTCTTCTTCTCATTTCTTAAAGCCATAGTTGATTTCTCAAGGTATTCTTAAAGAGGAAATTCTTGCATGTTGTTTAATTAACACAATTAGTGTAACAATAAAGAGAAGAAGAAGGTGGAAGGAGTAAAGAAAAAGGCAAAGCACAAGATTTAAGTGAAAGGGGAATTTTTTGCCAAGGTATGGGAATTAGGATTTTAATGCTTGCATGTGCATGATGTTAGTAGAAATTTGGTGTAAATGATTTGAATTTTTAGTAATTAAAAAGAGAATAAAACTTAAGAAGTGTGTATGAAGAGATGACATGAAACTTAAATGATTTGCACGTGTTTGTCTTCTGGACTTTACGATAATATCTTAACATAAATTCTCTAATTTTACAATTTTGGCCCAAATCTTCTTGCCTTTTTACAATTAAGTCCTTTTTCTAGCAAATTAACCTTGAAAAACACCAAAATTTACAATTAACTCCAAAAACATAAAATTAACCAATTAAACTCAAATCTAACCTAATTAACATAAAATTAACCTATTTAAACATCTAAAAACATACTAAAAATACTATATAAATCACCATTATCTTGTATCTGGAAGGAGAAATCGAACACTATTAGATATGGTTCAATCAATGATGAGCCGAGCAGACTTGCCTAGGTCCTTTTGGGGATATGCACTAGAAACTGTTGTTTATGTGTTAAATAGAGTTCCTAGTAAATCGGTTGATGTTACTCTATATGAGATGTGGAATAACAAGAAACCCATGCTTTCTCATATGAAAGTATGGGGTTGTCTTGCTTATGTGAAGAGGACAATGTCAGACAAACTAGATGTTAAGTCTAACAAATGTGTATTTGTGGGATATCCAAAAGAAACCTTTGGATATTATTTTTATCATCCCTTAGAAAAAAAGGTGTTTGTTTCAAGGCATGCTATCTTCTTGGAAAGAGAATTTCTCATACGAGAGGACAGTGGGAGTAAAATTGAACTTCGTGAAGTTCAAGACCCACAAATAGAAGTAGATCAACCAATAGAACCGGAGACTAAATTTCATAATGATGAGATTACAGTTGAACCTGATTATACACAAAATCCTAGAAGATCTACTAGGATGCATTCTATCCCTATGAGATATGGATTTCACATTAATTCGGATAGAGACATAACTGTAGTAGAGGACAATGAGCTTACAAGCTATCAAGAAGTTTTGAACAGTTCAAAACATGATTTATGGCTTAAGGCTATGCGGTCTGAAATGGACTCCATGTATGAGAACAAAGTATGGACTTTAACTCAACTACCTGAAGGGATAAAACCCATAGGATGCAAATAGGTCTTCAAAAAGAAGACCGACATGGAAGGTAATATATTTACCTATAAAGCTCGCTTAGTAGCAAAGGGTTATCGTCAAAAAGAAGGTATTGACTATGACAAAACTTTTTCTCCTGTAGCGATGCTTAAGTCTATAAGAATACTTTTAGCCATTGCAGCTCATTATGATTATAAGATTTGGCAAATGGATGTGAAGAAAGCTTTCCTAAATGGAAATCTGACTGAGGATGTGTATATGATACAACCAAAAGGGTTCACATCAGGAAATGGCAAAAAGGTATGCAAGCTTCAAAGATCCATTTATGGATTGAAGCAAGCCTCTAGGAGCTGGAACATACAATTCAATGAGACAATCAAAGAGTTTGATTTCTCATAGAATGAAGATGAACCTTGTGTGTATAAAAAGGTCAGTGGGAGTGCAATTCTCTTCCTGGTTCTATATGTGGATGACATATTGATCATGGAAAATGACATTTCTCTTATCCAATCTGTTAAAATATGGTTATCCAAGCAATTTTCCATGAAAGACCTTGGAGAAGCATCTTATATTTTGGGAATAAGGATCTATGGAGATAGATCCAATAGGTTGCTAGGTCTTTTTCAAAGTACATATATAGATAAGGTATTGAAGAGGTTCAATATGGATCTCTCTAAGAAAGAATTTCATACCCATGGTGCATGGAAAACACCTTTATAAGTCTATATATCCCCAGACACTAGAGGGTAGAGAGAGCATAAGTAGAATACCATATGCATTAGCAATTGGTTCTATCATGTATGCTATGTTATGTACACATCCAGATGTAGCATTTGCTTTAAGTGTCACAAGCAAATTCCAATCCAATTTTAGAGAGGAACACTGGGCAGCTGTCAAGAATATCCTTAAGTACTTGAGAAGGATTAAGGAGATATTCTTGGTATATGGAGAGGGCAGTTTGGAAGTAAAAGGGTATACAGATGCCAGCTTCCAATCTGACAAAGACGATTGTAAATCACAGTCTGGTTATGTGTTCATAATGGGAGGAGAGCAGTTAGTTGGAAGAGTTCCAAACAAGAAACAACTGCTGATTCCATGACAGAAGCTTAGTACATTGCTGCTTCGAAAGTAGCCAAAGAAGCAGTCTAGATCAAAAAGTTCATATCTAAACTAGGAGTGGTGCCTAGTATTGTTGATCCAATTCCTTTATATTGTGACAACAATGGAGCCATTGCGCAAGTAAAGGAACCACGGTCTCATCAGCGATCCAAGCATGTTCTCAGATGCTACCATCTCATAAGGAAAATAGTAGCTAGAAATGATGTGAAAATAGAAAGGGTCCCTACAGATGATAATGCGGTGGATCCCCTCACTAAAACACTTTCCCAGAAAAAGCACAATCACCACATAAATAGCATGGGTCTGAGACATATGAGTGATTGGCTCTAGTGTAAGTGAGAGATTGTTAGAGAGTATGCCTTAGAGCCCATGTAAAAGGATGAATTTCATATGTATTAATTTATATTCTTAATAAAAGGCATTATTCATTAATTAATGTTATATTTTGAATACATGAGTTTGTAAATCTTAAATTAATAAATGAAGTCCTTGATATTATAAACATAGTGCAAAGGCAATCATGAAAGTGTTCATGATATGAGGTGTCTATTGCATGCAAATATGTTAATATCTAAATATCCCTAGTCATAGAATTAACAAGATAGGACATTGTTAATTCGAACAGACTAGCACATGTTATGCATTTTGAATGGTTCAAGCAATGGTTCTCACAACTGTTATTATGGAAGATAATCAAAGCTAACATGTGGATGCTTGTTAGAAGAACAAGTTCATTAGAGACCTGTAAAGAGAATCCTCACATGGATATTAAATATATGTCAGTGAGGAATCTCTTCATAGCGGTTGTGCAAGTATCCTTAGACTTGAGATGACCAGAGTTATCTTAAGTAGCAAGTGGTATAGTTTGACTCCATAACTGATTACTTCCAACTGGGAGTGAACATAGTTAAGAGATTGGGTATATCATGACTTACTTGAAGATAGTTGAAAGATTGACAAAGGATTTATCATCCTAGATTTAATAAGGGAAGTTATCTTGCATGACTCTATAATTGCCTTATTTAGAGAATCTCTGCCCAGACTAATATGCCAAGATGGATAGAGATCCATGAAGGGCATTTTGGGAACAATGGTTAAATTAATAGAACATATATAACTACATTTATATGAGTTGAGAGAAATCCATACTCAGAATATGATTGAGATAAGAGTGGTGAAAGGAGTAATTGCATGGTAATTGTTATATGGAAGGGTGTCAAACCACTTGACTTTCCTAATATTTGGGTAGTCATGATGTCTAGCTAGAGGCCGCTCATGATTTGTATAATAATGTATCATAAATATCAATAGGGATTGATAAAATGATTTAAAGTAGTTTAAATCATGTGAGTTTTAAATAGAACTCACAATTACATATTATACTACCAAGATGGACAGGAACCCAATTGGTCACACATATATAGAGAAAAAGGATAAAATGGTAAAATGACAAGGATAATAATATTTGATATTATTCTGGGGATAGAGAAGTGAATAAGAGAATAATTAATTAAAGAGTTTAATTAATTATGATCAACTAAAATTGTTCGCAGAACTTTTTTGAAATGTTCTGTAAAAATGGACCTAATTGAAATAATGTATTTCATAATTAATTTTTATTGAATTATAAGTGTTATAAGTCTGATATAATAATTAACAGATCCATTGGAGGAATTAAAGAGGCCCAAAGAAGTGAAGTTGGTGCAGAAACCCTCTAGAGGAAAGGTTACACGCCAACTACAAATAGAAGGCCTTAGAGGCCTACTTCTTGGACCAAAATAAATTAAATATATTTTATAAGTGTTATGGAGCCTACATATTTAATTTGATTGGATTTGGAATTCATTTGTGTAATTAAATCCAAGCATATGCACAAAGGGCCTAATTTATGGGTTTTATGCATCGTCTTTTGTAAAAGGGTTTAAATTGGATTTAATTGAGCCCAAATAAATTATTAATAATTTTAGAAGCCCAATTAATATTTCTCCAGCAATTTTAAAGAGTCCAATCCTATTATGAAGTTGGATTTTTAATCTAACTATAAAAATCCAAGTGATAGGGTATTAGGGCTACGTGTAAACAATTAAGAGAAAAGTTTTTCTCTCACTCAAAAAGCCCTAGCCGCCACCTTCCCTAGCTAGAATCTAGGGTTTTTTGGCCAGCCCTTGTTTCTCACAATTGTTGGTTCATTATATCATTCTCTTGTGTGGATTACTCATTGGAGGTGTTCAATTTTGGATACTGTGGTTTGTGACAACCCAGTGAGAAGGAAAATCAACTATTCAACAAAAATCGAAGGTGATTTTTCTTATTCTCATTGATATGTATATTGTAAATTCATGGCAAGATCAAATTTATTGGTTAAAATTTTTAAATTTCGCTTATGTATGGGATGCATGTAACCGATAATTCCCAACAATTAGTGTAAACCTTCATATTTTAATTATACCATTATAGTTTCATTCTCCAAACATTAATTTAGCTATTCATCATTAAATACCCAATTATAAGCCATATTGCATTAAGGTACCCTAAGTAGTACATTTCGGTCAACATAGTTCCTTCTCTTTTTAATTTAGTTTCTTACTTCATATGGGTTTCTAATAGCTTAAATTGACCTAGTATAATGTTACCTAAAGTTATTTCATTATTACATATACGTAAGCATAGTTACATAATAGAAAGATTAAAGAGATTCAACCAAAATTGTGAAATTTGATGTAATACACATCTACTAACCTCAAATTGGGTTGGTTCTCTCATATTCTTCCTTTTATTTTCCTTTTCCCTCTTTGATTTCCCCTTACTCCTTTTTTCCCCTTTGACCTGAATTTGAGAGAGAAATAAACATGGAATTAAGTCATGATTTTAAGCAATTTAAAGTTACTAATATACTCTCCTAATCATATCCTATATGCTTAAGCAATTTCTCCCACAAATTCCTACTAAAACTCATAAAATCATTAAATTACACCAAAAGGTTCTTACCTTAATTCTTTAATTTCTTGGTTCCCTTTTGATGTAATTCTTCCCTAGGTTAAAGCGGATGAATTTTTGAGCATACGGTTAGAATTAGGGCTTAGGATTAAAAGAGGGAAAGCTTGATTGAAGAAAAATAGGGGAAAGGGTTCTTAAAATAAAGGTTTGGATTTCAGGGGATTAAGGGGAGAAGATGCTGCAATTTTTGAGATATTTCTAGATGATTTTATCCCACATCCAATGGATCTTATATATGCATAAGGAATGGCTAGGATTCACTCTTTAACTATTGAATTTAAAGGCTTTAAATTTGGCCACTTGTCACTCATTCACCCATATGTGCACATCCTACTATCCTAAGCGCACTTATACCTGATCATGGCTTCCCTTTAGTGACTTCTATGGCTTCTCATATTCAAATTCTTGGGTTTAACCCCCTAATTACCCTAGTCTCAATTTTGCATCAGGGAATATGAATTTTTGTTCCAAACCTCAGAATGCCTTGAAATTTTTCTCCAAGTGCCCTAGTGAATTCAAGAACATGTGATCAAAATTTTAGCTCATTCTAACATCAATTCAGTATACTTTCGGTCTCAGTGGCCTATATAGTTAGTCCAAAGCCCAAAATTCTAAAACTTTCGAATTACTGTTTTTCAGTTTCTAGAGTGTCTTTACACTATTTATATGGCGTGTGTGAAATATGGGAGAAATTAGAGGTCTCTAAGCCCCTCCAAATGCCTAGTCAAAGTTTTGGTCAACCATAGATAAACTTGTGAATTTTTCTTTTATTTACTTATTTGGAGGCCTATTTGACCTCAGTTTCTTCTCAAATTATACCGTTGGACTCCATTTAACATATACTTTCATATCCTAGTCTTAGGTCACACTACCCGTTGGGTCCCCTACTTCGGTTTTTCGAGCCCGGGCATACTTACCCTTTTACACTCTTTATTAGATTTCCTTATCTTTTTCAACTCTAATTTCCCTAAAATTTAACCTAGGGAAATTTTCATTCTCTACATCATACTATACATGATAAATGCAAATTAAGGGGTGTTACATCATTTTTTCATTTTCGTTGAACTTTTACTTGCGAGCCAAAAAGGTTTTTTTTTTACTTCTTCCTTCCTTTCATGCATTGAACGAGGCTGAAATGGTGTCAAAAAGCTAGTAAATGTTGTTGTAATTGTGAATATAGTGATATTGTTGCCTTTTCTATTTTTCCTTAGAGTAAAAAAATTGATATAGAATATATATATGTTAGTGGATGTTTGGAAAACATGTTATTGCCTCTTTGTGTTATGTTTAGAAATACATGTTTTAATGCAATTGATGCAGATATGTGTCCTATTTAGAAATAAACTTAGAATGAAATGCATGAGTTAGAATTGATATTAGAAATATTTTGTATCTATTGGTAGTGCATTTTATTTTATGATTTAAAAATAGATGAATCCTAGATTGTTTAATTATATATGTAGTAAGCATGTAGCAATAAACAAAAAAAAAACAAAAAAAAAGGACGTGAATAATATAGTGATAATAGGTAAAAAAATAACGAAAAATGTAATGAAATAAAAAAGATGATGAACAAATAATAATAGTAACAATAGGTGGAGATGATAATAAAATAGGTGTGCATGGTAATGATGTTTGTTCGTCATATATATACTTATGTATGAATATGTACATAAAAAAGGTATATAAGAATATATATATGTAACAATGATATATAATAATGATAACAATTAAGTGATAATACAATGTAGGATATATGTGTGTGTTTATTTGGTGAACCATTGCATGATTGCTAGACAGTCAGTGGCAGGTTAGTTTAGATATTATGTTATTTCGTTTTGGGTCCTCACAAGTAAACTTATGTGCAGGTTTGAGTTTAAGCTTTTTGAAGCCGAAATGCTGCCGAAATTTACACATGACTTGCATTGACACTTAAATAACACTAGCCTATGAGCATTATGATTAATTGTATAAATTTTCATTTTGCAAACCATGGATGCCACATAATCAATATGGATGAAACAAGAAAAGGTAGCTAGGTACTGGGCATTAGCCAAAGTCCGCATGTTACCCAGCCGATTCATGTCTAGGGGGTTATTAGGACATTTAAGGCTACTGGAGGAAATCGACAAGCTCTTGGCTTAAGTGGGATGGACCAAGTTTTACGTAGGAGCATATAAGGCCTACCTCGAGATGACCCAATAGTTTTTTGCCACCTTTTGTTACTTGGGCCGGCAGAGGCCAAACATAGAGGAAGGCATCATTCCCTACCATATATTAGGCCAGCCTATATCTATAACTGATAGGCACATTGCTGAAATCCTAAGTTTATCGATAGGGAAGGATGTGATCTATCCGAAAAGGTTTATTATGCCTCCTATATGGGAGGCAATAGTATGCCTAGGGATTGCCTGTATTAGAAGAGGGTGAAATCCACTATGTTGAGATCACAATTGCTCTGATATCTTCAAATGGTGTTTTCCAATTTGTTTTTGGGGAGGATAAAAAGTCCAAGGTCTATTAATGCGATCAAGATTTACATCCTGTGCACCATCACTATAGGTAGACAAGTGGACCTAAGCCATGCAATACTATAGCATTTAAGGAAAGTACAACATCAGCAAAGACAGGAGATGATCATAGGGGGCCTAGTCACTAGGTTACTTCAAACAGAGGGATTGCCCAAGCATATGATGGGCCCATTAGCTGTTGAGGGCATTTACTTCGACAAAGAGGCAGCATTTAACATGTGTTTAGCAAGAAAAGATGATATCACACCCTATGCGATCAAGTTGCTAACCTTTGAGGAGATATCTAGGGCCTTCCATCTAACTCATGCACAAAAGGATGAGCCCTAGTAGGCATAGCCTAACTAATAGCTTGATATGGACCAACATATGGAAGACACATTGAGCCTAGGACTCATAAAGGATGAGGTACGTTTTACCAATTACTTTTTAGGTGAGGCCCACCAAGAGATCACTGAGGAATAGGGTACACAGATTTTCCCTACTTTTCAGCATGATCTTTTGCCACAGGACTATGCCCATCTAGGTGCCACATCATCCTCAGCACCTCTACCACCATTGCCAAACACACCTGTATCTCCTTGGGATGCTATATTGTAGAGTCTTCAATGCTTGGAGATGGCTCAGACTACCATGACCATCAACATCAAGGTGATACATCAGGAGCAATCCCGACAATATGAGTTCTACCAGAAGAGATTTGATGAGATTCAGGCCTATCATTGTTAATTGACTACTGACATAGCTAGCATAAAGACATGGATTTAGCAAGCTAATATTAATGTAAAGAAGGCTAGGGAAAGCATTTAGGCACTTGAGAAAGTGCCACACATAGCAAGCAACAATGTCACAGAGGCTAAAAATGAGATGGAGAAAAGGATGGAGAAGCTTGACCTTGACTTCTAAGGGTAGGTCATAGGAGTAGAGGGGATGGTTTAGCGTTACCTCGATGAGTAGGTGACAGACTTAGTAGGTATGTGATGTGAGATGGGGCACCTAGCAAGTTTCCTTGCTAAAGTTCTCAATCATGTCACCACTAAACCCATGAGATCCACTCAGCCAAGCCTATCCGCATTGAGCCAACTAGTCCCTAGGCATCATTTTCGCTCACCTCTAAAGGGCCCTACAAACTACATTGAGATACACCAACTTAACACTTTAGAGAGATGCCATTATTTATATTTGCTTTCATTGTACACACATGTCTTATTATAATTCTTGGATTTATGTTTATTTTGGGATGTTTACTATTTTAGATTTCACATTATTTTCATGCTTGTTAGAACTTGCTTCTTTACTGTACTGTGTTATCAGGTGACATGCTTATCCTTAACATGTTATTTTTAAATTAAAAATATTTTGATCAATTTTCAATGGCTAAGACAAATATATATAAAGAAAAAAAAAACAAACTAGATCATAATCAAATGGAAAAGATAATGATAAAACTTAACATATTTACATGACAAATTGTAAATGAATTATCTAATTCAATCTACACAAGGGCCAACAGTCTCTCATTTAACCTTTTCAACACTGCAAAGGTGGAACAAAAGGGACACGATCTACTATTCTGCATGAACTATTACAGCCTAACAATAGTGTTCCTTCTCCTATAGGGGGCAAGTGGTCATGCGATTGACTCTAGATCCAAGCAACCCCAACATATACCAAAGTTTTGGAAAAACCAAGGTATACCCACAAAAGTGGAATCACCTCTAGATCAAGGTATAGCTGTTAAAGTAGAATTACCTTCAAATTATGGTGTAGCCACTATAGTGAAATTGCCTTTAGATTGAGGTATAGCAACAGAAGTAGAACCACTTTCAGATCAAGGTATTGCCATAGAAGTGCAATAGCCTTCAAACCAATGTATAACTGCTAGAGTTGAATCATTTTCAAATCAAGTTATAACCATAAAAGTTGAATCGCTTTTAAACCTAAGGACATGCCATAAGCTGGCATTGGTTACTTATTCATCACCACTACAAGTCTTTTTAAGAAGCAACTGGGAGGTCACCTCTATAGGTAAGCATCTCTCTCTCATGCTAAACTATGGGTCACCTAGGCATTCTTTGTTGGATTTTTTATGGTTACATGCATCATATACATGAGCGGAATTTTAAAATTTTTAACCATATGATCTGATCTTGCCATGAATACACAATATAACTATATGAGAATAAGAAAAATCACCTTTGATTTTTGTTGAACAGTTGATTTTACTTCGCACCGGGTTGTCGCAAACCAAAGTGTCCAAAATCGAACACCTCCAATGAGTAATCCACACTAGAGAGGGGTAAATTGAACCAACAAATTGGTGTTCAACTAGGGCTGGCCGAAATTCCCAAGAGCTAGCCTGGGAAGTGGCGCAAAAGTGGAGAGAGAATTAAGAGATAAAGACTTTCCTTTTGTTTTAATCACTTAACCCTAATTCTCATTAGTTGGCCTTTTATAGTTAGGTTAAAATTCCAACTCCTTAATGAGATTGGGCTCTTTAAAATTGCTGGAGAATTATTAATTGGGCTTCTGGAATTAATTATAATCATTTGGGCTTAATTAAATCTTTTCATAAAAGACCATGCACAAAATCCACAAACTAGGCCCTTTGTGCATCTAATTGGATTTAAATACCCAAATGGATTCCAAATCCAACCAAATTAAATATGTGAGTTCCATAACACTTATGTAACATATATAAATTAATTTGGTCCAAGAAAAAGCCCTCTAAGCCCTTCTGTATGTAGTTGGCGTGTAGCCCTCTTCTGGAGGGCTTCCTCCAACTTCTTCATTCCTTTGGCCCTCTATAATTTCTCCAATGGTCCTATTAATTATTATATCAGTCCTATAACACTTATAGTAGTCTTATAACACTTATAAGATAATAATAATTAATCATGAAATACATTATTTCATTTAGGTCCAATTTACATAACATTTCTCAAAAGTTTTGCGGACAATTTTATTTGATCATAATTAATTAAACTCTTTAATTAATTATTATCATATTCTCCTCTCTACCTTTATAATAATATCAAATATTATTATCCTTGTCATTTTACCATTTTACCCTTTTCTCTATATGTGTGTGACCTATTGGGTTCCTGTCCATGTTGGCAGTATAATATGTAATCGTGAGTTCTATTCAAAACTCACATGATTTAAACTCCTTTAAATCAATTTATCAATCTCTATTGATATTTTGATACATCATTATACAAGTCATGATTGGCCTCTAGCTAGGCATCATGACTACCCAAATGTCAGGAAAGTCATGTGGTTTCACTGTACCCTTCCATAGAAACAGTTACCGTGCAATTACTCCTTTCACCACTCTTATCTCAATTAGATTCTGAGTATGGATTTCTGTCAACTCATATAAATCTAATTATGTATGTTCTATTAACTTAACCATTGTTCCTAAAATGCCCTTCATGGATCTCCATCCATCTCGGCATATTACTCTGGCCAGAGATTCACTGAACAAGGTAATTATAGAATCATGTGAGATAACTTCCCTTGTTAAATCTGGGATGGTGAATCCTTCATCAATCACTCAACTATCTTCAAGTAGGTCATGATATACCCAATCTCCTAACTATGTTCACTCCCAGTTGGAAGTAATCAGTTATGGAGTCAAAGTATACCACTTGCTACTTAAGATAACTTTGGTGATCTCAAGTCTAAGGATACTTGCACAACCGCTATGAAGAGATTCCTCACTGACATAGATTTAATATCCATATGAGGATTCTCTTTGTAGGTCTCCAATGAACTTGTTCCTCTAACAAGCATCCACATGTTAGCATTGATTATCATCCATAATCACAATTATGAGAACCATTGCTTGAACCATTCAAGAAGCATAACATGTGCTAGTCTGTCCGAATTAACAATGTCCTATCTTGTTAATTCTATGACTAGGGATATTTAGATATTAACACATTTGCATGCGATAGACATCTCACATCATGAACACTTTCATGATTGCCTTTGCACTGTGTTTATAATATCTAGGACTTCATTTATTAATTTAAGATTTACAAACTCATGTATTCAAACACAGCATTAATAAATGAATGATGCCTTTTATTAAGAATATAAATTTCATACATATGAAAAATATCCCTATTACATGGGCTCTAGGGCATACTCTCTAACAATCTCCCACTTGCACTAGAGCCAATCACTCATATGTCTCAGACCCATGCTATTTATATGGTGATCATGCTTTATCTGGGAAAGTGCTTTAGTGAGGGGATCCGCCACATTGTCATCTGTGGGAACCCTTTCTATTTTCACATCATTTCTAGCTACTATTTCCCTTATGAGATGGTAGCGTCTGAGAACATGCTTGGATCGCTGATGAGACCGTGGTTCCTTTGCTTGCGCAATGGCTCCATTGTTGTCACAATATAAAGGAATCGGATCAACAATGCTAGGCACCACTCCTAGTTCGGTTATGAACTTTTTGATCCAGACTGCTTCTTTGGCTGCTTCTGAAGCAGCAATGTACTCAGCTTCTGTCGTGGAATCAGCAGTTGTTTCTTGTTTGGAACTTTTCCAACTAACTGCTCCTCCTCCCATTATGAACACATAACCAGATTGTGATTTACAATCATCTTTGTCAGATTGGAAGCTGGCATCTGTATACCCGTTTACTTCCAAACTGCCCTCTCCATATACCAAGAATACATCCTTAGTCCTTCTCAAGTACTTAAGAATATTCTTGACAGCTGCCCAATGTTCCTCTCCAAAATTAGATTGGAATCTGCTTGTGACACTCAAAGCAAATGCTACATCTGGACGTGTACATAACATAGCATACATGATAGAACCAATTGCAGATGCATATGGTATTCTATTCATGCTCTCTCTATCCTCCAGTGTGTGTGGACACATAGACTTAGAAAGGTGTTTCCCATGCACCATGGGTATAAACCCTTTCTTAGAGAGATCCATATTGAACCTCTTCAATACTTTATCTATATATGTACTTTGAGAAAGACCTAGCAACCTATTGGATCTATCTCTATAGATCCTTATTCCCAGAATATAGGATGCTTCTCCAAGGTCTTTCATGGAGAATTGCTTGGATAACCATATTTTAACAGATTGGAGAAGAGAAATGTCATTTCCCATGATCAATATGTCATCTACATATAGAACTAGGAAGACAATTGCACTCCCACTGACCCTTTTATACACACAAGGTTCATCTTCATTCTGTGAGAAACCAAACTCTTTGATTGTCTCATTGAATCGTATGTTCCAACTCCTAGAGGCTTGCTTCAATCCATAAATGGATCTTTGAAGCTTGCATACCTTTTCGCCATTTCCTGATGTGAATCCTTCTGGTTGTGTCATATACACATCCTCGGTAAGATTTCCATTAAGGAAAGCTGTCTTCACATCCATCTGCCAAATCTCATAATCATAATGAGCTGCAATGGCTAAAAGTATTCTTATAGACTTAAGCATCGCTACAGGAGAAAAAGTTTCATCATAGTCAATACCTTCTTTTTGACGATAACCTTTTGCTACTAAGCGAGCTTTATAGGTAACTATATTACCTTCCATGTCAGTCTTCTTTT
The DNA here is from genome assembly GCA_037975025.1 of Excoecaria agallocha. NCBI lineage: Eukaryota > Viridiplantae > Streptophyta > Magnoliopsida > Malpighiales > Euphorbiaceae > Excoecaria > Excoecaria agallocha. The sequence goes on from CM075819.1 coordinate 31,142,499, forward strand.
TGAAGACCCATTTGCACCCTATGGGTTTTATCCCTTCAGGTGGTTGAGTTAAAGTCCATACTTTATTCTCATACATGGAGTCCATTTCGGACTGCATAGCCTTAAGCCATAAATCATGTTTTGAACTGTTCAAAACTTCTTGATAGCTTGTAGGCTCATTGTCCTCTACTACAGTTATGCCTCTATCCGAATCAATGTGAAATCCATATCTCACAGGGATAGAACGCATCCTAGTAGATCTTCTAGGATTTTGTGTATAATCAGGTTCAACTGTGATTTCATCATTATGAAATTCAGTTTCAGGTTCAATCGATTGATCATCTTCTATTTGTGGGTCTTGAACTTCACCAAGCTCAATTTTACTCCCACTGTCCTCTCGTAGGAGAAATTCTCTTTCTAAGAAGACAGCATGCCTTGAAACAAACACCTTTTGTTCTAAGGGATGATAGAAATAATATCCAAATGTTTCTTTTGGATATCCCACAAATAAACATTTGTCAGACTTAACATCCAGTTTGTCTGACATTGTCCTCTTCACATAAGCAGGACAACCCCATACTTTCATATGAGAAAGCGTGGGTTTCTTGTTATTCCACATCTCATATGGAGTAACATCAACCGATTTACTAGGAACTCTATTTAACACATAAACAGCAGTTTCTAGTGCATACCCCCAAAAGGACTTAGGCAAGTCCGCTCGGCTCATCATTGATCGAACCATATCTAATAGTGTTCGATTCCTCCTTTCGGATACACCATTGTGTTGTGGTGTATATGGAGGAGTCCATTGAGATAAAATCCCATTATCTCTAAGATAATCCTGAAACTCTTGACTTAAGTATTCTCCACCTCGATCTGATCTAAGTGTTTTAATACTTTTGCCAAGTTGTTTCTCTACTTCATTTCTGAATTCTTTGAACCTTTCAAATGCTTCAGACTTATATTTCATTAGATAGATGTATCCAAACCTAGAATAATCATCTATGAAAGTAATGAAGTAGGAGTAACCTCCTCTAGCATGTGTAGTCATTGGACCACATACATCTGAATGTACTAAGTCCAAAACCATTTTAGCTCGTTCTCCTTTACCAACAAAGGGAGCTTTTGTCATTTTTCCCAATAAACAAGATTCGCATGTATCAAATGATTCATAATCAAATGATCCCAAATCACCTGACTTGTGCAATTTGGTCATGCGTTTTTCATTTATGTGGCCTAAACGACAATGCCATAAGTATGAGGTATTTAGATTATCATGTTTCATTCTCTTGGTATCCACATTATGTACTTCTTTAATTAAATCAAGAACAAATATACCATTCTCAATGATAGCTTTTGCATAAAATATATTGTTCTTAAAAATGTAACAACATTTGTCCTTTAAAGAAATATCATAATCGTTCATCAAACAACTGAAAGAAATAATACTCTTGGACAAAGCTGGAACATAATAACAATTATTTAATTCCAGTACTAATCCACTAGGAAGAGGCAAATAGTAAGTCCCTACAACTGTTGTAGAGATGTTTTGTCCAGTAGCTGACTGCAAACATATCTCTGCCTTTCCAACTCTTCTAAAGCTTCTAAGCCCCTGTAGATCATTACATAAATGAGATCCACATCCGGTATCTAATACCCAAGATTGTTTTGAAGCAATAGAATAAGTATTAATTTCAATCATATGAATACCTGAAGTAGAAGCATCAGCTTGCTTCTTCTCCTTGAGAGAATCTAGATAGGCCTTGCAGTTACGCTTCCAATGACCATCCTTTCCACAATGGAAGCAAGTTCCTTTGGGATTCTCTTTCTTGGCAACCTTCTTCTTAGAGATCCCACCATTCTTTGGCTGCGCCTTGGTTATCTTCTTCTTCTTCTGCTTCTTGCCTTTAGCAGAAGTGACAACCATGACACTTTTTGGATCCTTCTTAAATGATCCATCAGCTGTCTTGAGCATATTGATTAACTCAGGAATGGATACTTGGATCTTGTTCATGTTGAAGTTAAGCACGAAAGGTGCATAACTTGGAGCCAACGAGTACAAGATTAAATCTATGTATAGATCATTATCCATAACATAGCCAAGTCTACTCAAATGCTCAATATACCCATACATCTTCAATGCATGAGTAGCAGCTGAAGTGCCTTCCACCATTTTGCAGCTAAATAGAGCTCGAGCAATCTCATATTGCTCAGTTCTAGCCTAAGAAGAATAGAGCTCCTCTAGATGCAAAACGATGGTTCTAGCATCCATCATTTCATGTTGCTTCTGAAGCTCCGAGGACATAGTACCCAGCATCAGACATGCTGCTGTTTCACTATCCTCCATGTATTTTCGATAAATGCCTTTGATCTCATCAATGGCATCATCTGATGGAAGTGGTGGTGGATCTTTATCCAAGACATAATGGATCTTTTCAGCCCTGAGAACAATTCTCACTTGCCTGATCCAGTCAGAATAGTTGTTGCCAACCAGCTTGTTATCCAAGATTGATCGTATATTAATGTTTGATGTGCTCATAATGATGACCTAGATGTGAAAAAGAAAAGATATGAGAGTATGTTCATATATATGTATGCATTAATAAGGTCTTTAATTAATCCATTTACTCCCACTATTTTATTGCGAATTAATAGCCCTCACTATATAATCCGAGAAAACCCGATGGTTTTCTTAGTGGGCCAATATCCAATCCCTGATATGGAATTTGACCTTGACTGTGGTCAACAAGCCAAATTCCATACCCTTGAAAGGTAGGTATCCATATACCAATTGTGTCTCTACACAACTATTGGATCATTAGGTTATCAACTCTTGATGCATGCATATCATATATGCATTCCCTAATCTTGCCTCTAGAACCATTAGCCTTGACTATGGTCAACAAACTAATGGGCTAGCTAAGATGACCCATTTAATTAGATTTGAACATATTCGATATAATGTGAGCTTGACTGTGGTCAACAACCCACACGATAAAGAACTCTGGTTCTCCTCAAATTAATGGAAGGCTTATATACCTTAGTATTTGTTTGAGGGTTTTAGTTAATTAAGTCTCATCATACATGGTTGGCATACATTGGTATGCATCCTATATCTATCACATAAATATAAGCATACAAATATGGTATAGTTATGGACTTCACTACATTGATTTCCCCGAGCCAAGAGGGAAATCAAAAGGTCACACCTAGGTAGTATGCATGATTCAAACAAGAAAATAATTACATTATCTTTAAGCTTGTTGGATCTCCATCCGGCCCATCTTGCTCCTTGATATTGGTCTCCATCTCTATTTCTAATTCTAATCTAAGTAATCTAATTACATATTACAATTTGAAATGAAATACAAACCAAAAACAAGTGGCCGGGACATGAAAGTCCTCATTGGGCCAAAACATGCATTATGCTCAATCACATTGGGCTTTGTCCATAACTAACCATCATGCCAATCATTCACCCTTATATGCCATTCTAATGCATAAAGAAATGGATTACTAACTTTGTTTCAACCTTTGAAACTATATTTTGAGTTATTTTAATGATGTGATCAAATTAGGAAACTTTTTCCATTTTGGAAACTTTCATTTTAGGAAACCTTTTTGCATGAATTTGTTCTTGCCTTAATAATCAATCAAATTGATTATTAATTAATTATAAATTGATTATTTAATTAATTAATCATATTAAATAATTAAAAGAATCAATTTTGGGCTTAAATAAGTGTAGGCCGAAACCCACAGAAGAAAAACCCTAAGTGTGTTCACACACAAACCAGTTTTGTGTCATTTGGACCATTTGGGCCTTTTGGAATGAGCCAAGCCCACTCAAGCCCTTAAAACCCATTAATAAACTTAATTAATGTTTATAATATTTAATTTAAATCAGCTCCTTGGGCCTACCAAGTCATTTACTAATTTAAACCAAGTCCGTAAACATAATTAAGCCCATTAAGTGGTTTTAATGAATTAAAATTAATCAAATTAATTTAAGGCCCATTTTAATTAATCTAATTAATTAAAAACACTTTAATATATCATATTTAGAAGATCAAAAGTCGTTCTAACCAAGAACACATCAAGAACACACGAAGAACACCAATTTATCGAACTTTTCGACAAAACTAGTTTTCATGCAAAACTTGTTCGATTTTAATTCCGTTCGATCCTACGGCTTAATACCACATATTAAACACATAAAATATCATCTAAATGATTTTTAAATGGATCCATAAGAAATTAAATTAGAACAGCCCCTACATTACCTAGGGTTTCACGCTAAACCCTAATGGGTTTCACGCCAAACCCAAATCAAAATGCTTCAAAAAATTCGTTTTTGTTTCCACCAAATTTATTTGATCACACATACAACCAGAAATCAATATTTCTCATTCATGAACAATCAAATCTAATATTTTAAAGTTCATGAAATAAATAACTCAAAACAAAACAAAACTTATTCTGCAGAAAAATATAGAATTGTATATCCATGGCAAAACCGTGGCTCTGATACCATGTTGGATTTTTTATGGTTACATGCATCATATACATGAGCGGAATTTTAAAATTTTTAACCATATGATCTGATCTTGCCATGAATACACAATATAACTATATGAGAATAAGAAAAATCATCTTTGATTTTTGTTGAACAGTTGATTTTACTTCGCACCGGGTTGTCGTAAACCACAGTGTCCAAAATCGAACACCTCCAATGAGTAATCCACACTAGAGAGGGGTAAATTGAACCAACAAATTGGTGTTCAACTAGGGCTGGCCGAAATTCCCAAGAGCTAGCTTGGGAAGTGGCGCAAAAGTGGAGAGAGAATTAAGAGAAAAAGACTTTCCTTTTGTTTTAATCACTTAACCCTAATTCTCATTAGTTGGCCTTTTATAGTTAGGTTAAAATTCCAACTCCTTAATGAGATTGGGCTCTTTAAAATTGCTGGAGAATTATTAATTGGGCTTCTGGAATTAATTATAATCATTTGGGCTTAATTAAATCCAAATTAAATCTTTTCATAAAAGACCATGCACAAAATCCACAAACTAGGCCCTTTGTGCATCTAATTGGATTTAAATACCCAAATGGATTCCAAATCCAACCAAATTAAATATGTGAGTTCCATAACACTTATGTAACATATATAAATTAATTTGGTCCAAGAAAAAGCCCTCTAAGCCCTTCTGTATGTAGTTGGCGTGTAGCCCTCTTCTGGAGGGCTTCCTCCAACTTCTTCATTCCTTTGGCCCTCTATAATTTCTCCAATGGTCCTATTAATTATTATATCAGTCCTATAACACTTATAGTAGTCTTATAACACTTATAAGATAATAATAATTAATCATGAAATACATTATTTCATTTAGGTCCAATTTACATAACATTTCTCAAAAGTTTTGCGGACAATTTTATTTGATCATAATTAATTAAACTCTTTAATTAATTATTATCATATTCTCCTCTCTACCTTTATAATAATATCAAATATTATTATCCTTGTCATTTTACCATTTTACCCTTTTCTCTATATGTGTGTGACCTATTGGGTTCCTGTCCATGTTGGCAGTATAATATGTAATCGTGAGTTCTATTCAAAACTCACATGATTTAAACTCCTTTAAATCAATTTATCAATCTCTATTGATATTTTGATACATCATTATACAAGTCATGATTGGCCTCTATCTAGGCATCATGACTACCCAAATGTCAGGAAAGTCATGTGGTTTCACTGTACCCTTCCATAGAAACAGTTACCGTGCAATTACTCCTTTCACCACTCTTATCTCAATTAGATTCTGAGTATGGATTTCTGTCAACTCATATAAATCTAATTATGTATGTTCTATTAACTTAACCATTGTTCCTAAAATGCCCTTCATGGATCTCCATCCATCTCGGCATATTACTCTGGCCAGAGATTCACTGAACAAGGTAATTATAGAATCATGTGAGATAACTTCCCTTGTTAAATCTGGGATGGTGAATCCTTCATCAATCACTCAACTATCTTCAAGTAGGTCATGATATACCCAATCTCCTAACTATGTTCACTCCCAGTTGGAAGTAATCAGTTATGGAGTCAAAGTATACCACTTGCTACTTAAGATAACTTTGGTGATCTCAAGTCTAAGGATACTTGCACAACCGCTATGAAGAGATTCCTCACTGACATAGATTTAATATCCATATGAGGATTCTCTTTGCAGGTCTCCAATGAACTTGTTCCTCTAACAAGCATCCACATGTTAGCATTGATTATCATCCATAATCACAATTATGAGAACCATTGCTTGAACCATTCAAGAAGCATAACATGTGCTAGTCTGTCCGAATTAACAATGTCCTATCTTGTTAATTCTATGACTAGGGATATTTAGATATTAACACATTTGCATGTGATAGACATCTCACATCATGAACACTTTCATGATTGCCTTTGCACTGTGTTTATAATATCTAGGACTTCATTTATTAATTTAAGATTTACAAACTCATGTATTCAAACACAGCATTAATAAATGAATGATGCCTTTTATTAAGAATATAAATTTTATACATATGAAAAACATCCCTATTACATGGGCTCTAGGGCATACTCTCTAACATTCTTATATACTAGCCTTCCCATAATTGGGGGGGCACCTATAAACACTAGGTCTTGAGGAGGCTTTTGTCATGGTTACCTAATGAGGAAGACTAACCTTTGAAAGATAATGGATCATGGATTCTAAGGTCTTTTCTGTGTTATAACACCTTTTGGAAAATGTTTTGAAATGTTTTGTTCATAGTTCGAGCACTCAATGGAAGAAAAGGGTTAAATAATGAGGAATACTCTTAATAAGGGTCTTAAAAGTCTTTTTCAATAAGTTTTTACCCTAATACACTAGCTCAAAGGATTACACACCCGTGCAATTTGAGAATATTTGCATTATTTGGCCATTTACCCACTTGACTGCCTTTTTTTTGTTGCAAACCCATGCAAACTTCTTACACGGCCATGTATGCAAAAGAATCTACTTTTTTAGGCAAGTTGACTATTGGACTTGATTTGCACACCTGTGCAAACAACTTCCACAACCATGCAAGCAAAAAGTAGATCAACTTTTCAAAATCAATTTAAAAAGTTGGTTGACTTTTAGGGTTTGCAAACCCGTGCAAGGTCTTTGTACCCCGTGCAACCATTCCTATATAATGTCTTGGATAAGCAACTTTCAAGAGGTTGGAAATTTTTTAATTGAAAAAGCTTGATTGAGGTTATTTTTTTGAAGAAAACAAAAGTTTTTCAAGCTTAAAAATGTATTTTTTGAACCTAGTTCCTTGTTTTTAAACCTTTTTTTGACTGTCTCAACACGAAAAATATTTAAAAATCCAACATTTTATGGTCTAATCTAGTAAGTACACTGAAGGTAATACAAAAGGTCTTTTCTACTCTGTCTAGCTTTCTAATAGTTTAAAGTTTATGCATTTAGCATCTTAAATGCCAAAAACTTTATTCATTGATTTATTTGCATATTTTCATTATTTATTTGTTTTTGTTTAGATTTAGGTCGTGAAACCCTTGTTAAGTGTATTTTCCTATGTAGTAGAAATTAATAGGTTTTCGCATTAAAATTCCTTTTAATATGTTTTGAATGTTGGTTTCCTCTAAAAAAAACTTGATTTAAAAAATTATTTTCTTGTGTGTGTGTGTTTGGCGACCCTTTTTTGCTCCCTTTTGGATCGGATTGTTCATAAGAACTTTATTTTAAAAGAAAGAGAAAACTAACCCTTTTATTAGACAAGTATGGTCATGCATCACTTGATGCACACCCGTGCATCATGCGATGCATGGCTAAAACTATGCTTTCCTACTCTTTTAAAACAAATGAGTCAACCATATATAGCCTAATATATACTAGTGCATTTCCCAACGTACGTTTAATACTTCTCTCTTTTTCTCTTTTGTTTATTTCTTTTTTACTTTTAATATTTATTATTATAGGTACCATTATTATTAATAGTATTATTTTTATTCTTTTTATAGATAACATTTTTTGTGAGTGCAACCAAGTAAGTGCTACAGGTAAGTTCATGTTTCCCTTCTATTACAAAAAGGCTTTTTTAACCACATGTGGAAAATGGCACCAAAAATATTTATATTAAAGAATTGGGATCTTTTGTTAATAAAATTGGACAAAAGTCTTATTTCTTGCCTGTGAAACTCAAATACAAAAATCAACTTTTAATAACGTAAAAGATTTTGTATATGATTAAAATAATCTGAGATGTTTCTTAATAAAACTTAGATAACAAGTCCATGTCCTCAAAGCTCACAATAAAATTATTCTTCTTAATTTGCATGCCTGAATCAATGTCCTCATCAAAAAGATCACAATGAATTGATTAATTTATGAATGCCAGTTTTTAGTGCTTTATTATCTACCATGATTTACTGCTTTTTTGCATGGTTAGGTACGCCTTTAAATTATTTATTTGCTCTAATCTTACATGTTAGAAAGGAGCTAACATCACTAATCTGAAAGCCATTATGTGACATTTATCAAAAGTAAAAATAAGATTGAAGTTTCAAACTCTCTCTAGGTTTTAGCCTTACGTGGTCAAAACACCTTTCCAATGTTCTATTAGGTGTTGACTCCTTGTACCAACCTTATGGCTCCCAACAAATGCCTCATATTTGTTGATTACAAACAATGGGGTAAGGACATCCCAAGACACTGTCTCATACCTTTTGAGGTTTCAAATTTGGCGAGTCAGGTTGAATCCTTTTCCTATTGCGTAGCGACCGATCATCTAGGGAAAGGAAACCTAAACTCGTCCAAACCTTAAAGGTGAGACTGAGTCAAGGTAAAGGTAAGGTGATCCATGACCTAGAGTCTATTTAGGGGAATAAAGATGAGTCTCAACTTTATTGCTTGACGTGACAAAAAGGCAAAAGGTTTGCTTCATTTTAAAGATCAATCCCTTAGTTCCAGGAGGGGTGCATCGAAGGATCTCAAGAGCGTGTGTTAGACTGACTGTGACATCAAATGGCTTGACTAAAGATTACGGCTTGTTTACAATCATAGAGGGTGTACGTAATGGGCTTACCCCATTTCCACTTATTCTAGTAGAGACCATTCTTGGCTTAGGTGCTATCTATGTTGATCCGACTACTCATCTTACTAGCAGCCCTTTATTACACTAAGTACGTCATTATTTTGGAGGTAGTGTGCCTTTTTTAGGTTTCCATACTCACTTTTCATATTAGAAAATATGTCTTTACAGATTTTCACATATTCCTTGCCTTATTTTTGCTTGAGAGGAATCCACTCATCCCAGCGGCTTATTTTTTCATTCTTTTTTTTTCCAAGTTTAGATGTAAGAAAAGCTAAGATTACTAATAGAGTGTCCTCCTAGAGTAATTGCCACTTATTTCTTAAGACACAATATGCCCAAACATACAAAAATATTTCTACACCATTAGAAAATTATCAACTTAAACATACAAAAATATTTCTCCACCATTAGAAAATTACAAATTAAACTAAGTTTAATGGTATAATTTGAGATGAAATTGACGTTAGATAGGCCCTCAAAATGGACATTGAAAAAATTTCCCAAACCATAATAGGATTTGACCACACTTTGATTGACTTGAAAATATTCCACAAACCTCAAAAAATGATTTCACTCACTTGGAACCACTAAAAATAATCTCAATTAATATTTTAAAGTGAAAATTAAATTTTAAGATAATTTTGAATTTTCAGATTTCAGATTAGTGAATTTTGCCTCCAAGCTTAAAAACAATGCTATAGGTCTTTGAAATTTTATTTGAATATATGGATTCACTTGTAATATTATAGAGAATTATTTTTCAATGAAAAATCAATTTTACAGTGATTTCAAAAAATGAGTTTTTCAACCGGTAGAAATTTATCAGATAGAGAAATAGTGTTTGATTGACCTGAAAATATTTGTGTAGCATAATCAATATTTTCTTAGCATCATGAACCTATTTTTATGAGAAATTGAGCAACAGAAGTAGGAGAAAAATAATTAGGAAAAATTTTTGGTTAATTAAGTTAATTGGGCCTAATTAGCAAGACATAATTTGACCAAATTAGGATGAGTATATGATCCAAAAAAAAAGAAAATAATTCTCCAACAATTTCTCCCATCTTTCCAACCGTTCTTGCTATCCCACTTTTCCTCAAAATTCTTCATTTTTCATCTAATTCCATTAACCTAGCTTCACATAATTTTTCACCCTCAATAATTCAAAGGCTTTAAATCCATCTTTAGCCATCTTTAAAGCCTATTTTAAGTGGTGAAAATAGATGATATTGTGAAGAAAAGGTTTGAAGCAAAAATTCAAGGAAGTTAAATTAATGAAATTTTAGTGAGTTTAATGAATTTTTAGGTAGATTTTGATGTAACGATTAATATTTTGGGTAAATTTTGAATTATGGATGAAGAAAATTGAGGAAATAATTCATGGAGGAGTTCAACCATGGATGGAATTCAAGGGAAATCAAAGGGAAAAGGAAGGAAAATTGAGAAAGGAAGAGAAAACATGGAGAAAGCCTAGAAATAGGTCAATAGATACCTAAACCAATTTATTTATTGTGATTTAGATTATGTAAGTTAGGACTTTAGTGTGTAAATTGAATAAAAATTTAATTGATGACACAAAAATGAAACTAGGTGTTAAATAATGTAATTGGAGAAATAAAATACAAGAATGCATGATTAAAAACATGAAAGTGGATTTGACACCTATTATGTCATATTGGCTTCTTGTAGGTAACATGTGTTTTAAATCAAATAAATGGTAAATAATTCAAATTAAGTGATAAATAAGGAGAATTATGAAATTAAATGGATGAAAATAAGATTAAGAATGGAAGATTAGTGTTAGAACCTATTATGTAAGTATGAGAAGTTAAAGTTACTTAAGGAATTAATGTGATTAAATGTTAGAAATATGTTAATTAGGCTTGAAAAACTTCTTTATAATTATTTAGATGAAATAACAAATTTAACATATGTAAACTTCTATAGTGACCGAATGATGCTAATGTTAAATTAAGTGTAATAAATGTTAATTATAACTAAATAATGGTATAAAGGTATGATTCAAACATGAACAAAAATGATAGGAACAAATTAAGACATGAAAATATGTTTAAGGTTGTGTACAAATAATGGCCGAATGGTACACTAAGTGTATACTTAAATGGATTTTGATTATATGATAATAAAGTAATAAATAAAGTGTATAAATAAGATTGAATTATAGACAATTTGATGAAATTAACCAATATATGTTAATTATAACATAGTGCAAATGAGAAATAAATAAAAGTAAGTAATAATGAAATTAAGAATAAAAAGAGAATTAAAAGGTATTTGACGAAACTTTGATGAAGATGTGTGGCTTAGAAAATTAAACAAAACTAAAAAATAAATAGGTAAAAATTAATAGATAATGATTGAACATGGGTTAGCCGAAGGATAATAAGGATCAAAATCATGGTAAATTAAGGTAAAAATAAAAAACAAAATTTAAGAATGTATGCATGAATATAAACATGATAATAACATATGAGAAAATGATATATATGGGGAAAATGTCATTTTGCCAAATTATGGGCATAGAAATTGATTATGGATATTAGATGAACAATGCTAAATGAAAGTTTGAGATAAATAATTAAGCATGAAAATGATTCATTAATATGATAAAATAATGTGTATAGAAGGATACATAATGGCCATGTGGTATGTGATGACTATTTGATATGAATGTGTTATGTAATGGAAAGAAATGATCTAATGAGCATAAATTATTTGATGTGAAGTTTTATTGTGATATAATGTGAAAACATGAGAATGATAATATGTTGATTGAGATTATAAAAATATTTTTTCCTTTAGTATTTAGTAGGGAAGAAGCCATAAGGACATTTATTGTGGTAATGAGTCATAACAACTCGTATGAGTGGACCAAAGGCCATTCCATACCATAAATCGATGAAAAAATAATCAAAATCAGGAAAAAAAAGAAAGAGAAATAATGTGATGTAGTTGAGCCACCCTCCATGTGGCCACCTCAACTTTTTCTAGATTTATAGGCTCGTGTCCCATATGTCCAACTCTAAGGTTTCGTTTACTCTGGAACTACTAGAGGCAAAACTAGAATTAAATCTATAAAGCATGATGACCAATATATGGATATGTAAATTATCAATAAAAATGGATAATTACATAAACGAGTGTTAAATATGTAAAGAAATAATAAAAGAGTAATAATTATGTCAATAAATGATAAAAGAAGGTAAATATAAAAGTTAATAACAAATAGTGGATAAATATGTAAATAAGTAATTATTAATAAAATAAATGTAGATGAAAGATGAAAGTAAAAAAAAAATGAACACAAGAGGGTAAACACAGGCAACCGTGTAATTAAGTAAGGAAAAAGGGATAAAAAGGATAAATACGTGAAAAGAATGCTAAGTGCATAAACGAAGAACAAATATTATGAAAAAATTTATTGTTAAGTGAATGATAAGGGCTATTTTGCAATTAAGCAAGAAAATAGGAGTATAAATATAAAGTAATACTAAAAATATAACTTAAAGGGGTAAAATGGTAAAAACAATGAAAAAGTATAAAAATATGATTAATAAAGACCGAATGATAATTCTCCATTATATAAAAAAATATGTGGACCAAAATGTAAATTAAATGGTGTATTTGTAATAAACAAAACAAAAGGGGAAAAACCATAAAATTTGATGATAATCAGTGAGAAATATGATAAGATAAAGGTTAAGGACAAAAATGAAAAATTTTCCCTAGTACTGGTAATAAAATAAGTAATGGATAGAAATAAGTAAATAAAAAGGGATTAAATAGAGATTTAAAAGTAAAATTCAATCAGAAAGGAAGAAAATGAAAATGAACCAAAGGTTATGAATAAAAGCAGAATTTTAGGCGCACATTAATACTTAAAAGGTAGAAATGGAATTAGAAAGGATTTATAAGGACTAAAAATAAAATTTAAATATTATAGAGCTTATTGTGCATGAGGATTAAATTTAGAGTAGAAATTAGGATTATTAATATGTTAAAAATAAATTATAATTTAAGAAATAAAATAAAATAAAAGAATTATGTCAAGATCTAAATTTAAGGGTAAAATGGTAAAGAGATAACGAAAATATAATTAGAAAGAGTGAAGATGGAATTATGGAATAAGTTTAGTAAAGAAAGGGCTAAATTGTAAATGAAAGAAAAAGGTTGTGAAAATAGGGACTACATAGTAATTTTGGTAAGGAAAATAAATTTAAAGACTAAAAAGAGAGAAAAAGTAATTTATGGACTAAAATAGTAAAAGTATGGTAAAATATGCTTAAAAAGGAGAAATTAGGGACAAGCCGATAATTATGGCAAATTTTAAAATTTTAGGGACATAAAGGTAATTATAATAAAAAATGGAACCTAGATGTCATTTGGACAAAAGATGGGATGTAAGGCCCCTAACATGACCCTAATTTAATTTGCATATTATTGTAATTAAGTAAGGGGGTAAATTAACATGTTATTATGTTAATTGCATGAAAATATAATAAAAGAGTATGGTTTAATGTTAATTAAGAATGCAATTGAGGATAAAGGTATTAATTTTGGGTTAATTGGTATTTTTTGGCATTTTGGTGGCCAATTGTGTAGAGAAGCATTTAATTCAAGGTTAAATTGAAAGAATGCTTAAATGGATAGGTTAATGTTTGAAAAAGAATTAGTAGAGGGGTTAAAGTCTAACATGCATAAAGGCTTGAGGCATTTGTGTGACATGCAAAATGATGAAGGACTAAAGAGGAGATTGTCATGTGGGTATAAAAGGCTTGGGTTAGAGAATTTGATTGTGAGAATCGGCATTTGTTGAGAGCAAAACCAGAAATTCATCTTCTTCTTCCTCTTTGATTTCCATAGATTTATCTCAAGCATTTAGATGTTAATGGTGCATGTTGGTTAATTAAGAGTTTAAGGCTCTAAGCTAAGGTAATTAAACTCTCAATTTTAACACTGCATCATCACCATCTTCTTCTTCATTTTCTGTTGACTGAGAATATGTCATTTGCTGGAAATGTATGTTCATGGTGATGGTATTTATGAAGGAGAAGAGGAAGGAAGAAGGATCAAAGGAAAGGGAATTGATAGAGGTTGAAGACATTGGGTTTATCAGCCAAGGTATGGGAATTTAGGCCATTCATATTGCATGTAAAATGGATTACTGGAAGTGAATAGGATTTACAGAATTGAATTTACATTTTTCTGGAAGTTTATCGTTGGAAGGTTGAAGAAGACAGACTTATCGAGTCGTGAATGACTTCACGAGTCGTGAACATCAGTCCGACTCGTGAAGCTCTTCACGAGTCGTGAAGTCGAGTCTTTCTTCTTCACTCGTGAGCTTCTTCACGAGTCGTGAAGAGTTCCTTTGTTACCTCACTCGTGAAGCTCTTCACGAGTCGTGAAGTTCAGCTTTTCTTCCTCACTCATGAGCCCCTTCACGAGTCGTGAAGTATAGTTCCTTCTCCACTCGTGAACCCCTTCACGAGTCGTGAGAATCACCTTATTTGCTTCACTCGTGAATCCCTTCACGAGTCGAACTCCTCTTCACGACTGAATGACCTGTCTTGAATGTTTTGCTCATAAGTTGAGCTATAGAACAGAAAATTGAGTGATTCTTTTTGCATTGAAAAATATACTTCCATACCTATATTTCACATGAAGAAACCTAAGCTTGAATCTATCTCTATGTACATGTAATCTATAGTTGAATCCGGACTAGTTTTCTAGACTACTCTATGTAACAGAAATTGCTAGTATGAACAGATTGTTGCTACACTTGATAATATGATTCTTAAATTGATTGAGACAGCTAATTGCTTATGTGATAGAAAGTTAAATGAATAAGGCATGTAATATGACTATCAATGAAGGAATTGTATGCATGCACATGCGTTCATTTGTGAATATGAATAAAGATTAGAAAGGAATTATCGAACCATACATGTAATTAATCTTGTGCATGATGGTCATATGCCAAATTGAGATAAACCTACACATGTAAATCTTATGACATGAAAGTGCACCTTTTGATATGCACTTGTGATATGAAAAAGAGAATAATAGCATGACCTTGGCATGTGTATATGCCATATGAAAACATGTTGATATTTTGTATAGCACATGACCTGAATGATGATAAAGGTATATATATGTGTTGGAAACATGCTCATAAGAATAAATCGACTATATGCGAATGTACCCACAGGTATGTACATTTATGATTATGTATACGAGTATATGAGCATGTAATTGCCCTATGAGATAGAAGATGAATTAGCATGACTATGAACATGTGAAATGCTTAATGAGGGCATGATCAAGTCTATGATATGATGATTATATGTCATGCTTATATGATATGATGCAAATGATATAGTCATACAGATATAGATGAGCCAGATATATATCTTGCCATATGAAATGTGCATGTATCTGATTATGCACCAGAGAATTCACAAGTTGATAAGACTATGCATATGTGCAAACAGTATACTATGAGTACAGTATTAAAATGTGAATTGAATACGAATATAGTTCCGCCTGCGATAGAGTTTTAGATGTGGATAGATAGGCGCCTATAGGGAAATTGCAGCTGCCATAGTTGGCCCATTTGGGTCCATAGTTTATGATCCCGTTTGGATCATGATCAGCCCCGTTTAGGTTGATAGGCTACCCCGTTTGGGTATGCTTGACCGGTCCATAGTACAGTTGGCCCCGTTTGGGTCTATAGATTCGATATCTTCGGATATCCCTCATTTGATACCATTGTGTATCCATAGTTCCCGCATCCACTGATAAACCTAAGGCAGGCTAAACGTTATTCATAGTAATGATCAAGAGTAAACAGTTAAAGTTATTTGACTAAATGTTGATATGTGGCTTATATTGTTGGTTTACCACAAGAATTATGCTTCAATTGAATATGTTCACATGGAATATTGCCATCTATATGAATTATGAAAAAGAAATATGTGTTTCTCTCTCTCGGGTACAATGCTTATGTACATGAGAATATGCTTATGCTTTAAAGTATATGTTATTGTTGCCATGTTATGTTGGACATGTTGATTATAGTATATGAACATATTGTATATGTATGTTTTGATGGCCTTGTGTATGGCCATCCATTTGTAGATATTCCCCACTAAGCTTTATAGCTTAGCTCGGGTTATTTATCCGTGTAGGTAACTTCTAGAAAGACTTTTTCTCAGGGACGTTCTCTGCATCAGGAAGGGCCAACCATCGACTTATAACCTTGATGTAGGATATTTTGTAATATAGCTATCATATGTTTTGTATAATGGCCAGTCATATTTTGATATGTATATAACCTATGTGGGATAATGTAACTCACCAGTAGTAAAGCTACGAAAGAACATGTGTGCATGTGATATGCATGAAGTAATATCCATATAGTTAGTATGCATGATACTAAGCATGTAATGAAAAAACAGGAACAGACAGGTGGCACAAATAATAGTATATGAAATCGTATGGCATGATTAATGGCTAAGTGATGGTTAATTGAACATGTAGTATGAGCATGATTAATAGTATTCATGATACATGTGAATATAGGGTATTTGCATGAGGGGTGCTTCAATTTTGGTATCAGAGCCTAGGTTTAGTCTTTTCTGGGTAAAGATGAACCTAGGATTCTATAGTATGATATAGTGATTGCTGGCCTGATGCAGAAGTCCCTGTTTTCTTATAGATCAAAGATGGAAAGCTCTAGAGATGCTTTGGAGGAATCGGCTGAAAGTAATAGGCCAGTTAGAACTAATCCTTCCAATACTGGACCTTCATTCTCCAATCCAAATGAGGTCCCAGCAGCCATCCCTGCAGAAGCATTGTTAAAGATATCACAGGATATGGCTCAAATTCTTCAAAGAATGACAGCACCTAAAGCTCCAATCTCTGAAATTAGGAAGCATGGTGCTGAAGAGTTTCTAGGCACTAATCTGGAACAGTCTGAGGAAGCTGAATTTTGGCTAGAAAGACTAGAGAAAATTTTTGATGAAATTCGCTGTCCAGTGGGTCATAAGGCATCTTGTGCTGTGTCCCTATTGCAAGGAGCAGCTTATGATTGGTGGAACTTGGTGTTGAGACAACCCCAGCTACCAGATCCCCTTACATGGGAATTCTTCACAGCTGAATTCAAGAAAAAGTATGTTACAGAGGCATATAAGCAAGAGAAGTTAAAGCAGTTTGTCAACTTGAAATAGAGAGCTATGTCTATGGCTGAATATGAGAAAGAATTCAGTCACTTGTACAAATATGTTCCTAATGAGATGTTGATTGATGCTTTTAAATGTAGACAGTTTGAAGATGGGTTGAATGAGCATATCAGAGAAAAGTTGATTGGGTCTACATCTTTGCAAGTGGTTAACTTCACTCAATTGGTTACAGCAGCCTTGCGAGTTGAAAAGAATGAAATGGCAAAGAGAGAAAGAGAACAGAGAAGAAGTGGGTCCAAGGGTGGATCTTTTACAGGAAAGAGAGCTAGAGGAGCATAAGGAAATTAGCCAGCTGAATCTGGCTATAGTTCTGCAAAGAGGGACCGGAGACAGGAGTCTTCTGTAATGTCTAAACAGGGAAAGGGAGCTTCAGGGAATCAGAGTGGGGGGCAACCTCCAGAGTGTTTCCATTGTACTAGGAAACATTGGGGTAGTTGTAGGAAATTGTCTGGAGCATGTTACAAGTGTGGTGGTACTGGTCACTACATGGCAAGCTGTCCTTCGAAAAGGGACTAGGATGTTGAACAACAGGGCAGTAGAGGAACTTTTAATGCACCATCTTCTGGTAGAGGCAGAGGAAGAGGACTTAGGGGATCGAGGCCCCAGGGATCCCAGTCCAGGAACATTTCTGAATCCGTTGACAGGCCCGCAGCTCCAGTTGTTCCTATTCGGGCTTATGCATTGAAAGCTAGAGAGGATCAGAGTGCTCCGGAAGTCATAGCTGGTATTTTCTCTCTCTTTGCTTCTGACATGCATGCACTTGTTGATATTGGCTCCACTCATTCTTATGTTTGCACTGGGGATTTGGGTAGAAATGATTCTACTGTACATGAAATGGAATATGATATATGTGTAACTAACCCTTTGGGTCATAGTGCTGTTGTTAATAGAGTGCATAAATAGTGTCCTATAGTAATTCAAGGGAAAGAATTCCTTGTTGATCTTATTGAGTTACCATTCCGAGAATTTGATATTATACTTGGTATGGATTGGCTGTCTAGACACCATGCAGTGGTTAATTGTGAGGCTAAAACTGTAACTCTTATTGGTGCTGATGGTAAAGAAACGTTAGTTCAGGGCATCCGATCTAAACCCATAGCTAATGTGATATCAGCTATGCAAGCTAAGCGATTTATGAAAAAAGGGTGTGAAGCTTTCTTAGCACTTGTGCTTGATTCAAGAATAGAGAATGTGAATCTTCAAGAGATTCCAGTGGTGAAAGAGTTTCCTTATGTGTTCCCAGAAGACTTGCCTAGTCTTCCACCTGAAAGGGAAGTTGAATTGTCTATAGACATTCTACCGGGTACAGCTCCTGTTTCGAAGGCACCATACAGGATGGCTCCTTTGGAATTGAAGGAACTTAAAGTACAGCTACAGGAGTTGCTTGACAAAGGCTTCATTAGGCCTAGTGTGTTGCCTTGGGGTGCATCGGTTTTGTTTGTGAAGAAAAAAGATGGGTCTATGAGGATGTGCATAGACTACAGACAGTTAAATAGGGTAACAGTGAAAAATAAGTACCCTTTACCAAGAATTGAAGATTTATTCGATCAGTTGAAGGGTGCTGGAGTGTTTTCCAAGATTGATTTGCGAACGAGTTATTATCAACTCCGGGTTAAGGATGTGGATGTTTCCAAAACGGCTTTTAGAACCCGATATGGGCATTATGAGTTTCTGGTGATGCCATTTGGGTTAACAAATGCACTGGCTGCGTTTATGGACCTTATGAATAGGGTATTTAGACCCTACTTAGATCAATTTGTTGTTGTGTTCATAGATGACATTTTGGTGTATTCGAGAAATGAAGCGGAACATGCTGAGCACTTGAGAATTGTTCTACAGACTCTGAGGGAGAATAAGTTATATGCTAAGCTGAGCAAATGTGATTTTTGGCTTAAGGAAATTTCTTTCCTTGGTCATGTTGTGTCTTTTGAAGGCATTAGAGTGGATCCAGCAAAAATCGAGGCTATAGTGAATTGGAAGCCGCCTCGAAATGTGACGGAAGTGAGAAGTTTTCTGGGTTTAGCAGGTTATTACCGTCGTTTTGTGAAAGGCTTTTCAGTTATAGCCGCACCACTCACTAAACTATTGAGAAAGGGTATAAAGTTTGAGTGGACTGATCGGTGTCAAGCAAGTTTTGATCAATTGAAGAAATTTCTGACTGAGGCTCCAGTTTTGGCACAGCCAGTTACAGGAAAGGAGTATGCTATGTATAGTGATGCTTCTAGAGTTGGCTTGGGTTGTGTGCTAATGCAAGATGGCAAAGTAATTGCCTATGCATCTAAACAGTTGAAGCCACATGAACAAAACTATCCAACCCATGACCTAGAGTTAGCAGCAGTAGTGTTTGCTTTGAAAATTTGGCGACATTATTTGTATGGGGAAAAGTGCAAAATCTACACAGATCACAAGAGTCTCAAATATTTACTCACTCAAAAGGAACTTAACTTGAGACAACGAAGATGGTTAGAACTGTTTAAAGATTATGATTGTATAGTGGATTACCATCCAGGCAAAGCTAATGTTGTAGCTGATGCCTTGAGCCGTAAGATGATGGCTGCTATGATTGCACATCGCGATAGATGGAGACTCGCTTATGATTGTGCTTCAATAGCACAGTTGAAGGCTAGCCCTTGTTTGAGGCAAACAGTGATTGATGCACAGAAACATGATGAAAAGTTGCAACAGATTTTAAAGTCTTCACATGAAGGGACCCAGTCTGAGTACTCAGTGAAAGAAGATGGGGGTGTGTATTATCAGAATAGATTATATGTTCCTGATGACAAAGAGTTAAAGAGAATAGTATTGAATGAGGCTCACAATACAGTGCTTACTATGCACCCTGGTGGGAATAAGATGTACCAAGATTTGAAACAAAGTTATTGGTGGCCTGGCATGAAGAGAGATGTGGTAGCCTATGTCTCCATATGTTTGACTTGTCAACAGGTAAAAGCAGAGCACCAGTTACCCTCTGGTTTGTTGAACCCCATTCCAATTCCACAATGGAAATGGGAGGATATTACCATGGATTTTGTAACAGGATTACCCCTTACACAGAAAAAGCATGATGCAGTTTGGGTTATAGTTGACAAGCTGACTAAATCAGCTCATTTCATACCAGTTCGGAGGGATTACTCCCTGGATAAGTTAGCAGAACTTTATGTAAATGAGATCATCAGATTGCATGGCATTCCGGTGTCAATAATCTCCGATCGAGATCCGAGATTCACATCGAGATTTTGGCAAAGTTTACAACAAGCTTTGGGAACTCAGCTTCGTTACAGTACAACATTCCACCCTCAGACTGATAGGCAATCTGAGTGGGTTATTCAAATTCTAGAGGATATGATGAGAGGATGTGTTTTGAATTTTACAGGAAGTTGGGAAAGATATCTACCCTTAATGGAGTTCACCTACAATAATAGTTATCAAAGGAGCATCGAGATGGCACCTTATAAGGCCTTGTATGGTCGAAAATGTAGAACTCCTGTTTACTGGACTGAATTGTCTGAGCGCAAAGTTATTTGTCCTGATATTGTCAAAGATACAGAGGAAAAGGTACAAGTTATCAAGCAGAGATTGAGGGAAGCTAGTGATAGACAGAAGTCTTATGCTGATTTGAAAAGAAAGGATATTGAATATCATGTGGGTGACAAAGTGTTTCTGAAAGTGTCCCCTTGGAGAAAAGTATTAAGATTTGGGAAAAAGGGTAAACTGAGCCCGAGGTTTATAGGCCCATATGAGATTCTTCAAAGAGTTGGGCCAGTGGCATATAGGTTGGCTCTCCCTTTGGAACTAGCCAAACTTCATGATGTGTTTCATGTTTCTGTGTTACGGAAGTATCGTTCAGATGAATCTCATGTGATACCAGTTCAAGATGTGCAAGTACAGTCAGATTTCACTTATGATGAAGAGCCTATAGCAATTCTGGCTAGAGAAGTTAGACAGCTTAGAAATAAGCAAATTCCACTTGTTAAAGTGCTCTGGCAACATCACGATATACAAGAAGTTACTTGGGAGCTAGAGACAGCTATGAAAGAACAGCATCCTCACTTATTCAACACAGGTATGAATTTCGGGGACGAAATTCTTAAGGGGGAGAGAATTGTAAGGCCCCTAACATGACCCTAATTTAATTTGCATATTATTGTAATTAAGTAAGGGGGTAAATTAACATGTTATTATGTTAATTGCATGAAAATATAATAAAAGAGTATGGTTTAATGTTAATTAAGGATGCAATTGAGGATAAAGGTATTAATTTGGGGTTAATTGGTATTTTTTGGCATTTTGGTGGCCAATTGTGTAGAGAAGCATTTAATTCAAGGTTAAATTGAAAGAATGCTTAAATGGATAGGTTAATGTTTGAAAAAGAATTAGTGGAGGGGTTAAAGTCTAACATGCATAAAGGCTTGAGGCATTTGTGTGACATGCAAAATGATGAAGGACTAAAGAGGATATTGTCATGTGGGTATAAAAGGCTTGGGTTAGAGAATTTGATTGTGAGAATCGGCATTTGTTGAGAGCAAAACCAGAAATTCATCTTCTTCTTCCTCTTTGATTTCCATAGATTTATCTCAAGCATTTAGGTGTTAATGGTGCATGTTGGTTAATTAAGAGTTTAAGGCTCTAAGCTAAGGTAATTAAACTCTCAATTTTAACACTGCATCATCACCATCTTCTTCTTCATTTTCTGTTGACTGAGAATATGTCATTTGCTGGAAATGTATGTTCATGGTGATGGTATTGATGAAGGAGAAGAGGAAGGAAGAAGGATCAAAGGAAAGGGAATTGATAGAGGTTGAAGACATTGGGTTTATCAGCCAAGGTATGGGAATTTAGGCCATTCATATTGCATGTAAAATGGATTACTAGAAGTGAATAGGATTTACAGAATCGAATTTACGTTTTTCTGGAAGTTTATCGTTGGAAGGTTGAAGAAGACAGACTTGCCGAGTCGTGAATGACTTCACGAGTCGTGAACATCAGTCCGACTCGTGAAGCTCTTCACGAGTCATGAAGTCGAGTCTTTCTTCTTCACTCGTGAGCTTCTTCACGAGTCGTTAAGAGTTCCTTTGTTACCTCACTCGTGAAGCTCTTCACGAGTCGTGAAGTTCAGCTTTTCTTCCTCACTCATGAGCCCCTTCACGGGTCGTGAAGTATAGTTCCTTCTCCACTCGTGAACCCCTTCACGAGTCGTGAGAATCACCTTATTTGCTTCACTCGTGTATCCCTTCACGAGTCGAAATCCTCTTCACGACTGAATGACCTGTCTTGAATGTTTTGCTCATAAGTTGAGCTATAGAACAGAAAATTGAGTGATTCTTTTTGCATTGAAAAATATACTTCCATACCTATATTTCACATGAAGAAACCTAAGCTTGAATCTATCTCTATGTACATGTAATCTATAGTTGAATCCGGACTAGTTTTCTAGACTACTCTATGTAACAGAAATTGCTAGTATGAACAGATTGTTGCTACACTTGATAATATGATTCTTAAATTGATTGAGACAGCTAATTGCTTATGTGATAGAAAGTTAAATGAATAAGGCATGTAATATGACTATCAATGAAGGAATTGTATGCATGCACATGCGTTCATTTGTGAATATGAATAAAGATTAGAAAGGAATTATCGAACCATACATGTAATTAATCTTGTGCATGATGGTCATATGCCAAATTGAGATAAACCTACACATGTAAATCTTATGACATGAAAGTGCACCTTTTGATATGCACTTGTGATATGAAAAAGAGAATAATAGCATGACCTTGGCATGTGTATATGCCATATGAAAACATGTTGATATTTTGTATAGCACATGACCTGAATGATGATAAAGGTATATATATATGTGTTGGAAACATGCTCATAAGAATAAATCGACTATATGCGAATGTACCCACAGGTATGTACATTTATGATTATGTATATGAGTATATGAGCATGTAATTGCCCTATGAGATAGAAGATGAATTAGCATGACTATGAACATGTGAAATGCTTAATGAGGGCATGATCAAGTCTATGATATGATGATTATATGTCATGCTTATATGATATGATGCAAATGATATAGTCATACAGATATAGATGAGCCAGATATATATCTTGCCATATGAAATGTGCATGTATCTGATTATGCACCAGAGAATTCATAGGTTGATAAGACTATGCATATGTGCAAACAGTATACTATGAATACAGTATTAAAATGTGAATTGAATACGAATATAGTTCCGCCTGCGATAGAGTTTTAGATGTGGATAGATAGGCGCCTATAGGGAAATTGCAGCTGCCATAGTTGGCCCATTTGGGTCCATAGTATATGATCCCATTTGGATCATGATCAGCCCCGTTTGGGTTGATAGGCTACCCCGTTTGGGTATGCTTGACCGGTCCATAGTACAGTTGGCCCCGTTTGGGTCTATAGATTCGATATCTTCGGATATCCCTCATTTGATACCATTGTGTATCCATAGTTCCCGCATCCACTGATAAAGCTAAGGCAGGCTAAACGTTATTCATAGTAATGATCAAGAGTAAACAGTTAAAGTTATTTGACTAAAGGCTGATATGTGGCTTATATTATTGGTTTACCACAGGAATTATGCTTCAATTGAATATGTTCACATGGAATATTGCCATCTATATGAATTATGAAAAAGAAATATGTGTTTCTCTCTCTCGGGTACAATGCTTATGTACATGAGAATATGCTTATGCTTTAAAGTATATGTTATTGTTGCCATGTTATGTTGGACATGTTGATTATAGTATATGAACATATTGTATATGTATGTTTTGATGGCCTTGTGTATGGCCATCCATCCGTAGATATTCCCCACTAAGCTTTATAGCTTAGCACGGGTTATTTATCCGTGTAGGTACCTTCTAGAAAGACTTTTGCTCAGGGACGTTCTCTGCATCAGGAAGGGCCAACCATCGACTTATAACCTTGATGTAGGATATTTTGTAATATAGCTATCATATGTTTTGTATAATGGCCAGTCATATTTTGATATGTATATAACCTATGTGGGATAATGTAACTCACCAGTAGTAAAGCTACGAAAGAACATGTGTGCATGTGATATGCATGAAGTAATATCCATATAGTTAGTATGCATGATACTAAGCATGAAATGAAAAAACAGGAACAGACAGGTGGCACAAATAATAGTATATGAAATCGTATGGCATGATTAATGGCTAAGTGATGGTTAATTGAACATGTAGTATGAGCATGATTAATAGTATTCATGATACATGTGAATATAGGGTATTTGCATGAGGGGTGTTTCATGGGACATAAATGTCATTTTGGTAAAAGATGGAACATAAATGCCATTTTGATAAAAAGGTGGGACAAAGATGTAATTTTAAAAAAAGGGACCTAGATGTAATTTTAATAAAAGATGGGGATATAAAAGTAATATTGTCAAAAGATTAAATTATTAAGGGTAAAGCGGTAATTTCACTCTAAATTAAGGTTGAAAGTGAAAAAACTTGAGAAATTATCTTGAAAATATGAAATTATGGAAATTAGAATACTTAGTTAGTGAAAATAGTATGATTGGGAATTATATAGTGAAAATTTAGAAATAAAATAGAAATAAAAAAAATATTAAATAAGATACCTAGACAAAAATTTATTATATCAAGTTAAGTGTAAGTTATGTGTTAAATTGAGCTGGAAATCCCGAATATAATGAATAAATGCAAAATTTAGCAATTGATCTAAATTAAAATAGTAATGGCAAACATAATATTAAATAGATATGAAAACAAATAATGAAATTACATGAAACAAGTAATCATCAAATAAAAATGTAATGCGACGAAGAATGATAAATAATTTAATAATGAAGACTAAGCTAATTGACCAAAACAAAAGAGTTAAAGCAATGTAGTTGAGTGTAAGAAAACTGATTCAAATACATAATAAATTATAATTTAAACATGATAACTAAGAGAAAATAGTCAATAGTAAATACGATATTAAATTTGTATTATAGTGAAAAAGTTCACACATAAGTATTCAAAAAAATTAGTAATTGATATAAGAAAAGTAAAATAGGATTAATGGAATAATAGTGCAAATGAAAACTAGTGACCAAAATAAAAGAACAAAGAAAGTGAGTTAAATAAATGTGAGTAACAAATTGGTAAGAAATAATTAAAATCAAGTAGTACATCAAAATTTAAATAAGAGTTAGTAGAAGATTGAAATTTTAGCTTGAAAGAGAAATCGACTAAAATTGGTAATAATGTATAAATAAGGAAGAAATTACTTTGATGGCAAGAAATTTAGATAGTAAAAGAAAAGTTAATTGGTTAAAAACGAAAATTTAATTAGAAGTATATGTTCTTTATGAAATTTATCAATTACGTATCCACCACTAAGTATTTTATACTTAGTGCGTAGTTAGTTTGCTACACGTAAGTACTTGAATGTTGTAGACAGGTGTTCAAAGGGACATGAACTGGACTCGAACAAAGTCATACAATAAAAAAAATTGAGTTTTATGTGTGGCATGTATGGGTAGGTTTGGATTTTATATGTGTATTGTATTGGAAAAACATTTAAATTATATTGTGATAGTTACTGCATTAGGGTGTTACATTTTGTGCTATCAGAGCATAGTTTAAGCGGTCCTAAAATCAGAGTTTAAGTTAAATAGTTAAGATGGAACAATTAAACATATATGCCACGAAGACATTTTTAACTGAGGAAAAAATAGAAAATACACTAAAGTAATGAGGTATAATTGAATAATAGTGTTTCTAGCTATTTAGTACAAATAAATTTCGAGAATGAAGTTTTTATTAGTGGGGGAGAATTGTAATGACTCAAAATTTCAATTTTTGTAAATAGTATTTTTTGGACCATACATAGTGACACTAGGATGATACAGGGGTGAATAGTACCACCTAGAATCCGTAAAAATATTTCTTCACCATTAGAAAGTACAAATTAAACCGAGTCTAGTGGTATAACTTGAGATAAAATTGAGGTCGGATAGGGTCTCAAATGGACAAAAAAAAATTTTTCTGAACCGTATTACAATTTCACCACAATTTGACCGGCCCAAAAATATTCCAAGAACCTCAAATAAAGATTTTGATCACATGGAACCACTATAAATAATTTCAATTAATATTAGGAAGTGAAAAATAAATTTTCAAACAACTTTGAATTTTCGAATTTTGGACCGGTGTATTTTGCCTCTGAGCTTAAAAATAATGCTAAAGGCCTCTAAAAAATTATTTCAGTGTGTAGATTCTCTTGAAATATTATGGAGAATAATTTCACAATGAAAAATCAATTTTACGGTTATTTAAAAAAATATGTTTTCGGACCAATGGAAATTTATTGGATCGAGAAATAGTATCCGATTGATCCAAAAATATTCGTATAGCCTAATAAATATATTTCTTGAATCATGGACCTATTTTTATGAGAAATTGAGAAAATAAGTGGTAGAAAAATAATTGTGCCAAAATATTGATTAATTAGTTTAATTGGGCATAATTGGTTGGATTAAAATTGGTTGGAACTGATTTGGCCCAATTAAGACAAAGAAAACCAGAATGCTCTAGTAATTTCTCCCATCTTCCCCATCATTCTTACTGTCCCACTCTTCCTTCAAATTCTCTATTTTTCATCTAATTCCATCAACCTAACTCCACCTAATTTTTCACCCTAAATAATTCTAAAGCCTTAAATTCATCTCTAGCCATCTCTAAAGCCTATTTTATGTTGAGAAAGTGGATGGAAATAGGAAGAAAATGTTTGGAGAAAATATTCAAGTTAATTTACAAAAATTTTAGTGAGTTTAATGGATTTTTAGGTAGGTTTTAATGTAGAGATTAATGTTTTTGGTATATTTTGAATTACAAATGATGAAAATTGAGGAAAGAATTCATGGTGGATTTTAGCCAATGATAGAATTCAAGGGAAATCAAGTGAAATCAAAGGGAAAAAGAAGGAAAAAGTTAGAAAGGAAGCGAAAACATGGAAGAATCTTTGAAAACATGTATTTGGATACCTAAACTATTTTATTTCATACGATTTAGATTATATAAGTTAGGATTTTTGTGTGTAAGCTGAATAAAAATTGAATTAATGATAGAAAAATGAAACTAGGTGTTAAATTATGTAATTCGTAAAATAAAATGAAGGAAAGTATGATTAAATACATAAAAGTTTAGTTGACATCTATTATGTCATATAGGGTTCATGTAGGTAACATGTGTTTTAATTTAAATAAATTGTAAATAAGTGAAATTAAGTTATAAATAAAGAGAATTATGAAATTAAATGGATGAAATCGAGATAAGGAATGGAAGATTAATGTTGGAACCTATTATATAAGTGTGAAAAGTTGAATTTACATAAGGAATTAATTTGACTAAATGTTAGAAATATGTTAATTAGGCTTGGAAAACATGTTTATAATGATTTAGATGAAATGAACATTTTAACATAGGTAAACTTCAAAAGTGGTCAAATGATGCTAAAGTTAAATTAGATGGAATAAATGTTAATTATAACTAAATAATGATAAACAAGTATGATTCAAACATTAAAAAGGAAGATAAGAACAAATTAAGACATGAAAATATGTTTCAAGTTATGTATACATAATGGCCAAATGGTATACTAAGTGTATACTTAAATGGATTTTGATGAAATGATAATGAAGTAATAAAAAAAGTGTATAAATAAGATGGAATTATAGACAATTATGAAATTAACCAATATGTGTTAATTATAACATAGTGTAAATGAGAAACAAATAAAAGTAAGTAATGGCCAAATTAAGAATTAAAAGTAATTTGTTGAAACTTTGATTTAGATGTGTGACTTAGAAAATTAAACAAGACTAAAAAATAAATAAGGTGAAAATACAATAGAAAATGATTGAACATGAGTTTGCCAAATGATAATGATGATCAAAATCATGGTAAATTGAGGTAAAAATAACAAATGGAAATTTAAGAATGTATGTATGAATATAAATATGATAATAACGTTTAAGAAATTGATGTATATGGTGAAAATATCAAATGGCCAAATTATAGACATAGAAATTTATTATCGATAATAGATGAATAATGCTAAGTGAAAGTTTAAGATAAATAATTAAGCATGAAAATGATTCATTAATATGATAAAATAATGTGTATGGAAGGATACATAATGTCCATATAGCATGTGATGACTATTTGATGTGAATTTTTTATGTGATTGAAAGAAATTATCTGATGTGCATAAATTATTTGATGTGAAGTTTGTTTGTGATACAATGTGAAAACGTAAGAATAAGGCATATGTTGATTGAGATTATGAAAATAGTTTTACCCTTAGTATTTAGTAGTGAAGCCAAAGGTATATAATGCAATGGCAAGCCATTGGGACATTTACCATGGTAACGAGTTATGACGACTCTTATAAGTGGACCAAAAGAAATTCAACACCATATGTGAGGCCTCAACATAGGGCCTAGTGGAACTTGAGTATGTCTAGGGTGTATTAGGGAGACAACAAAAAGGGATAAGAAGTTAAAGTGTAGAAAAGGACCCAAAGGGAATTAACTTAAAAGATAAGGGCAAAATGGTAAATTAAAGTTATAAAAGGGACATGTATAGTTAGAAAGAAGCATAATATAGGGATTAAATATAAAGGAAAGAAAAGAGATGGGTTAGAAATAATAAATTAAAAAGAATGAGGGTGTTAAGTGTAATTTACCTTGGACCATAAGTCGGCCAATGGGATAAAGAAACATAGCCTCTCTACAAATCTCTTGAGAATGAAAGAAAAATCAAAGAGTATATAAGCCATGATGGCTGGAAACCCTAGAGAACCCACCTTCAGCCATTTTCTTCTTAAGTAAATCAATTCCTCCACTAGAAATCACCCTAATTTCAGCTATAGTATTTGTGAGGAAAGAGAATTTAAAGGTTAGGCATTTTAAGGTAACAACTCCCTCTCTTTTCTTCTTTAGTTCTATATAATAGGAACTAAATTTGAAATTAGTAAATAAATGTTTATATGAGTAACTATTTTTATGTAGAAGAAGAAGCAAGCAAAGGGAAAGAGAAGAAGGAGCTCTAAAAGGGATTAGTTGGCCTATTTTGAGGGATGTTAGAGTTGAGTAATAATGTTGTAATGCATGGAAATGATGATTTGTGCCTTAGAAAGTGACTTAGCGAAAATTTGCCGTAAGGTTCACTTGAACTAGTTTTAGTGTAAAGGCTATAACTTTTTCCTATAAATGTCTAAATAAAGTGATTCTAGCTGGAAATAAAAGATAAGATATAGCTTTAAAACTTTATAGAAGAAATCAAAATCAAATTTGTCTCCAAAGTGTTAAAAATGTGGCTTGAATTTGAGTGATGGTTGTTTCCCTATCATCTAAAGTAGTCTTCATTCATTTGTGAATATCTTAAGATTTAGAATGTCAAATTGGTGATTTTTAATGATTTGAGAACTAGAGACATAGGAGAACAAAAGTATAAAATACCATTTTGCCTACATCTGACTGGAACCATGTCAAACATGCAAAACAAAATAAACTAGGGAGTTTGTCCTATCATGAGTCGGCACCACTTGTGACAACTCGCCACCCCTGCCCTCTATAGCGAGTTGGAACCACCTGTGCCAACTCGGTATAGACCTAAACCTCTTCCCTTTGATTTTTAAATACCGATCGTTAAACCCAAAGTCTCAAAATGCATTCTAAATGTGAATTATGATAAAAAGAACCTACAAATACACTATGTTATTTTGGAATTCTACTAATGAGATTGAACCTAAGTGAATGTATGATTGAGAATTGATTAACACTTTGATTAAACTTATATATATGAGTTTTTCATACACTTTAGTGGGCGTAAATGAACATGAATAATTGTAATAGTAATGTCATATGTTACAAGATGAATGACGAGCATGTTGAATTATACCTCAAGTGTAACTAAATATAAGTGACATGACATAGTGATATCGTTGCATACTTTATTGTTTGTATTTATATTGTTGCATACTTTATTGTGTTTATGGACTCCATGATCCTAAAGGTAGTATGTGTTATGTTCTTAACTGATTAAAGATTTATTGATAGCCTGAATTTCACAAAGTAGTGGATAGATAGGCATGCCAATAAAGGATAGTTGTATGTGTATGTGTATTGTACTAGAATAACATTTAAATTATATTGTGGTAATTATTGTACTAAAATGTTACATCTTGTGGTAATAAATCACAATTTAGGTGTTCTTAAGATCGGAGCTTAAGTTAAATAAATAAGATAAAACAATTAAATATACATGCCTCGAATACATTTATAATTGAGGTGGTTTAGGAAAGTAAAGCAACTTGTCCCTTTTATTGTAAAGTTGAGGAATAAATGGAAATTACACTAAAGCAAAGAGGTATAATGGAATAATAGTATTTCCAGCTATTTAGTGCAAATAAATTTTAAGGACGAAATTTTTATTAGTGGGAGAGAATTGTAAAGTCTCAAAATTTTAATTTTTGTAAATAGTATTTTTTGGGCCATGAATAGTGACACTAGGGTGATATCGAGGTGAATAGTGTCACCCAAAATCCACAAAAATATTTATTCACCATTAGAAAGTACAAATAAAATCGAGTCCAGTTGTATAATTTGAGATGAAATTGAGGTTAGATAGGGCCTTAAAATGGACAGTGAAAAATTTTTCCAAACCGTATTAAGATTTGAACACACTTTGATCGGCCCAAAAATATTTCATGGGCCTCAGAAAATAATTCTTATGACATGGAACCACTAGAAATAATCTCTATTAATATTCAGAAGTGAAAATTAAATTTTCAAACAACTTTGAATTTTCAAATTTCGGACTAGTGACTTTTTCCTCTGTGCTTAAAAATAATGCTAGAGGCCTCTAAATTTTTTTTTGAACATATGGATTAACTTGAAATGTTATGGATAATTATTGCCCAATGAAAATTTAATTTTTACAGTGATTTCAAAAAATGAGTTTTCAAACTGGTGAAAATTTGTCGAACCAAGAAATAATGTATGATTGAGCAAAAAATATTTATGCACCATAATAAGTATTTTTATAGCATCATAGACCTATTTTTATGATAAATTGAGTAAGATAAGCGGAAGAAAAATAATTGAGTCAAAATATTGATTAATTAGGTTAATTCAGCCAAATATGTTATACTTGATTTGGCCTAATTAGGATGAGTATATAAGCCAAGAAAATCCAAAATCTCCAGCAATTTCTCCCATCTTCCCACCATTTTTACTATCCACTCTTCTTCCAAATTCTCCATTTTTTTTCTAATTCCATCAACCTAACTCCACTTAATTTTTCACCCTAAATTCATCTCTAGCCATCTCTAGATCATATTTTAAGTGGAGAAAGTTGATGAAATCATGAAGAAAAGGTTTGAGCAAAAATTCAAGTAAGTTAATTTAGTGAAATTTTAGTGAGTTTAATAGATTTTTAGGTAGATATTAATGTACAGATTAATGTTTTGGGTATATTTTGAATTATGGATGAAGAAAATTAAGGAAAGAATGGAGGATTTTTTCCAAGGATGGAATTCAAGGTAAATTAAGTGAAATCAAAGGGAAAAGGAAGGCAAAAGTGAGAAAGGAAGAGAAAACATGGAGAAAGCTTGTAAAATAGGTATGTGGATACCTAAACTAGTTTATTTGACATGATTTAGATTATGTAAGTTAGGACTTTTGTAAGTTGAATAAAAATTGAATTAATGATGCAAAAGAAACTAGAAATCCCACATATAGCGAATAAATGTAAAATTTAGTGATTGATCTAAATTAAAATAGTAACGACAAATATAATGCCGAATAGATATGGAAACAAATTATGAAATTATCCAAAACAAGTAGTAATCCAGTAAAAACATAATGCGATGAAGAATGATAAGTAATTTAATAATGAAGACTAAGCTAATTAATAAAAAAAAGAGTTGAAACAATGTAATCGAAAGTCAAAAAAATGATTCAAATATAAAACAAATTATAATTTAAATATGATAATTAAGAGCAAATAGTCAACAGTAAATATGATATTAAATTTTTATTATATTAAAAAGATCACATATAAGTATTTAGAGCAAATTATAAGTTGATACAAGAAATGTAAAATAGGATTAATGGAATAATAGCCAAATGAAGCTGCTAACAAAAATAAAAGAACAAGGAAACTATGCTAAATAAGTGTGAGTGACGAATTGGTAAGAAAGAAGTAAAAACAAGTAGGACATTAAAATGTAAATAAGAGTAAGTAAAAGATTGAAATTTTAACTTGAAAGAGAAATCGATGAAAATTTATAGTAGCATAGAAATAAAGAAGAAATTTGGACAGTAGAAGAAAAGCTAATTGGTTAAAAATGAAAATTTAATTAGAATTATATGTTGTTTATAAAATTCTCAGTTGGGTATCTACTGCTAAGCATTTTATACTTAGTGTGTAGTTGGATTACTACGTGTAGGTATTAAAGGTTGTATATAGCTATTTGAGGGATAGGTGCTAGACAACAACAAAGTCATGCAATAAAGGAGAAATTTTTGTGTTTTATATGTGGCTTCAATGGGTAGGATTGGATTTTGTTTGTGTATTGTACTAGAATACCATTTAAATAACATTATGATATTCATTGTATAAAGATGTTAAAGAGGCGAAGCTTATACTTATCAATCATCTGAAAGAACTTCTCTAATGCTCAAAGTAGCTTTCCCGGGTAGTCGACTTGATCATTATGTCATCCATATAGACTTCTACCTCCTTACGGATCTAGTAATCAAAAATCCTAGTAGCCATCCTCTAGCAAGTGTCACTTATGTTCTTAAGTCCAAATGGCCTAAACCAATAGGTATAAGTACCCCAATCAGTGATGAAATTTGTCTTGATTCTATCCATAATCTTTTTCAAGACCTTGTTGTAGCTGAGGTACTCATCCACAAAATTTTACATAGCGTAAGCTACAACACTATCTACTGGCACATCTATATAGGGCAGTGGGAAGTCATCCTTAGGACAAGCTTTGTTCAAATCCTTATAATCCACACATAATCTGACCCTTCCATCTTTCTTAGCCATAGGTACTACATTCGCTAACCATGTCGG
Organism: Excoecaria agallocha; assembly: GCA_037975025.1. Lineage (NCBI taxonomy): Eukaryota > Viridiplantae > Streptophyta > Magnoliopsida > Malpighiales > Euphorbiaceae > Excoecaria > Excoecaria agallocha. Next base: position 31,176,024 of record CM075819.1, read on the forward strand.
GTACTGAACTTTTACCAGGAACTTGGCTTCAATTTGTTTCCTTTCTTCTTCCATGAACTTTTCAATCCACTCTAGCCTTAGTCTTCTAAGCTTTGCTTAACTAGCTTATAAACTGGGTAGGTAGGAATGGTGTGTTCAACTATCTCTCAGTCAATTCCTAACATGTCCTTAAAGGTCCAAGAAAATACTTTTTCATACTTTTTTAAGATTTTATAGAATTTTTCCATCTCTTCAAGAGTTATATATGATGCTAGTAAGATTTCTTTTGGGTTTTCTTTCATATCAAGTATAGATACTGTGACCCAAGGAAACATAGATTAGGATTATCTAATAATGAAGAAATAGTATATTTCTAATAAAGATCATGAATCTCGATGCTCTAACCCCAATTTTAACATTTTCATAGAAACTCTGTGGTTTTCTAAGTGTTTTTCTAAAGAATTTTGACAAAAAAGCACCAAAAACCTTATTTTTGGCCTTTGGCAATGATAAACAAATGTCTATCATAAAAGGGATAGTCATTATGGCCATCTCCCTCTAGTTAAAGTTAGATTAAGGGAATTTTTGTGAATTCTAGGGAATCGTGTGAGGAACGGTCATATATCAATGATAGATACCTGTCTATGGGATTATTTCCAGATTTCTCACATTTTCTAGTTCTAAAAATAGAGATAAGGATGAGATTTGATTTATTCCAAATTTAAGGGGAATTTAATCCTTTCATATCTAGAGAATCAGAATTAAAGCGAGGCTCCAACTCTTCTCTAGATATAAAAAAAACCAAAATTATGGTTTTCAAAAGGGTAAGGAGGTTTTATAAGAAGGAATTGTGCTTTTGAGAGAGAGAAACTAATTCTCTTCTCTCGAAATCAAAGTTCAATATCGATCATTCATACGAAAAAACACACAAATCTCTTTATTTTTTAACATGAAATTCAAGGATCAGAGTGGAGATTAGTGTTTCCAATCTTACAAAATCAGAATATCCTGAGGGTAATATTCTAGGTTAAACTTTCTCTCTCTAGTTCATCATCACAATTATATGAATAAGCTAATTATTTTATGATACTGTAATGCATGCTTTCATGTTTATTTATTCAAATCTGTATGATTTTGAGATGTTGTGATGATTGAAGATTGTTTAATGTGTTCAAATAACATGACAAGGTTTATTTTTCCTCCATGAATGTGCATGTAGTTTCTTATGTTAAAATTTTATTTGCATGTTATTTATTGTTATCTCTTGATTAAAAGCACATTTTAAATGTCATATTTAGATTTGGTATGCGTTAAGATGATATAATTGCATGTTTAGAGTTTAATTATGTCTTCCATACCTTAGTTTAAAATTTGCTTGTTTATATCTATCTTTCGAGTGACAAATGGGAAGAAAGCATCACAGAGGGCTCTCTATCAATGTGACAGATAGGACATAGTGATGCTTTTTCCTTGTCCTGTTCCTCCTATTGTTTGGGTCATTCATCAATCTCTAAGGGCATCTGTGGCTTGATTCCCTCTTACTTTTTAGTATATTTTAATGATTTTCCCTTTTTAAATTGTCATTTTGTTTATTTATTTTTAAATTCATTTTTATATCCTTATAAGTGCGTTCTCTGGTATGTATTCATTTTTTCTATTTTTGGCGTGATTATTCTATTTATTATTTTAAATCATTTTAATATTTATTTTCTTTTAATATGCTAATTAATTTGGTTTCTTTGTGTTGTGCGCAAGCAAATTATTTTGTGCTTATTTTGGAGTTCTTAAGGGATGATTATGCATTGGGACTCATGCCCCAATCGGTTCTTTCATTCTCTCTCTCTTTCTTGATTTACATTTAGGTTGTTTTTTTTTATTTCATTTTGCTTTATTTATTTGATTTTGATAATTTGCTTTTTTTATCTATTTATTTCTCTTTGGGGATGTAATAGTTAAGTAAAAAAAGCATATTTTGGCACGTTAATCTAACTAAGTCATTTAAATGGTTTAATATTTAATTAATTGGATTTTTCTTACTAAAATGGACCTATGTCCAATTTCAACCGAAAAATCACACTAAAAGGAAGCCTTGTTTTCCCTAAAATTAGGATTGCTCATCCCGTGTTTTCATTAAAATTAAACAAAGGCTCTCTATCTTTTTTTGTAAAAATCATATATGAGAGAACTAATGTTACCAAAAATTGAATTAACTTCCCATTTTATGTATGGCATTTCATTTTGTATATTATTCTTCTCTTTGGGATGATTTTCTAATGCAATAATTAAGTAGGCTTATGTTATCGCTTTATTTAATTGATTGAATGTTTATTTATATTTATTGCAACACATCATGTAATAAGGGAGGTAGTGGAGTAATGACAAAATCTTGATTATAAGAAATCACATAACTAAGATGTGAACTAAGAGTGATATCCCGAACACTATTCTTTATTTACGCATCAAAAGGTTAAGACTTATTTCCCAACATTTTGTTGGTTAGTGACTCCATGATACCTACCTCTTTAAGCTCACCTTAGATACCTTAATAGGTTGACCTTTATTGTGAAGTGGCCAATTTATAAGATATAGTAAGCCTCGATCAGGTCTTGGAACCTAAACAGAAGCCTTCGATAACCCAATTAGAAATGAAATGTGTCGGTGTGCATCACAATGGCAACTCTACTAGGGACTAAAGAGAAATATCTCCTAGAAGCACCTTGGTTAAGTTCCTTATAACTAAGTTTTTCTCATTAATCATATTGCCTTTTAAAATCGCATATTTTGCATATATGCTAGAGCCTTAGAGTTAAGTTAGGTGTCTTTTTACAGCTCCGGTGCTATCTTGAAGCACACCCTACATTCACTCAATACAAAGAGGTGTCAAGGAGACCTACTAGCCCAAGTCCAGTACCAAATATTATATAAAATGGTGACCCATCGGTTGTTATGCTCGTGGCAACCTAGACCTATTGGAAAGAACCATGCTTGGGTAGCTTTAAAGTTTCATCACCTTGACTCAAGCCCATGCAATGACAATGAAGACTTCTCCTAGATTGTATAACCATAATAACTTTTTCCTGCTATATGGGACTTTATGTATTAACCAAACTCAAACTAATTAGGAGGGTAGTAGTTAAAGGCTACCATGCCCCGATGGGCCTAACCCAATTTATATGAGCTTGTCAAAATATATAATGGCTAAAAACCCATATGCTTAAACTTTCAATTAAGAGAGGTTATGATGTCGGTTTTCCACCGTGCACCATACACATCCATTAGGTACCCTATTGACCTATAGGCTAAACCCACATAAGAAAAAAGACTGCATGACCTCCTGTGTGGAAGTAATAAGGTTGGAAGGTTCTGTTTATGCTTATGTGTGATTTTGATTCATGTTTAATAAAAGCATTCATTGCATCCATGAATCATGTATATATCATATTCATGCATCATTCTTGACGTTTGATCCTTGCAACCATCATAACTTTATTTGGGTGGTCTAAATGGTCAGACGATCAACTTGTCCAAAGATTTGTGTTTGAGATACTAGGGTTAAGGATAAAATCAAGCTTAAGTTAGAATTAGAGGTTAGTTTAGGGTTAATTTTAAGCTAGTTCTCAAAAAGCAGTCGAGAAACAGAATCAAAAATTGATGATGAGTTGTGGATGAGGCAATAAGGTTTCAAGATTTTGAAGAGAGAATAATGGCTACGATTGGTGGACTGGTGGCTTCTTCAGCACCAAACACTAAAACTCTACCTGCAGCACTTACTGGTAAGATAGTGGAGACAATGCAAATTGGGGATGCTACCACGACATATGTTATTGTGCCTCAAGATCCACTAAACGGGGAAAGGAGGCATAAGCCAGAGAGTGACTATATCAAAGAGGAGGAAGATGATGATAACCCTCTTATGATGAATACAAGAAATAAGGGCCTTAGTGCTTAGGATGTGGCCTTCAAAAAAATGAAGGAGAAGGTTGAGGCAATGTCCAGGTCGTTGTCTACTAAGAGTGGAATGAACCCTAAAAATAGGGATTTCAATGGAGATGAGCTACTACCCTAGAGGTTCAAGATACCTAACCTACCTAGATTTAATGGTACTTTTAATCCTCTTTCACACGTCAAATAGTACAGGCTGATCATAAAGGGGACCACCTTGATCAAGAAATAGAAGGTGGAATATTTTTGTCTAAGCTTAATAGGTCTAGCAATAGACTTGCATCATGGGTAGGATAAATGCAATAGAGAAGATTGGTCCTTACAAACTAAAGATTTTGTTAAGCAGTATGATTACAGTACAAGGATAGAGGTCACTCTAAAAGACCTCAAATTGCTTCAACAAAAGCATGATGTGTCTTTTCATGAGTACTTGACAAGGTGGAGAAACTAAGTAATGCAAATAAAAAGAAAGCTTAATGTAGTTGACCAATTCATGCTTTTCATTTGAAATGCAAGTCCTTACCTAAAGGATGGCCTAAAAATGAAGGGATTGAGGAATTGGGAGTCTCTAAAAGGCATAGCTATAAAAGCTAAGGGTGAGTATCCAGCCAGAGGAGCTAACAATAAAGGTACAGGGAGGAACTTTGGAAATAACATGATTGATGGAAGTAGGAGTAGAGCGAATATATGTTGGAAGATAGCTGAAGTGTTTGCTATTGAGGTTAATGAAAGGCACTACTCTAACCTCAGTAAGTGTTTGTCTTGGGTTTTGGATCGGTTATGCAAGGAAGGGAAGCTATAACCATTGCCTTCAAGACATGCTAAAAGCCAAGGGATGGCCCATTATAAAGAGGACCATTATTGTGCTTACCATTAGCATACAAGGTATCTTGTTGATTATTTCCAAACCTAGAGAAACAAAATTTAGGATCTAATAGACAAAAAATAGATTTTAGATCCTAAAAAGAAAAAAAAAAGAAGATGAAGTGAGGGTACGATGCCATGCCACCTTTAATGTTCATGATTGGATCTAATCTACTTGAGTTGTATGTGATGAGAGACTTGTATGGGAATTAGTATGTGGTCATTGGCTTATTCCACCCGAAAGTAGCAAAGCCAAGTAAAGAAAATTGGATAATATCTATGATTGATCATTGGGATTCCCCCATTGAGAGTGAGATGAAAGGGCCATGGTGCCCATTAAATATCGAGTTCAACCAGTCAAAGTGAGAAAGAAGTGAGGGAAGAGAAGAAAGTGAAGGTGGTCACTATAATGAAACATTTGAGAGTATATTGAAAAAATATGAAAGAGTTTTTCTTAGACCTATAAGGATATGCTAGGAATAGATTGAGAGATAGCTGAGCATACCATCATAACCAATCAAGGGTACAATCTATTCAAGCAAAAGCTTATGAGACTTAGGCTTGAGTGGGCTAAAAAGGTTAAAAATGAAGTTAAGAAACAAATAGAGGCCATGTTTCTAGTTAAGGTTCAATACCCAACATGTTTGGCAAATGTAGTCTCTATAATGAAGAAAGATAAAAGGGTTAGAGTCTATGTGGACTATAGGGATTTGGACAAACCTTTCCCTAAGGATGACTTCCCCTTACCTCACGTAGATGTCTTGGTAGATAGTTCAGCTCCCTGTGCCATGTATAGCTTTTTGTGGATGGTATGTCGGGTACAACAAAATTTTAAATAAGATCGTGGATAGGATCAAAACGGCTTTATTATCGAATGGGGTGCCTTTGCTTGTTGGGTCATGCCTTTTGGACTTAAGATGTAGGTGGCACTTATCAAAGGATGGCAACTAGGATGTTAGAATATTTGATCCATAAAATGTAGAGGTTTATGTGAATGATCTGGTGATCAAGTTGGTAATCTAAAAAGGCCACTTCAAGGCACTAGAAAAGTTCTTTCAAAGGATTGACAAGTATAATCCTTCGCTCAACCCCAAGAAATGCATATTTAGAGTTACTTTAGGAAAGCTTTTAAGACATGTGTTAGTGTAAGCTCTAGCCCCAATGCATTGTAATAAAACACTTTGAATTAATAAAGTGAGGCATTTGTTTTATCTTTTGTATTCATGTGCATATCAATTGATATAACTATCCAAGAATGTTGTTTCAGTTTAAGTTATCATGTGTGAGGCACATGGTTGTAAGACCTTGAAACAAATGAGAATTCATTCTAAATATCCCTAGTCAGTCATTTTTATGGGAATAAAAAATGAATTAAGACTAGTATGCTCTCTCTAATATTATGAGTTCTTTCTTACGGATCATTAGGACAATTAGAGATCATAGATACATGTTAAAGAACATGGTATCTGGATTCGATCCACTCATGAGAATACTACATGGTACAAGTCATAAGTGTTTCTCATATGTAAGTTTTGTATCGAAGTTCTTAGACCTAAAATCTCTTTAAAACTCTTTATGAATTATTGTGTGCTTTGACATACACCTAACGTGCTCGTAACAGAGTGGCAAGTACAGGTATGCTTGGGTATGCATTGATTCATGTTAGAGAGCATGAGAGAAGTGAAGGGATTACCCCTCTCTATAAGAAAGAAAAATATCATCGGCCACTTGATCAGTGAACTGAGAAGTATATGGCCATACTGAGATGAAATAATGAGTAATCATTATTTATTTGAGAGTTCAGTGTCACTAGAATATAAAGAAAGGAATTAATATATATAAGGATGACTAATTCCATGCCTTATATTAATTATGATATTTATGGGTAAGGAACTATGCAAAATTGCATTAGGTCACTAAATGCAATATGCATTTTCATTTAATTTGGAATGCTATAATATCTTGCTCGAGAATATATATAGTCTTTGAATTAATTTATTAATTCATTGCCAACATTAAATGGACTTATAGGATCGCACACAAAGCATTGGGCTTAAAATATTTAAGTAAAGTATTGGGCATTAATTTAGGCTTTTAATTAAAGTCAAATTAATGTGTGTAATGGGTTTTAAAATTGCTATTGGACCTTGGTCCATGAGAGAGAAAAAATTCAGCCCACAAGGTTTAATTTCAATTAATTAATTATCTTGTATTAATTAAGTTAATTAAGTATTAAAGCCTAAAATAATTTAAATTAAATTAAATCATTTAAATAATAGATGGGGTAGCCGAAATTCCAAGATGAAAATCAAGGAATTTTGGCACATGTTTATTATTTATATTAAGTGATTTTATTTAATTAAATGTCTTGTGTTTTATTTCAAATTTGAATTTTAAATTCAAATGAGTTTAAATCAATACATATTACTTATTTTTAGGAAGTGATTGAAGTTGAATTAATTATCTTGAGATGGTAAAATTCAGATCAAACACTTGCCAAAAGATAAGGATATATAGATGAAAAGAAATAAAACCCTAAGTGAGACAACTAGGTTTTGGCGTGAAAAACCCTAGCTTTGGTTTTGGCGTGAATTACATCTCTCTCTCACTTAATTCTTTTGGCCCAATTTTTCACAAGGAGAAAGGATTGTTCCTCATTCTCTTGTGTTCTTGGATAGAAATATCAACCTAAGAGAAGTACAAAATCAAATTTTGTAGCTTCAAACCATAGCCATTACACAATACCTTAAAAGAGAGCTAGCAATCTCGATTTTAAGTTGTCGGTGCAATTGTGTGTGTGAACATAGAGATGAGTGGCATAAAAGGCTATTCCTTGGCATTGGTGATGAAGGTTTAAAGCTAAGATATCCTCCTTGGTTGCTGGTCATCATAAAAATAAAGTTTTAAAGGCATCTAAAGTTGTATGTTTTAAAACCCTAAAATTGCATGTTTCGATTCTTGTCATGGAATTGTATGGCATGTATGATCAAATTTTATTGTTTTCGCTGCGTGATCTTTACATGCATACCATGAAATTTTCCATCAGTGCTATCAGAGCCTAAACATGCTTATTTTAGTGCTTTAGATGCATGAAAAAATTAATTAAAAATCGTTATTTTGAAGACATGCAATGCTGAAATTTTCTGTTTTGAGTTTTTTGCATTATTTTGGTGTAAAAATAATTTTAATTGATTATATGGGTATTATAATTAATATGACATGTTAATATACTATCCTAAGATGTTATAGGAGCTGTTAATGGTCGGATTTAATTGATAATACCTGATGGTACATGTTAATATTAAAACTAGGTGCTATTTGGCATGTTAATTGTTAGTTTAACAACTAGTTTTAAATATTAAATGTAATAATGATTTGGGCACGTTTGTAAGTGATTTTTAAAGATTAAATATCAGGTCTGGACATATTTTAAATATGGTTTTAATTCTGGTCCATGACAATTTAATTGATTAATTTTAAAATCACTTAAAACTATGACTAGTTTGTGTTTGTTACATGTTTAATCAACATTGTTTGTTTTGTTTTGATTAAAATGGTAAAAACACATTTAGATCAGATTGGTACAGAATATTAAATCAATATTTATGACCTTATTTTAATTATTAAATGACTCATAAAATTGATTTAAGTATTTGTGCATTTTATGGCATCACATAAGCATTAAACAACTAGTTTTGTTGTTTGTTTGTTTTTATATGCATGCCGTGTATCATATATATGTTCTTCATGATTTTGTGTTTTAATTCATGTTGGTACAAATTATATGTATTTTTAATGTTTATGGGCTGTATGACATAAAATTAAAAAAATGACAAAATTGGAAATTATACTAGAGTTGATTTATATCACAAATCTAACTAGTTTGTGTTTTGGGCTTTTAAGAGAACTTATTCAATAAGAGGATTTAGTCCATTGGACTTCGGCCCAGGCCCATCACGGGGTCATCTCTTAAAGGTTCAAGTACACAATTTTCATTAATGGGCTTGGCTAAATTAATTAAAATTGGACTTTGTTTGATCCATGAATGTCATGTATATTTATTTGCTTGCTTGGTGTGATGAATGGATATGCATGGTGAATTCATGGGCCCTAGGTTTTGTAATTAAATATGGCCTACGAGCCATTATGTATTATTGTAAAAGTTTCATTTATTTCTTAGAATAGAATTTACTTTAAGACTTTATAAATCAAGACGAAGCCCATCGGAGTGGAGAAGCCAAACTCAAAGATTCTTATGTAATAGTATAGAATCTTAATTGTAGGTTTTTGGACCCATGTTTGTCACGCTTTACTTTATGCAATTATATATATATATATATGCATGCTATGTATGGATGATAAATCGTATGCCATGTAAGCCGTAATAAAATGAATCCCTAAAATAGTAAGTCACAAAGTTGCCTTCCTAATTCAAAACATGTCAAGGCATCGATCATCGGTCACGTAGACTAGGAGTCCTAGATGCGCCCGATTATTTTTGTGAGGTATGGGTTGTGAATGTAGGTTGGACTTAACATGGAAAGGGATGTCGGGACCTAGGCAACTAATAAATGGGTTTGTGCTATAACATCTTAAGATGTTAGCCCGTTTGATCCAAGAGTCATGTATGAGACATGATTGGAGTTTTTCCTACCTAAGTAACTTGTTAGGTGTACAAGCTCAGCTTGACTAATAAGTTGTTGTGAAAAGTGGATCTTGGCCCACATTAAATCACTAACGTGAATTGTTTAAAGGGATATTAATTCGATTTGTGGGATTATAAATAAGACCTCATTTAATCTTGCTAAATTTTATTGTAGATTGAAAATGGCATTTTCAAATAACAATTTCTCATTGTGATCGGTCCTTGAAAAGGACAAATTGAATGGCACCAATTTCATAGACTGGTCTCAAAACTTAAGAATAGTTCTTAAGCAAGAGAAAAAGTCGTATGTTTTGGATGCACCCTTGCTGAAGAACCTGCTAGGAACACCTCTGCAGTTCAAAAGGAAACTTTTGAGACCAAGAAGAGCGACTCTAATGATGTGACCTGTCTGATGCTGGCCACTATGGTGCCTGACTTGCAAAAGCAATTTATGGACCAAGAGGCTTATGCGATCATGGTGCACCTCAAGGAGATGTTCCAAGAGCAAGCTCATCACGAGAGGTTCGTGACAACAAAGGCCTTGATTTCTTGTAAGATGGCTGCGGGTACTCCTATTAGTACCCATGTACTCAAGATGAAAGGGTATCTTGATACTCTTGAGAAACTTGAGGTACAAGTGCCAAAGGAATTGGCCACTAACTTGATCTTAGGATCATTGATTGATGATTATGATCCATTTGTGATGAATTATAACATGCATGCAATGAACAAGTCAGTCACTGAGCTTCATGGGATGCTTAAGAATGTTGAAAAGAACATTCGAAAGACCAATCCTGTATTGATGGTTCAAGGGGGCATTAAAAAGGGACCCACTAAGGGAAAGGGAAAGGGAAAGGCAAAACCCAAGAATGACCTGGCTCGGTTCAAGTCAAGTGGGAGTGCACCTCAGGCCTAATCCAAGCCCAAGGCGCAGAAGCTCAAAGAGAGTGAGAGCACTTGTTTCTATTGCAACAAGATAGGGCATTGGAGGAAGAATTACGCTCTCTTCATGGAAGAACAAAAGAAGAATGGAGCCAAAACGTCCAGTTCTGGTATTTTTGTTGTTGAGATTAACATTTCTATTTCTACCACTTGGGTATTGGATACCGGTTGTGGTTCTCACATTTGTTCAAATGTGCAGGGGCTAAGAAATAAACAATTACTTGGGAAGAATGAATTGGACCTCCGTGTGGGGAATGGAGCACGAGTTGCTGCCATGGAGATAGGTGACTATCAACTCACTTTACCTTCCGGACTTAGTTTTGAAAAATTGTTATTATGTGCCTGCTATGAGCAGAAACATTATTTCAGTTTCATGTTTGGATTTGGATGAATTTGATTTTGTTATTAAAAATGGCAATGCTCATATTCGTCGCCAAGGCATTTCTTATGGTAATGCCATGTTGCAAAATGGCCTTTATATCCTTGATTTACAAAACAAAGAGTCCATATACAACATTAATACAAAGAGGGTTAAATCAAATGAATTGAACCCTACTTACTTCTGGCATTGTCATTTAGGACATGCAAACGAAAAACGCATTTCAAGACTCCACAAAACTGGAGTGCTTGGGTCATTCGACTTAGAGTCTTATGATACATGCGAGCCATGTTTGCATGGAAAAATTGACAAAGAGTCCTTTTAACAAGAAAGGTGAAAGGACTAATGGCTTATTGGAACTAATACATACCGATGTATGTGGACCATTAAGTACACAAGCTGGAGATGGTTTTAGCTACTTCGTGACGTTCACAGATGACTTCAGTAGATATGAATATGTCTATCTAATGACGTACAAATCTGAAACTTTTGAGAAATTCAAAGAGTTTAAGAACGAAGTAGAAAACCAACTTGGCAAAAGTATAAAAGCCATTCAATCAGATCGAGGTGGCAAATACTTAAGCCAAGAGTTCGACAATCATCTAAAAGAGTGTGGTATTATTTCACAGCTCACTCCTCCCGAAACACCACAATGGAACGGTGTGTCCGAAAGGAGAAATCGAACTCTGTTGGACATGGTTTGATCTATGATGAGTCAAGCTAATCTTCCTGTCTCTTTTTGGGGTTATGCATTAGAAACTGCTGCATTTCTACTAAACCGTACTCCAACTAAAGCGGTTGAGAAGACACCATACGAGGTATGGACTAGGAAAGAACCCAATATGTCATTTATCAGGATTTAGGGTTGTGAAACACATTTTAAGAAATTAACATCTGACAAACTAGAGTCCAAATCCACTATCTGCTTGTTTGTGGGTTATCCCAAAGAAACAAAGGGATACTACTTTTACTCACAAGCCGAGAACAAAGTATTTATAGCTCGCAAGGCTATTTTCTTGGAAAAGGAGTTCCTTCTCAAGAAAGACAGTGGGAGTAAAGTAGAACTTGGAGAAATTCAAGTGCCACAAGCTCCTATACAGGATGAGTTGGAAGTGGGATCAAGTTCACAACCAGTTGTGGAACAAGAACCCATTACACAAGTACCTAGAAAGTCCGATAGGATACGTTAGGAGATTGAGAGATATGGATTTCTAATCACTGACAGTGACACTATTGAGTTAGTAGATCGTGAGGATCCTACTACCTACCGAGAAGCTATTGAAAGACCAGACTCGGAAAATTGGCTTAAAGCCATGAAATTCGAGATACAATCAATGCATGATAACCAGGTTCGGACCTTGGTTGATCCACCGAAAGGTGTGAAGGTAATTGAATGCAAGTGGCTATTTAAACTCAAAGCTGATAAGACCTACAAAGGTAGACTAGTAGCAAAAGGTTTTCGACAAACTCATGGTGTAGACTATGACGAGACCTTTTCGCCTATAGTCATGCTCAAGTCCATTAGGATCTTGCTTGCCATAGCTGCATATCATGATTATGAGATATGGCAAATGGATGTCAAAAATGCTTTCCTCAAAGGAAATTTACTTGAGGATGTGTATATGACACAGCCTGAAGGTTTTGTCAATCCCAAGCATCCTAAGAAGGTTTGCAAGATTCAAAAATCATTTATGGATTAAAGCAAGCATCCTGAAGTTGGAATCTTCGTTTTGATGAGGCAGTCAAAGAATTTGACTTCATCAAAAACGAAGATGAGCCTTGTGTGTACAAGAAGGTTAGTGGGAGCATAGTAGTATTTCTGGTCCTATATGTGGACGACATCCTTCTCATTGGGAATGACATTCCAACATTGCAAAAGGTTAAGCAATGGTTAGGAAAATGTTTCTCAAAGAAAGACTTAGGTGAAGCCGAGACAATACTTGGTATTCAAATCTATAGAGATAGATCGAATCAGCTTTTGGGACTAAGTAAAGAAAAGTACATAGACAAAGTACTAAAGCATTTTAGTATGGGAGACTCAAAGAAAGGGTACATACCTTTGGCTTTGGGAGTTCCTTTGATTAAAGAACAATGCCCTAAAACCAAAGAGAAAAGGGACAACATGAGTAGAATTCCATATGCATCTGCTATTGGATCTATCATGTACGCTATGTTATGTACTAGGTTGGATGTTGCTCAAACATTGAGTATAACCAGTAGGTTTTAGTAAGACCATGGTGAGAAGCATTGGTCTGCTGTAAAAGGGATTCTAAAGTACCTGCGAAGGACTAAGAATCACTTCTTGGTGTATGGTGGTCAAGAAGAGCTCGTCATACAAGGTTATGCCGATGCTGCTTTTCAGACCAGCACTCAGGATTTTAGATCGTAATCTGGGTTTGTTTTTGTTTTGAACGGTGGTGCTGTTAGCTGGAGAAGCTCGAAGCAAGAGACCGTTGCTGACTCAACTATAGATCTAAGTATATTGCAGCGAGTGAGGCTGCAAAAGAGGCTGTTTGGATTAAAAATTTTATTTCTGAATTAGAAGTGGTCCCAAACATCCTAGATCCATTAGAAATTTTTTGTGACAACAATAGGGCCATCGCACAGGGTAAGGAGCCCCGATCACACCAGAAATCCAAACACATACTCAGGAGGTACCACTTGATCAGAGAAATCATTGATTGTGGGGACGTCAAGGTTAGCAAGATAGCAAGTGAAGACAATGTAGCAGATCCTTTGACGAAACAGTTGCATCCAAATCTGCACGAAGCTCATTTGAGAGCGTTCGGTCTTAGGGCTATGCCCAATTGGGACTAGTGCTAGTGGGAGATTGTTAGTGTAAGCCCTAGCCCCAATGCATTGTAATTAAACACTTTGAATTAATAAAGTGAGGCATTTATTTTATCTTTTGTATTCCTGTGCATATCAATTGATAGAACTATCCAAGAATGTTATTTCAGTTTAAGTTATCATGTGTGAGGCACATGGTTGTAAGACCTTGAAACAAATGAGACTTCATTCTAAATATCCCTAGTCAGTCATTGTTATGGGAATAACAAATGAATTAAGACTAGTATGCTTTCTCTGATATTATGAGTTCTATCTTACGGATCATTAGGACAAGAGTGTCAATCAGAGATCATAGATACATGTTAAAGAACATGGTATCTGGATTTGATCAACTCATGAGAACACTACATGGTACAAGTCATAAGTGTTTCTCATATGCAAGTTTTGTATCGGAGTTCTTAGACCTAATCTCTATGAAACTCTTTATAAATTACTGTGTGCTTTGACATACACCTAACATGCTCGTAACAGAGTGACAAGTACGGGTATGCTTGGGTATGCATTGATTCATGTTAGAGAGCATGAGAGAAGTGAAGGGATTACCCCTCTCTATAAGAGTGAAAAATATCATCGGCCACTTCATTAGTGAACTGAGAAGTGTATGGCCATACCGAGATGAAATAATGAGCAATCATTATTTATCTAAGAGTTCAGTGTCATTGAAATATCAAGAAAGGAATTAATATATATAAGGATGACTAGTTCCATGCCCCTTATATTAATTCTGATATTTGTGGGTAAGGGACTATGCAAAATTGCATTAGGTCACTAAATGCCATTTGCATTTTCATTTAATTTGGAATGCTATAATATCTTGCAAGAGAATATACATAGCCTTTGAATTAATTTGTTAATTCATTGCCAACATTAAATGGACCTATAGGATCGCACACAAAGTATTGGGCTTAAAATATTTAAGTAAAGTATTGGACATTAATTTAGGCTTTTAATTAAAGTTAAATTAATATGTGTAATGGGTTTTAAAATTGCTATTGGACCTTGGTCCATGAGAGAGAAAAAATTCATCCCATAAGATTTAATTCCAATTAATTAATTATCTTGTATTACTTAAGTTAATTGAGTATTAAAGCCTAAAATAATTTAAATTAAATTAAATCATTTAAATAATAGATGAAGTGGCCGAAATTCCAAGATGAAAATCAAGGAATTTCATCACATGTTCATTATTTATATTAAGTGATTTTATTTAATTAAATGTCTTGTGTTTTATTTCAAATTTGAATTTTAAATTCAAAGGAGTTTAAATCAATATATATTACTTATTTTTAGGAAGTGATTGAAGTTGAATTAATTATCTTGAGAAGGTAAAATTCAAATCAAACACTTGCCAAAAGATAAGGATATATATATGAAAAGAAATAAAACCCTAAGTGAGACAACTAGGTTTTGGCATGAAAAACCCTAGCTTTGGTTTTGGTGTGAATTACATCTCTCTCTCACTTAATTCTTTTGGCCCAATTTTTCACAAGGAGAAAGGATTGTTCCTTATTCTCTTGTGTTCTTGGGTAGTAATAGCAACCTAAGAGAAGTACAAAATTAAATTTTGTAGCTTCAAACCATAGCCATTACACAATACCTTAAAAGAGAGCTAGCAATCTCGATTTTAAGCCATCGGTGCAATTGTGTGTGTGAACATAGAGAGGAGTGGCATAAAAGGTTGTGCCTTGGCATTAGTGGTGAAGGTTTAAGGCTGAGATATCCTCCTTGGTTGCTGGTCATCATTAAAATCAAGTTTTAAAGGCATCTAAAGTTGTAAGTTTTAAAACCCTAAAATTGCATGTTTCGATTCTTGTCATGGAATTGTATGGCATGTATGATCAAATTTTATTGTTTTCCACTGTGTGATCTTTATGTGTATACCATGACATTTTCCATCAACATGTAGTTGCGCAAAAGGGATAGAGATAGATACTGACAAGGTGAAAGCTATCAAGGAAATTCCTGTACCTCAGATAGAGAAGGAGGTCAGACGATTTCTAGGTAAGACCTAATATATAAGCAAGTTCATAGCCAAGCTAACTTTAATTTATGAATCAATCTTAAAGCTACTTAGAAAAGATCAACCATTAGTTTGGAATGAGGATTTTTAGAAGCCATTCGAAACCATTAGGGAATACCTTTTACATGCATCGATGTTGAGACCACCATAGGTAGGTAAGCTTTTGATCTTATATTTGACCATAAAAGATAGTTCAATGGGGTCTATAATGGCTTAAAAAATGACTTTGGGATTGAATATATGGTCTACTATCTCAGAAATATTTTTTTTCTATATAAAGCTGAGTATATAGAAGTTGAGAAGATTTGTCTAGCAATCATTTAGGCTTCGGAGAAACTGAGGCATTACTTTCATTCCTATATAGAACAAGCAGTCACTAAATAGAATCCTCTTAACTATTTATAGGAAGCACCGTCACTCCCAAGGAAGACGCTTAGGTGGCTAATCCTTCGACAAGAGTTCTACATCGAATACATCACTAAGAGAAGAGCAAAATTCCTAGCTAATCACCTCCTAGAAGAGGAAAACCTACAAATTTCCTAATGAGAATATCATAGCTATAATAGTGTAGGGTTGGCATATGTACTTTGATAGAGTTTTGAATAATAAAGGAGCAGGAGTTAGAGTCATTTTAGCAACCCCATAAGGATAAAAGTTGCCTTTTTCCAAGAAGGTGAGGTACAAAGTGATGAACAATGAGGCAGAGTATGAAGCTTGCATTTTTAGGTTGGAAGCTTTTCTAGCTATTAGGGTGAAATCTATAGAAGTATTTGAGGATTCATTTTTAGTAGTTAATCAAGTAATGAGTGAATGGTTAGTAAAGGAAGAATGCTTATTGCCTACATTAAGTGTTTAAAGGCTTTTAGTAGTTACTTCAAGCTTTAAACATTTAGGTTTATGCCTAGAGTGAAAACTAGTTAGCAGATTCCTTGGTTACCTTAGTTTCAATGTGAGATAATCTTAAGGGAGTAAGTATGAAGTCAGTTTTAGTCTCAAGTTCTAAGAACCCATACTTTGAGGTCAAACAAGTAATGGACATTGAGGTGGATGATGGGAAACCCTAGTACTATGACATTCAAAATTACTTAGAGAGGTCAGTATTTCTAAAGAAAGCTACTAGAAAGGACCAAAGAATGATCTGCAAGTTATCAACCCATTTTATTACCATAGGCAGAGTGCTTTATAAGAGACAACCTAATGATATCCAACTAAGATGCTTGAATGAGAAGGATGCTAAGAAGGTCGTGGAAGAAGTGCATGTAGGAGTATATAGAGCTCATATGAATGGATTATCCTTAGCAAAGAAGATTATGTGCTAGGGGTTTTTTGGCTTACAATGGATACTAATTGTTCTAAGTATGTCAAAGAGTATCAATTGTGCCAACAATATATAAACTTAAGATACTTGCCAATTTCTTATTTGTGTAACCTTACATCACATTGGCCATTCACTACATAAGGCATAAACATCATGGGTATGATTCATTTGCTAGCCTCAAATGGGCACAACTTCAATATAGTTTCCATTGAGATGATGTCGGATAATGATCATTATAGGAGTCCTGATGCTTTTAAGATTTCATTTTGAGATCAAGAAATGTGTGCTATTGAGATGATGTTGGATAATGATCATATGTATTAAAATCAGAAAGAAAAACCACATTTTTATCCAAAACATTATTAATGTATTCAAAAGTAGTCCTTATCTTCTCATGTGTTCAAAATTTAAGAGTTCTAATGAAAACAAAAATATAATCCATGATAGTATCTAATCTAGTGTATTTTTATCATAGTGCTCTCTCTATCCAAGCGCCTAAGCTAATACATCCTATTGTCAATTATTGGAATCATGACCCACTACTTCTATGTGATGGAAGTGGCAAAGTAACTAACACTAACCTCAAGTAAGATAGTCTTTATAGGAAATCGAGAGTAGATTCGCCGATAGTAGCCTATCAGAAAAGGAGTAAAAAGTGGACCACCATGGAAAGCCAATGGGCACTTGACAATGTTCTGACGGTCCCCACACTAGTTAGCACAACAAGCAGTAATGTAAAAAGTGGCCCAATCTAATCCACGTGGAGGGATGCATCTAGAAGGACCATCCCAAACTACAAAAGGAATGGGCAATCAAAGGCACTTGAAATTGATATCACCATTTGTTAGATGAGCCAACAAAATAACTCTATATTGGATCAAATAAAACTCATACCGTCTATGCCTATGGTTATAATACCTCAATTCATAAGTTCTCATGTCTCTAGCTCGAGAAGGAGGCTTCAACAGCAGCTTCAGCTTCTCATGCAGCCACAGTTAAAAAAAGTAGCTGGAGTGAGTTGGGTTTATCTTAGGTAAAAATAAGGTAAGGAAACCGGCAAAAATTTGAAAGGACATATTTTCCAATAAGAAAAGCTAGTGTGAAAACCCACAAACGGCACAGTACCTTTAAAACAATGACATGCTCTAAGCAATAAAGGACTGGCAGTAAGATGAGCAGGAGGATTAGCATAAATGGCATCTAGATTGAGTATCACCTCTACCAAACCATAGGGAAATGGGGTATGCCCTCTACACACACTATCCATAATGTTGAATAATATATAATCCCCAGTTAGGGCATCCAAACACACTAACAAGCATCGAGCAAAATAGCACAACAAAATCATGCCATTCTGGAATGTAGGCACTTCAACCAAGACATCAGTCAGCCTCTCTAGTGAAAAGGTACTCCCTTGAGGTACCAGACATCTAGCATTAAAAGTGAGAACACCAAAAGCTTGAGTCACCTTTTTGGGATAGTCAAGAAAAATAGAGGGTAGATAAGGCAAAGTGCCAGATGTAAGTCTCACACCAACAATCTTAGCAAATTATTCAGGCAGGGTGTGAGGCACCTAGCATGACCCTAATAGAAAATGCATGTTTTGAGTAGGATTTTATTTGATTGATATTGAAATTAAAAAAATATGAATTACACACATAAGGGTTGGGACTAGTGATAAATTCTTTATATTATAGTAATGGCATGAAAGAAGTAAATTATTTGGTTTAATAATGTGCAAGGGTATAATTGAATCATAAAGTATTAATTTAGGGTAAATTTTAAAATATGGCATCTTAAGAGTTAAATGTGAATAAAAGAAAGATTTGAGAGGTTGATTTAAGAGAAGGAATAAATGTATAGGTCAATTTGTAACATGCAAAAAGGTGTGAGTTAAAGGTGTAACATGCAAGTTTTTAAGGGACAAAAAAGAGAATTTTCCCTTGGTAATATAAAAAGCCAATTTTATAAGAGAGAGAGAGAGAAGGTGGGATAGAATGCTCATTGAAGAATTTTGAGTTTCTTTCTTCTTTACCTAAAAGACAACATTAAACTTCTCTCTAAGAAATCCTTGAAGGG
Source organism: Excoecaria agallocha (assembly GCA_037975025.1). NCBI lineage: Eukaryota > Viridiplantae > Streptophyta > Magnoliopsida > Malpighiales > Euphorbiaceae > Excoecaria > Excoecaria agallocha. Next base: position 31,195,042 of record CM075819.1, read on the forward strand.
AAATGCATACGTGTTGAATTAAAGCAAGACAAATTAGTGTGTATCATTAAGGTAAGCTTATTAATTTAGTAATTCATCTCTTCCTCTTCATCTTCTTCTTATTTGGTTGGTGGTGTAATGAGTTAAATGCTAGAAGTTTAAGTTAAATGAATGAATTGCTGATTATAGAGAAAAAGAAAGAGGAAAGAGCAAAGGAAAAGGAAAAGCATAAGAGTAAGGCCAAGGGAAATTTTAGCCAAGGTATGTGATTTGTGTACTTTGAGTTTATAGGATTCTTCTTGTCCTTTCAAATGTATGTAAATGAAATTTTTTTACTAGAATCTAGAAATGTTATTGCATGTCAAATTGTGGAATCTAAGTTAAAAGTGTCAATTGGAAGCACTATAAATTTTAATGCATGAAATCGGGGGTTTAAATAATGTAAGTTTAAGTAAGTCATTTTAGCATAAAAGGAAATCCTTACAAGAGTTGTGTTATTGAAAGATATTGAAATTGTGTAATCCACATCTATCGCGCTCGTGACCTTAGTCGAGCTTACAACAGTGTACTATATGTGGACTATATATTTGTCTATGTCATGCTCGCAACAATGCACTATATTTGAACTGTTATATTAGCCTCGATCGAGCTCGTGACTTGTTTAATATATCATATATTAACATGAAATCTTCTTTATTTTCCCTGTTTTTGTATGAAAGAACATGTTATACTATCTTAATACCTTTATAGACTATGTACAACATTATGGCATGCCTAGATTCTGTCTGAGCATAGTATTAATATATGTATAGTTAAAGTATGACTAAGGAAATTCATTGAATTATATGATAAAATGCAATTGATTGTTATGGCATGTTATAGAGTTTCATATGTAAGGCATGGGTTATGATGAACAACCTAGCAGGTATGTTTCACTACTTGATCAAAATGTCATGTATTGCATACTTGAGACAACTATTGAAAGTAAGTTAAAGGAACATAAAAAGCCATATGAGTAAGGCATATGAATATGCTACAGTGATGAAACAATTGTTATATGATTATGGACACATTTCAATTGTGTGATGTAAGAATGAATATGTTATGTGAAAAGAAAATCAATTAAATCATTGCCTGCCTATAGAGTTCAATAGTGGATAGTAGGCACCTATAGGAAAATTGCAGTTGCCCCTGTTGAACCCTTTTAGGTCCATGTTTCGATATCTTCGGATATCCCCTATTCTGTTGACCCTTTTTGGGTCCATGTTTTCGATACCTTTGGATATCCCTTGTTTCAACACCCTCGGGTATCTCCTATTCCAGTTATCCACCTTTAGAACTTAAGTAGGCTAAACTAAAGTGTAAATGCATCATAGTTAATTTCATTATAAATAATGCATATGATATATGAAATAACATGTTTAGCTGTGGTTTTTAAAGCATGTGTTATATTTATATACATTACGTACTAGTCCTTTTTATGATATGGTTAAATTCAAGTATGCCGAATTAAACGTAGAGTTCCACTGTTATTATGATATCACATTTTATTATTCACTTATTTTGAATATATATATTTTTTTTATATTTTCCAAATATCTTATATATTTTCGACGACTATTGTGAGTGGTTGTCTTTCATATTTAGTATCCCCATTAAGCTTTATAGCTTAGCAAGGGTTATTTTATCTTGTAGGTTCTGTAGTCAAGGCATTTTGCTTAGGAACGAACTCTGTATTAGGATAGGCCAACACCAATTCATAGAAGCTAATGTAGGGTTATTTTTGTTAATTTTTTACAGGTTTCTTTCACATGTTTGATATATATAAAAAAACTATTTAATATATGTATGTCATATGAGGTAAATGATGCAATAAACTCATTAATAGAATGCTAGTATATGCGTGCATATAAGAGCTAGAATGCTTATACATATATATGCTAGATGAATTGTTGAATGCTATGCATGACAATGAATAGATTAAGATAGTTGTATCTTTTTTAATATGATAAGTGGGTTACAGATAAGTCATTATGCATAGTAATTAAAGAGATGGAAGTTATGTGAAACACTTAATTGATCTACAGGTTGTCTAATTAAATAAACCATTTTATATGATTAATGATGATTTAATAGGGTTAATAACCTACAATAATATGACTGAAGGGTAGGATATGACATATGATAAATGCATTAGATTAGGGTGCTTCACAGAGAGGATAATTCTTGCTGTGTAAACCTAAAGACATGGAACCTCAGGTCCTAATATCATAAAACTTATAAGATCAAAGTCCGATCTAGCCTTACTCTCCTCAAAAGTCTCAAATTAGAGTAAAAGGTTAAAAATGGTCTTCCTAGGTTTTTGGGTCATCTAGCAATTCGTGCAGCTTTGTCATAGTTAGTTTGATATGGCTAAAATATTCAAGTGGTCTAACACGAAAATAAATTAAGAAAAAAGATAAATAAAAGAAAATAACCGCAAGTGAACCAAAAGGAAAAAGAAAATAAAAGAGAGCTTTCTTAGAGGTGGAAGGTTAAAAGGCATCAAGACCATGAAAAGAAATCAAGATATTTATAGAAAAGGTGTGACAGATGTTGTCCCTCGAGGAGTGAGCCACAGCCTTTACGTTTGTAACTTTTGGACTATCCTAATGAATCTTTCTTTATATGTCCCACGCATCGCACATACATAACTATATTTTTTCGTTTTACATTCATTTATTTTCAATTTATAGGGAATCTAAGGGATGCACTAACACCATAAAGCTATCAAAAATAATCAATTGAACGAATTCAAAATCTAAGAAGTATTTAAATTCAGGGGGTATTTTTATGAAAACAAATAAGTAAAAAATATACATATATATAAAATAATAATAATAATAATAATAATAATAATAATAATGTACAATTGTAAATAATGTAATAATAGGACATAAATAATAAATAAGGTAAGAAGAAAAAAAATAAAAAATAAAAAAATATAGGAAAAGCCCTAACAGATGGTCATCTTTCGCTAATGATAGATGCTTTGCCCATCTATTGCTCACAAATTTGAAAAGAAGCATTTTCTTCATTTTCTTCTTCCTATCTCCCCTTTTTTAATCGCTATTAATGATTTTTTAGTTCTTTTCTCTTAGTTTCCTTCCCTTTTCTCTCTCATCTTCTGCCCATTTTACGAGCTAGTTGCATGGAATTTCTCCTTAAGTGATGTGTATTACCAAGCCTTTAGCTTTATGTCCTTTATTTGGACCATCCTACCACAGGGGACTAAGGCCCTCTCAGTAGTTTGTTATTTTGTATTCAAGGAGTTTTAAAACTTATGGACATTTTGTTCTATATATAATTATGACATGTATTTTATACATTCCTTTATGTCTCAATTATGTTGTATTTATGATTACTATATCTAAAATAGAAATACATTTTAAAACTAACAATAAAAGGCATGATCAAATTGATAACAATGGAAATTGAAAAAGGATATGGCAAGACAAATGACAAAAATAAATCCACCATAATTAACCAAAATGGTAAATGTGAAAACAACAGATCAAGTTTAATGAACAAAGAACTAATATCACATCTTTTCTCACATATACTCAAAGCCCCCTCAAGAGCTATACATCGCACACTTCATATAACTTAAAGTAGACACATTTTCTGATTATACAATGGTGACAATAATCACACTAAACTAGATGAGAAGGATAAAGTGTATATGAATAGGGATTGTGCCCACACTAATCTAGACCAGAAGGATAAAGTGCATCCAAATTAAACTTGATCTAAAGGATAACATATTTGTGAATGGGGAATGGATAAGAATCTGTAATGATCCTTAGTTCTTTGTCAAAGCTCCAAGACACCTATAAGGCTACAAGAAGTCACTTGAATAGGTTGGAATCAAAAGAGTAGTCATGAAGCCACAAGAAGTCACTAAAATAGGTGAAATCGAAAGAGATGCACAACAAATAGAAGTGCGGATGTTTTCTAACTCTGAAAGGATTTAAGGGAGATGATTAGAAGTCATCCCTATTCTCCTCGGATAACGAAATTATTAACTGATGGAACACTTCACCAGTGATTGATCCATATGACCAAAGATGAAGTAAGAGACTTCACTAGTGATTAATCCACATGGCTAAAGACAAGGGAACATTCCACCAACAATTGATCCATATGGCTAATGTCAAGATAACAATATAAAGCTAAAGCACATTGAAAGAGTGTTAGTCTAGAAGGTTGTTTTAACTTCTAATGATAAGGGAAAGAATTATGTTATAGTGTCTTCAAGATAGACCTACTAGTCCAGAAAGTTATTTTAACTTCCAATGATGAGGGAAAGAAGTATGCTGTAGTGTCCCTAAGGTAGACCGACACATGCAGAGCAAGCCTATGAACACATTGTGTCAATGACTCCTTACAAATGCATATTTGCTAGAAATTCTGCAATAAGGATATTGATTCAAGGGTGCACACATGCCTACAAATGGTGTCAACCACCATAATTGTAAGGTTAGACAATCCTACAGATGGCACCAACTAACCACTCTACAATCTCATTTGATTCTACATGCCAATAAACTAGCTCTAATCAAATAGAACTATCTTATCTGGTTCTATATGTCAATAAGCTAGTGCTAATAATATACAATCCACTCATCTCAATTTTGTATGCCGATAAGCTAGCAATAATCAAACAGTCATCCAAGGGTTAATATATCAACAAACTAATAGTAACTACCTAACTAAAGGTTAACACATCGACAAACTGATGGTAACTACACAACCAAGGGTTAACACATCGACAAGTTTATGGTAACTACCTAACCACAAGACTCACTAGCCCAAATGGTATGTCTTTTAGAAAAATCACAGATTCACTGCCTTAAGCATGCATTTTTTCCTTCACCCTAAATTTTGGTTCATTTTGGCACCAGTGCATATGTTCCCAAAAATAAAGGGCAATTGTAGACACCTAGACCCGAGGCAATATAGCTCAAGGTTACCTGATGATGAAGAAATAGTATATTTTTGATGGAGAGCATGAATCTCAAAGCTCCAACCTCAATTTTTACCTTTTCATAAAAACTTTGTGGTTTTCTAAGTATTTTTTGAAGGATTTTGACAAAAGAGCACCAAAAACCTTACTTTTAGCCTTTTATAAGAGGGATGATTGTATGTGGCCATCTCCCTCCAGTCCAGGTTAAATTAGAGTCATTTTTATGAATTATGAGGAATCATGTGAAAGACGACCATCTGTCAATGACATATGCCCATCTATAGGATTATTTCTAGTTTTTCCATGTTTTCCAATCTTGAAAATAGAGATAAGGATGAGATTTGATTCATTCCGAATTTAGGGGTTTTAATCCTTCTATATATAGAGAATTAAAGTTAGAGTGAGGCTCCAACTCTTATCTAGATATAAAAATAAAAAATTAGTGTTTTCAAAAGAGGGGAGGAGGTTTTGAAAGAAGGAACAGTGCTTTTGAGAGAGAAAATTAATTCTCTTCTCTTGAAATCAAAGTTCAATACAAATCATTCATACCAAAAAACATACAAATCTCTTTGTTTTTTAAAACAAAATTCAAGGATCAGAGTAGAGATCAACGTTTCTAATGTTACAAAATCAAAATATCCTAAGGGTAATATTATAGGTTAAACTTTCTCTCTATAGTTTGTAATCACAATTAAATGAATATGCTTATTATTTTATGATATTGTAATGCACGCTTATGTGTTTGTTTATTTGAATCTATATGATTTTGAGATGCCATGACGATTCAAAATTGTTTAATGTGTTAAAATAACATGCTAGGGTTTATTTTTCCACCATAAATGTGTATGTAGTTTCTTATATTAAAATTCTATTTGCATATTATTTATAGTTATTTCATAATTAAAAGTAAGTTTTGAATGTCATAGTTAGACTTGTTAAGCATTAGGATCATATAATTGCATGTTTAAGGTTTAGTTATGTCTTTCATGCCTTAGTTTAAAATATGCTTTTTTGTCTATCTTTCGACTAACAAATGGGAAGAAAGCATCACAAATGGCCATCTATTAACATTCTATTAGGTTGAGACTCTACAATACCTACCTCTTTGAGCCCACCTTAAATGCCTTCGTAGGTTTACCATCAATAATATATAGGATATAAGCCCTCTTTGTTTTGAAGTAGCCAATTTATGAGATATAGTGAGCCTCAATTCGATCTTAAACCCTAAAAGTAGGCCTCTGAGAACCCAATCAAAAATAAACGAGCTCCGACATGCATCACACCGAGATTAAAGGAACATGTATTAGTTAAATTGATGTCAATTATAAATGATTCATGCTCATGATTATGCATATTGAAATCAAAAGAAATATCAAACAAGCAAGTAAAATTGTTCGTATGATTAATATAATCGAAAGAGAAAAAATTGTTCTTGTCAAAAAGTTCAGGAGCAAAAACAAACTCTATGAAAACATCATTACCTTTAGTCTCTGGTGCATCTTCTTATATCTCTTCAACTTCTTCCTTTGATTCTAGTGATGTTTTAACTCCCATTTTTTCTTTCCCCTTACTCTATATGACAAGCACTTTTTCAGCCATAATTTCTTTTGTCACTTCCCGGTCTGCATTTGAATATATTACATTCTCTATAATTCTCCTTTTTACCAAATCCAACAGCTTTGATGGTGAAATAGTAGTGGCTACGGTAGACTCGTATAGAGCTTCTTTACTTTCTCTTCTTTCTCATCTTCACTCTCAAAACTCACATATCATCAGGCACTATTGCCTCTTTAGTCTCACTTATGCTGGTGGAATTCCAACAATTAACCATAGCAATTTGCTAATATTCTTCACTTTTCTTTGTTACCTTAGGGGTGGAATAAGTAAAAACTGCATTCTAATTCCCAAATACATCTTTTATAATGCACCATTCTAATAGGTTGGACATATCATGAATACAGGAGGCAGTACGACATTGTATCCTCCTTTCTTCTTCTTCTCTCTCCTTTAAAGATTCAAAATCTATTTGCTCTCTATCAGATCCTGAATCTTATTCTTCAAGGTGCAACAATAATATGTGAGATGCACTATGTGTTTATGGTCAGCACAATACTTACAATGCTTGCTTTAATTACCTTTTATTTTACATATTACTTTATTAAATTGCTTGTATAAGTACACATATATACATATAAATTTAACATGCTTAAAGTATATTTACAAATTATTTCATTACATATGTTCTGAATCTTTTACATTAAACAAATATAGAAAAGAACTATACACTAATATTAGTGTCCACTCACTATCCTTCAAGTGGCCCGCAGATGTTGGCAAAAAAATTGGTTCTTTAAATTTACACCTGTATACCTGCATTGGAAGAACACCCATGATGAGCAATGGCTCAGTTCGGAGAAAAAACAATGCAATCGACTTCTTGATGAAGTCACAAATACAAATAATATCATGCATTGATAAACATTACATAATAGAATTTAGTAGTTAACATATCTTAACATATTACAACAAACACCCATTCATTATAATAGTTTCAAGCATTAAACAACCACTCAATACCATTTCTCAGTTACAATAACAATATCGATAAGAGACATTGACATTACAATGAAACAATAAAATATTTACACTATTAATCACTCATCATTATTCATTAATTAATTCACTTTTATGTTACAAACCACGTAGACTCATAGTAACAATCTCATTCTTTCAAGAGTATTTCAATATCATTTATTAATCACATTCAAAATATCACTAGAGACACTAGCTTTACATTTAGACATGGAGGGTATTTTCACTATTAATCACTTGTCAATAATTATTAGTTCAATCACTTTTATTTCTTGAATTCTGATTGATGGTGGATAACGGGTACAAACACTCAACATTGACAAGCAATGTCATGCACTTGATACATAATAGTCTCAGATCACTTGATAACAATAGGTATCATATCACTAGGTACTTTTCAATGCAACACTCCACTTATAGCTACGATCATTATCCCCTTATAAGCATGCTTGTCTATCCACTATTATGTAAAATTCAAGCTTTCAATAACTCATTAATCACCCAATATTATCACAATTGATACATTTAAAATCATAGAGTTATTACACACAATAGAATATGTATAATATCATTAACAATCTATACTCAATTACACTTAAAATACACATTAACATGATTATCATTTGTCATATAACATGTAACACTATGCATGTCAGTTATCATTTTCACTCACATTCCTTACTTGTACAAATTCGTATGTTTTAAGGCTTAGTGTATAACTTTGTTTCAATATTTATTATGCTCTACATACATTTCATGTCATATATTACTCTTGTTTTTATGTTTAAAACACTCCATACATGTTTAGGAAGGTTGGGGCAAGTTTCAGTGACAATTTAGGGCCTAAAAATAAATTATAGGAGAAAATAGGTTAGGGTCACAATGGCCAATAATTTGTTATGACTGTGTGGTAGGTGTAAATTCGGTTCTAGAAGGACTCACGATGGTTGCCAATTGGTTGTGACCATTAGGCTCATTCTGCCCTAAAAATCTTAAAGACAAATTGCTAGGTTCAACTTTTATGCCATTTTAGACTTAGGAAATGGCATTTTCAGGCTAAATATCTTCCGAAATGTTCTTCCACTATGCCTCTAGTTTCTAAAGCATAAAAAATAACTCTATTTGGACATATAAATATCAAGATATCACTAAAACAATACAAACTACTCTAGATGACAAACAACAAAGGGATTTCAACTTTAAGCTCCATTTTGAATAGTTTAGGGAAGAATTCAGGTTTTGGTATCTGCTAAAAACTTATAGATCTATGTCTTATCTTTATTTGCAACTAGAATCACTTAATTTAGGCATCTACAGAAAGGGTTACACTAAAACTAGCTCATTTGATTCTTATGGAAAATTTCATTAGTTCATTTATTAGGACACAGATCTCCATTTTCATGCACTACAACATCAATTCCTTGACTATAACATCAATTTAAGGTCATTCGGAATACATGCACTAAAATCACTTTCTTCAATCTCTTTTTATCTCATTTCCTTGCTCTTTCTTACTCTTGTTTCTTCATAGGATAAATCATATATAAAAATCCATTTGATCCTTCAAATTTAATTCTTATCATATGAATAAATAGAAGGAGAAGAGAAGCAATTGTTACCTTTAATTACCTATCCACTAAATTCTCTCTCTTCACTAAAGCTACACTTGAATCCTTCACTCTTATTGTAATGATTTAGCTATGCTTTCATGTTAATACAAGTTGATTATTTCTTAGGTCTTGAGCAATTTCTTATCTTTGGGTTGTGTTGAGTCATTAATTAAGATATTGAATAAATGGTTGATGATTGATTTCAATTACAATCTTTGATATGCATGTTCTTAGGTTAATTCATTAATGTTGATGTATGGTTATGTTATGAATAAGAGATAATTATGCGTTAGTAAACATTAAGAAGAGTTGAACTAAGAATAGATTGAAATTAGATTTACTTAAAGAACGAGTTTAATAGATGTTTAGGAGTCAAAACTAGATTTTATGCTAAAAGTTAAATTGTTCTAAATAAGGGGATTTAATATTTAGAATGATAGTCTAAATAAGTTATAAGGCTTTATTTTCTCTAGTTTTCCATAGTCACTTGTATTCTTTTAGCTAAGTCATTGCAATATCAATATAAGTTGATGGTCCTTTAGCAGAAGTTGCCTTTAGTATTGAATTTTACCAACTTTAATTAATTTCTTTGTTTAATTTGTTTAAGTTTTATCTATTGAATCTTTCATCACCATCACAAACTTGGGATTTCTTATATTCTTTGCACACATTTTTTACCTAAAAATCTGAAACAAGCTGAATTAATCACAGTTTCCCTTTTGTACGATATTCAGGGTTTTAATCTATATTTTCCTATATTACTAGCTGATCTAGTACACTTGCTAGACACCGATCAGTATTCAAGACATCACTCTTACTTGTACCTTGATTAGGTATTACTTATAACTAGATTTTTTATTATTAGTCCACTACCTCCCTTGTCACACAATGCATTGTAATAAAATAAATAAACATGTCAATCAAATAAAAAGTGATAAATAAGGCGATAAAGAAATAAAGAAATAAATCAACTACTTAAACTATTACAGAAGCAAATCATCCAAATAGAAAATAAAATGACATTCATAAATTGGAGAGTTTATTTAATTAGGGAACACTGGTTCCCTTATACATATTTAAAAAAAGGGTTTTTTTAAATATGTGGCTTTTCGGGTAAAAATTGGACATTGGTCCATTTTGATTGTGAAAGCTCAATTAATTAGATAAAAAATTATTATAAGTAGAAAGCAGGATTTTGAAGCCAAACGCAAAGAAAAATGTTTTAAATCCCTAAACATGCATATTTATAGCCCTAAAAGATGCTAAGAATAAAGATAACGCTGAATCAAATTCTAAATCATGTTAAAACAACAAAAAGAATGCAAAGAAAAAAATTAAGTCAAGATATTTTCGTATATTAATGGAAGAATATAAACCCCTAGCATTCCATTCTAAAATGTTAAACAGATTCAAGTCATTATGGTAGCCATGGCATTACAGAAATTCTAAAAAATGAATTAAATAACACAAAATCATAACATCTTAAAATAATAAATAAATCTAATCTAATTATGGGATTATGATGCGAGTTAACAAACAGAGAGAGAGAGGCTAAATTCTAAAATATTACATTAAGGAATCTTGATTTTGTAACTTTGGAAAGTGTAATCTGAGTCTCGATCCCCAATTCCCACATTCAATAGAATATGTGTTTGTATTTTTGTGTGCAAAAAAAAATTACCTAAAGCTTTAGCATCTAAGAACATACAATCTTATCTCTCTCTCTTAAAAGTCTTCTCTTTTCTTTCTAAGTGAGAATCCCCCTTTTGAAAAACCCTAAATTTTTTTAAATACCTAGGGAAGAGTTTGAGGTTAACTCTAACTCGAATCCCTTTAAATTTGGAAGTTGAAAACCCCTGAAATCAATTCAGGATCTGATCTTTTAGATATAATCCTTATCCATTTTTTTAAATGCTAGAAAATGTGAAAAATTTTGGAAAACCACTACAAATAGGCATCTGTCACTAGTAAATGACCATTACTCAAATGAGCTTTTAAAAATTACAAAAGAAAACCCTTATATTTGACTTAGACCTTTAAGTTTGTGACTCAATGACATATAGCCATCTGTTACCAAGCAATGGGCAACCTTGGATGGTCTGGATAAGCTGTCTGCTAAGAGATAGCTCCTAGAGGAAACCGCCACAAAAGGCCATCCCTTATAAACAATGAAAACAATTTATGGATTTTTCTAAGTTATTTTCAAAACTAAAAAAAGAAAAGTTAAAAACCAAAAAATATTTTATAAATATGTGGAAACCAAGGACAAGACATGAAATTTACACTTTCTATCCGAAATATAAGTGATTCCTCATCATTAAGTAACCTTAATCTGGGCTGGCTCGAGCATAATGTCTACACTAGGGGTAAAAGAAAGGGATTATCTACAACATGCAAATCAGGCAGGGATACACTGGTTGGACAGATTGGTGGACCCCTAAAGTGTTCATATTACACTAGAAGGCATTGGGTCACTTATTGACTATTGGCAGGTGCTTATTTCAGATGTGGTGGTAATGATCACTTTATGGCCAATTGTCCAATGAAGTAAGAGTAGGGATCCACACAACAAGGTAGCAGAAGAACTTCTAATGCACCTTAGGCACCAAGAGGATGGGGTAGAGGATATGGTAGATTGAGTCAACATAGACCTTAATCTAGTGCTGCATCAAAGACAGTGGATTGACGTATGGCCACCACAGCTCTTGTTAGTGTAAGCCCTAGCACCAAAACATTGTAATAAAACATTTAGGTTAATAAATGAGGCATTTTTTATCTATTATATTCTTGTGCATATCAAATGATAGAACTATCCAAGAATGTTGTTTTAGTTTAAATTATCATGTGTGAGGCACATGGTTGTAAAACCCTGAAAAGATTGAGACTTCATTCTAAATATCCCTAGTCAGTCATTGTTACGGGAATAACAAATGAATTAAGACTAGTATGCTCTCTTGGATGAGTTTTGTCTTACAGATCATAAGGACTAATGTGTCAATTAGAGATCATAAATACATGTTTAGAACATGGTATCTAGATTCGATCCATTCATGAGACTACTACATGGTACAAGTCATAAGTGTTTCTTATGTGCAAGTTTTGCATCGAACTTCTCAGACCTAAAATCGCTATAAAACTATTTATGAATTACTATTTACTTTGACATACACCTGACGTACTCATAACAGAGTGACAAGTATGGATATGATTGGGCATGCACTAATTCATGTTAGAAAGCATGAGGGAAGTAAAGGGATTACCCCTCTCGATAAGAGAGAAAATATCATCAGCCACTTAATTAGTGAACTGAGAAGTGTATGGCCATACCGAGATGAAATAATGAGTAATCATTATTTATTTGAGATTTCAATGTTGCTGGAATATCAAAAAAGGAATTAGTATATATAATAATGACTAGTTCCATGCCTTATATTAATTCTGATATTTAAGGGTAAGGGACAATGCAAAATTGCATTAGGTCACTAAATGCCATTTGCATTTTTATTTAATTTGAAATGCTATAATATCTTACCAGAGAATATATATAGCCTTTGGATTATTTATTAATTCATTGCCAATATTAAATGGACCTATAGGATCGCACACAAAGCATTGGGCTTAAAATATTTAAAATAGATTATTGGGTACTAATTTGGGCTTTTATTTAAAGTCAAATTAATGCATGTAATGGGTATTAAAATTGCTAAATGGACCTTGTCCATGAGAGAGGAAATTTCGGCATTAGTAGGTTTAATTTCAATTAATTAATTGTCTTGGATTAATTAAGGTAATAGAGTATTAAATCCTAAATTGTATTTGAATCAAGATATAACACTTAAGAGGGAATTAATGTGATTTGTTTTGATTAAATGACTAATGCAAATTTAAATTAATTTTAATTTAAAAACTAATAGAATTTGAATTAATTTAAATGACTAAATTAGGAAGTGATTGAGGCTGAAAATTAGACCTAATTCCAGAGGATTTCGGCCACCATAAGTTTTCCTAATCTAGTGATATAAATTGATTAATTTTATCAAAAAAGGACTCTTTCTTCTTCCTTTGGATATTGGGCAGCCATTAGTGAACCTTAGGAAGAACAAGATCAGATCTTGTGTCTTCATTTGAATACCTATAGCCAAGTATGCAAAGATTAGAGCTAGCACTCTAGTTTTAAGCCATTTTTGCAAGCGTGTGTGTGAGCATAGAGTGGTGTGGCGTAAAGGCTGATCCTTTGGCATTGGTGTTCGAGATCAGCATTATATAAGTCTATCTTATATATTGACCATAGAAAAAATCAAGTTTTTGAAAGCATCCAAGGTTGTAAGTTTTCAAAACCTTAAAATTGCATTTTTTGATTCTTTCTTGTATATTGCGTGGCATGAATGATCAAATTTTTATTCTTTTTTGCTGCATGATCTTTATGTTTATGCCATTTGATATCCCTTCAGTGGTATCAGAGCTTGTACATGCTTGTTTTAGTGCTTTGGATGCATTACAACTTGTATCAAAATCATTCATTGCATAAAATTGCAATGCCGAAATTTTCTGTTTTGAGTATTTTGTATTAGTTGAGTGTAAAAACAATTTTAAATGATTAGTTATGTATTATAATTATTATGACATGATTATATACTATTATAAGATGTTCTAAGAGCTGTTCATGGTCAGTTTTAATTATATATACCTTATCGTACATGTTAATCTTGAAACTAGGTGCTAGTTTGCATGATATGTGATTGTTAACAACTAGTTTCTCAAATTTAATTGTAAAAATGTGTTTGGCATGTTTGTAAGTGATTTTTAAATAGTAATAACAGGTCTGAACATATTTTAAAAATGGTTTTAATTCTGGTCTATGATAATTTAATTAATTAATTTACAAATCACTTAAAACAATGACTAGTTTGTGCTTGTGCATGTTTAATCAATACTGTTTATTTTGTTTTTATTAAAATGGCACAAACACATTTAGATCAGATCTAAACAGAACCTTAACTCAATGTTTATGACCTTATTTAAGTTATTAAATGGCTCATAAAATCATTTTAAGTGTTTGTGCATCGTTTGTGGCATTATGTGAGCATTAAACAACTAGTTTCATGTTGTTTGTTTGTTTTGTTGCTAATGTCGTCTATGATATATGTTCTTCATGAATTTTTATGTTTAAATTCATGTTGGTTCATATTATTTATATTTTTAATGTTTATGGGTTGTATGACTTAATATTAAAAATGGCAAAATTGGAAATTATACTAGAGTTGATTTATTGCACAAATCTAACTAGTTTGGGTTTTGGGTTTTTAAGAGAACTTATTCAATAAGAGGATTAAGTCCATAGGGCTTCGGCCCAGGCCCATCATGGAGTCTTCTCTTAAAAGTTCAATTACATAATTTTCACTAATGGGCTTGGCTTAATTAATTAAAAACTGGACTTTTTTTATCCATGAATGTTATATATATTTATTTGCCTGTTTTGTGTGATGAATGAATATTCATGGTGCATTCATGGGCCCTGGGTTATGTAATTAAATATGGCCTATGTGCCATTATAGATTATTGTAAAAGTTTCATTTATTTCTTAGTATAGAATTTATTTGAAGACTTTGTAAATCAAGATGAAGACCATCGAAGTGGAGAAGTCTAACTTAAAGATTCATATGTAATAGTATAGAATCTTAGTTATAGGTTTTTGGGCCCATGTTTGTCACGCTTTACTTTATGCATTTATATATATGCATGCTATGAATGGATGAAAAAGTGTATGCCATGTAAGCCGTAATAAAATGAATCCTAAAATAGTAAGTCACAAAGTTGCCTTCCTAATTCAAAACATGTCAAGGCATCGATCATTGGTCATGTAGACTAGGAGTCCTAGATGCACTCGATTATCTTTGTGAGGGATGGATTGTGAATGTTTGTTTGACTTAACATGGAAAGGTATGCCTGGACCTAGGCAACTAATAAATGGGTTTGTGTTATAACATCTTAAGATGTTAGCCCATTTGATCCAAGAGTCATGTATGAGACATGATTGGAGTTTTCCTACCTATGTAACTTAACTCTTTAGGTGTACAAGCTTAGCTCGAGTAATGAGTTATTGTGAAAAGTGAAACTTGGTCCATATTAAATCAAATATTAATTTAGTTTGTGGGATTTTATTAAGACCTCATTTAATCTTGCTAAATTTATATTATTGTAGATTGAAAAATGGCATCTTTAAACAAGAACTTTTCATTGTGATCGGTCCTAGAAAAGGACAAACTAAATGGCACCAATTTCGTAGACTAGTCTTGAAACTTGAGAATTGTTCTCAAGCAAGAGAAGAAGTTGTATATTTTGGATGCACCTTTGCCCTAAGAATCTTTTAGGAATGGCTCTGCAGTTCAAAAGGAAACTTTTGAGACTAAGAAGAGCAACTCCAATGATGTGACATGTCTGATGCTAGCCACCATAGTGCTCGATTTGCAAAAGCAATTCATGGACCAAGAGGCCTATGCGACCATGGTGCACCTCAAGGAGATGTTCGAAGAACAAGCTCGTCACGAGAGGTTAATGTCAATGAAGGCCTTGATTTCTTGTGAGATGGTTGTGGGTACTCCTGTTAGTACCCATGTACTCAAGATGAAAGGGTATCTTGATACTCTTGAGAAGCTTGAGGTATAAGTCCCAAAGGAATCGGCCACTGACTTGATCTTAGGTTCATTGACTGGTGATTATGATCCATTTGTTATGAATTATAACATGCATGCAATGAACAAGATAGTCATTGAGCTTTATGGGATGCTTAAGAATGCTGAAGAGAACATTCGAAAGACCAATCCCGTACTTATGATTTAAGGAGGCATTAAGAAGGAATCCGCTAAAGGAAAGAGAAAAGGTAAGACGAAACCCAAGAATGACCAGGCACGGCCAAAGTTTAATTGGAGTGCACCTCGATCCCAACCCAAGCCCAAGGCACAAAAGCTCAAAGAGAGTGAGAGCACGTGCTTCCATTGCAACAAGTTAGGGCATTAGAGGAAGAACTACGCTTTCTTTAAGGAAGAACAAAAGAAGAATGGAGCCAAGGCGTCCAGTTCTAATATTTTTATTATTGAAATTAACCTTTCTATTTCTACCACTTGCGTATTGGATACCGGTTGTGGTTCTCACATTTGTTCAAATGTGCAAAGGCTAGGAAATAGGCAGTTACTTAGGAAGAATGAAGTGGACCTTCGTGTGGGGAATGGAGCACGAGTTGTGGCTATGGAGATAGGCGACTATCGACTCACTTTACCTTTTGGACTTTGTTTAGATTTAAAAAATTGTTAGTATGTGCTTGCTATGAGTAGAAACATTATTTCAGTTTCATGTTTGGATATGGATGGATTTAACTTTGTTATTGATAGTGGCAATATTCATATTCGTCGCTAAGGCATTTTATATGGCAATGTTATGTTACAAAATGGTCTTTATATCATTGATCTACAAAATAGAGAGTCCATATACAACATTAATACAAATAGGGTTAAATCAAATGAATTGAACCCTACTTACTTCTGCCATTGTCATTTAGGACATGCAAATGAAAAATGCATTTCATGACTCCATAAATCTGGAGTGCTTGGGTCATTCGACTTAGAATCTTATGGCACATGCGAGCCATTTTTGTATGGAAAGATGACAAAGAGTCCTTCTAACAAGAAAGGTGAGAGGACTAGTGACTTATTGGGACTAATACACATCGATGTATGTGGACCATTAAGTACACAGGCTAGAGGTGATTTCAGTTACTTCGTAACATTCACAGATGACTTTAGTAGATATGGCTATGTCTAACTAATGAAGCACAAGTTTGAAACTTTTGAAAAATTCAAAAAGTTTAAGAAAGAAGTAAAAAACCAACTTGGCAAAAGTATAAAAGCCATTCTATCATATCGACGTGACGAATACTTAAGACGAGAGTTTAACAGTCATATGAAGAAGTGTGGCATTATTTCACAGCTCACTCCTCCTGGAACACCACAATGGAATGGTGTGTACGAAAGGAGAAATTAAACACTATTGAACATGGTTCGATCAATGATGAGTCAAGCTAATCTTCCTATCTCTTTTTAGGGTTATGCATTAGAAACTATTGCATTTCTACTGAACTGTACTCCAACTAAAGCAGTTAAGAAGACACCATATGAGGTATGGACTGGGAAAGAACCCAATATGTCATTTCTCAGGATTTGGGGCTGTGAAGCACATGTTAATAAATTAACATCTGACAAACAAAAGTACAAATCTACTATCTGTTTATTTATGGGTTATCCCAAAAAAAATAAAGGGATACTACTTTTACTCACAAGCCGAGAACAAAGTATTTGTTGCTCGCAAGGCTATTTTATTGGAAATGGAATTCCTTCTCAAGAAAGACAGTGGGAGTAAAGTAAAACTTGGAGAAATTCAAGTGCCACAAACTCCTATAGAAGATGAGTTGGAAATAGGATCAAGTTCACAATTAGTTGTGGAACAAGAACCCATTACACAAGAACCTAGAAGGTCCGGTAGGGTATGTCAGGATATTGAGAGATACGGATTTCTAATCTCCGATAGTGACACTATTGAGTTAGTGGATCGTGAGGATCTAACTACCTACCGAGAAGTTATTGAGAGCCCTGACTCGAAAAATTGCCTTGAAGCTATAAAATTCAAGATGCAATCAATGTACGATAACCAGGTTTGGACCTTGGTTAATCCACCTGAAGGTGCTAAGGTAATTGAATGCAAGTGGCTATTTAAACTCAAAACTGACAAGACAGACAAAGGTAGACTAGTAGCAAAAGGTTTTTGACAAACTCATGGTGTAGACTATGATGAGACCTTTTTACCTGTAGTCATGCTCAAGTCCATTAGGATCTTGCTTGCCATAGCTCATATCTTGACCATGAGATGGCAAATGGATGTCAAAACTGCTTTCCTCAATGAAAATCTACTTGAGGATCTTTATATGACACAGCCTGAGGGTTTTGTCAATCCCACGTAACCTAAGAAGGTTTACAAGCTTCAAAAATCCATTTATGGATTAAAGCAAGCATTCTGAAGTTGGAATCTCCATTTTGATGAAGTGATCAAAGAATTTGACTTCATTAAAAATGAAGATGAGCCTTGTGTGTACATGAAGGTTAGTGGGAGCATAATAGTATTTCTAGTCCTATATGTGGATGACATCCTTTTCATTGGGATTGACATTTCTGCATTGCAAAAGGTTAAGAAATGGTTGGGGAAGTGTTTCTCAATGAAAAACTTAGGTGAATTCGAGACAAAACTTTGTATTGGGGTCTATAGAGACAGGTTTAATCGACTTTTGGGACAAAGTCAAGAAAAGTACATAGACAAAGTACTAAAGTGTTTTAGTATGGGAGAATCAAATAAAGGGTACATACCTTAGGCTTTGGTAGTTCCTTTGACTAAAGAACAGTGTTCTAAAACTAAAAAGGAGAGGGACAACATGAGGAAAATTCCATATGCATCTGCTATTGGATCTATCATATACGCTATGTTATGTACTAGGTTGGATGTTGCTCATACACTGAGTATAACCAGTCAGTTTTAGCAAGACCATGGTGAAAAGCACTAGTTTGCTGTAAAGTGGATTCTAAAGTACTTGAGAAGGACTAAGGATCACTTTTTGGTGTATGGTGGTCAAAAAGAGCTCTTCATACAAGGTTATCCGATGCTAATTTTCAAACCAACACTCAGGACTCAAGATCGCAATATGGTTTTGTTTTTGTTTTGAACGGTGGTGCTATCAGCTATAGAAGCTCAAAGCAAGAGACTGTAGCTGACTCAACTATAGAATTCGAGTATATTGTAATGAGTGTGGCTGCAAAGGAAGCTATTTGGATTAGAAATTTCATTTCTTGATTAGGAGTGGTCCCAAGCATCCTAGATCCATTAGAAATTTTCTTTGACAATAACGGGGCCATTGCACAGGCCAAGGAGCCCCGGTCACACCAGAAATCCAAAAACATACTTAAAAGGTACCACCTGATCAGAGAAATCATTGACATAGCAAGTGAAAACAATGTAGCAAATCCATTAATGAAATAGTTGCATCCAAATCTGCACGAAGCTTATTTGAGAGCATTCGGTCTTAGGGGTATGCCTAATTGGGACTAGTGCTAGTGGGATATTGTTAGTGCAAGCCCTAGCCCCAATACATTGTAATAAAATATTTAGGTTAATAAATGAGGAATTTGTTTTATATATTGCATTCCTATACATATCAAATGATAGAACTATCCAAGAATATTATTTCATTCTAAATATCCAAGTTTAAGTTATCATGTGTGAGGCACATGGTTGTAAGACATTGAAATGATTGAGACTTCAATCTAAATATCTCTAGTCAGTCATTATTATGGGAATAACAAATGAATTAAGACTAGTATGCTCTTTCTGATAAGTTGAGTTTTATCTTACGGATCATAAGGACTAAATTGTCAATCAGAGATCATAGATACATGTTTAGAATATGGTATCTGGATCTGATCCATTCATGAGAACACTACATGGTACAAGTCATAAGAGTTTCTTATGTGTAAGTTTTGCATCGGAGTTCTTAGACCTGAAATCTCAATGAAACTCTTTATGAATTACTGTGTACTATGACATACACCTAACGTACTCGTAACAGACTGACAAGTATGGGTATTATTAGGCATTCACTAATTCATGTTAGAGAGCATGAGGGAAGTAAAGGGATTACCCCTCTCAATAAGAGAGAAAATATCATCGGCCACTTAATTAGTGAATTGAGAAGTGTATGACCATACCGAGATGAAATAATGAGTAATCATTATTTATCTGAGAGTTCAGTGTCATTGGAATATCAAGAAAGGAATTAGTATATATAAGGATGACTAGTTCCTTGCCTTATATTAATTAGGATATTGAAGGGTAAGGGATAGTACAAAATTGCATTAGGTCACTAAATGCCATTTGCATTTTCATTTAATTTGGAATGCTATAATATATTGCTAGAGAATATAAATAGCCTTTGGATTATTTATTAATTCATTACCAATATTAAATGGACCTATAGGATCGTATACAAAGCATTGGGTTTAAAATATTTAAAATAAAGTATTGGGCATTAATTTGGGCTTTTATGTAAATTCAAATTAATGCATGTAATAGGTATTAAAATTGCTAAATGGACCTTGTCCATGAGAGGGAATTTCGGAATTAGTAGGTTTAATTTCAACTAATTAATTATCTTGGATTAATTAAGGTAATTGAGTATTAAACCCTAAATTGTATTTGAATCAAGATATAACACTTAAAAGGGAATTAATGTGGCCGAAATTCAAGCTAGGAATCCTAGTTGAAATTGGCAACTACTAAACCCTAAAGAAGTGATTTGTTTGGATTAAATGACTAATGCAAATTTAAATTAATTTGAATTTAAAAACTAATAGAATTTGAATTAATTTAAATGACTAAATTAGGAAGTGATGGAGGCTAAAAATTAGACCTAATTCTAGGGGATTTTGGCCTCCATAAGTTTTTACAATCTAGTGATATAAATTGATTAATTATGTTTGCCCTAGTTAGTTTTTCTCTCTCTTTGTGCCGCCACTCTCAAGGGAAAAGGACTCTTTCTTCATCTTTTGGATTTTGGGCAGCCACTAGTGAACCTTAGGAAGAACAAGATTAGCTCTTGTGTCTTCATTTGAATACCCATAGCCAAGTACACAAAGATTAGAGCCATCACTCTAGTTTTAAGTCATCTTTGCTAGTGTGTGTGTGAGCATAGAGTGGTGTGGCATAAAGGCTACTCCTTTGGAATTGGTGTTCAAGATCAGTAGTATATAAGTCTATCTTATATATTGGCCATAGCAAAAATCAAGTTTTTAAAAGCGTCTAAGGTTGTAAGTTTTCAAAACCCTAAAATTGCATGTTTCGATTCTTTGTTGTATATTGCGTGGCATGAATGATCAAATTTTTATTTTTTTTTTGCTGCGTGATCTTTATGTTTATCCCGTGTGATATCCCTTCAGTTCCTACACGGGCATATGCTATGATGGCCAACAATGATCTAGATGCCCCAAAAGTGACAACGGGTATTTTTTCTCTCTTTGATATGGATGTGCATACACTTACAAGTCTGGGCTCCACACACTCATACATATGTATTAGGGATGTAGATAGAGAAATATTAATAGTGAATCGATTAGCATATAATATATGTGTGATGAGTCTCTTAGGCCATAGTGTATGTGTTAATAAAGTGTGTAGGAACTATCCCATTGTTATACAAAGGATAGATTTTGCTGCTAATTTGATTGAATTACCATTCCTTGGGTTTGATGTGCCACTGGGTATGATAAAGTTGGCTAAGCATCAAGTAGTAGTGAATTGTGGAAAGAAAATAATAATACTTAAAGTCCCAATGATAGAGAAGTTATAGTGTAGGGTATTCGGTCCAAACCTTTAGCAAACATCACATCAGCTATACAAGCTAAAAGTTTGCTTAGAAAAGCTTTGAGGCATTTCTAGCCTTGGTGCTTAATTTAAAGAGAGAAAAATTAATTCTCCATAATACACTAGTAGTTAGAGAATTTTTGGATGTATTTTCCAAAAGAGCTATTTGGCCTCCCACCTAAAAGAGAAGTGGAGTTGTTAATAGAGGTGCTACCTGACACATACACTATGGCCTAAGATGTCATTACTTTTGATGATATGTTATGTATGATTCCATAATCTGCTTTATAGTTTTTTGACATGCCTGAGTGTTGTAATGCCCTTAAAATCATGATTTACATGACTAGAATTTTTTGGCGGTGAATAGTGACACCAGGGTGAAAAGTACTACCCAAGGGTCGCCAGAACATGGGAAATTTTTATTACACATTGAAAAGTACTAGTTATGATGAGTCCAGGGATATAATTTGAGATTAAAATAAGGTCAAATAGGTCACCAACAAATTAAAAATAAAAATAAGTAATTAAACCGGAAAGGATTAACCAAAAGTTTAACTGGCTCAAAGATATTCCATAGACCTTTGAAAATTATTTGGATTGCATGAAGTTATTGAATTAATGTAAATGAATTTTTAGAAGTGAAAAATTAATTTTTAGACAATCTAAAAAAATTAACTTTTCGACTTGTAATTTTAATTTCAAGTTCTAAAATAAATTGAATTGAACTTGTTTTGGGCTAAAATTTTAAACATGCCTGAAATAATATTTTTAGATATTTGTGGACTAGTATTTATAAAAAATTGACAACAAAACAATTAGGCCAGCCACAAGTTGACAAGTAAAGAAATCGAAGCCATTAGATCAAGATTTGATTGATTAGATCATGGCTGTTGATCAACATATATATAAGCACTAAAAATCTATCATCTCTAGCATTTTTCCTTCACTCACTCTTCTTTATTGTTCTTCTTTTCTCTTGAACCCGAGACATGTATTTGCAAGGCGCCTATTTGATTCACCCCAAATTCCATTCAATCTTAGCAAAATTTTTCATCTAATTCTTTAATTAATTCATCCTTCATCAAGCACATACATTGGGAATCAAAGAATTAAGAAAATTTAAATGTGTTCAAGGAAGGAAATTATGAGTCAAGTAAGTTAATTTGACAATTTTTTATTTTTTTAAGTTAAATCTTGATTTTGGGATGAATAATTTGGTAGGTAAGTTGAAAATTGAATTAAACTTTCTAGAAATTATTGAGTTAGATGAAGAAGTTGGTTCATTTTGATGTCAATAGATGTGGAAGAGAAGTAATTTCAAGGAATTGTGAGAATTAGAAGATGGAAAACGTAATGGGTAAGTGAATATACTCACTTTTCCATTTCATGTTTTAGGGATTTTTCTTTATGGAGTGAATTACATGAATTTTAGTTAATAAGGCTGTTCTTGTAGTAATTTAATAGAGTAATTAAAAATTTATATAATTAGTGAAATAATGAAAAAAGATCAATCAAGTAAACTAGATTGTATTTTTCACAGCATGATGAAGTAAAAATGTATTATGTGTGTATCTAATATTTGATGGTTAATTGGTTAAATTTTAATGTTAGTTAAGTAATTATAAGCTAATAAATGAGAAAATAAATTATGGTTAAATAAATTTTGTAATTGTGGCTTAGGTGTTGTTTAAATAGGCATGTAAAGTTTTATTGGGTTCATTATTTTAAATTATGAGATAATTAGGTTGAATTAAAGATTTGATTATATTCATAGATGGAGATATAGGGACAGCTATAGGATGTAAACTGGAAATAAGAAATGTGTGTGTGTGTGTATGCGCCTTGACTTATGCTAAAAATGAATAATATGAATTATGTGATGTTGTGAGTGAAAGTGTAATGGTGTGATGAGAAGAAAAGGAATAGATATGGCATGTAATAAGTAGTTAATGAACTAAAGGAAATTGATTCTATTTAGGTAATTATGAAATGGGTTTGGAAACATGATATAGGAACAAAATAAGTTATGTGTGGATGGTATGGCCTTTAAGAGTGATGAACTAAATGTTTATATCAATTACATGGTTGAGGCATAATTGTTAAGTTAGGCTTATTTGGGATAAGTGAATTTAATTAAGCTATAAATGGCTTGAAGAAGAGTAAAACAACAAGTTTCCCTAATGATGATCAAAGATTGTCTTGGGTTAATTTATATTGTGTGATAACAAGACTAATTACGTAGATGAATGAGTAAGTATAACACTTTTTGATGAGAGTATGAATAGTTAAGTATATTGAAATTTTGGGCAAATATGTAAGGATAAATTAACCTAATTGGTAACTTAAATTAATTACCTTAAATATTAATGCATTCTAGTGTGTGTGTGTTTGTATAATGAAGTGCAAATAAATTATGTATGGAAAGTTATGAAATAATGTGAATATTATGAATAATTGAGAATTATTAATACATAAAAAGTGGTTTAAAAATAGAAAAGAAATTATATAAATATCTTGCCCTACTATGATCTAAAAACAGGGTAGGTGATGCAATTGGCTAGCCATAGGAAGACCAGAATTAACATCGCAGTAGCAGGTTATGATGACTTACATAGTGGAACCTTTGAGGTACCACACTAAAATATTGATTATGTACTCATTTGAAATTAATGACATCATTATATTGTGGACCATGTGGTCTATAGTTTCGTACATCAACCTGTAGGGCTTGCCTTTCTATACTAGGGCCAAAGATTACAAAATGAGTGATGTAAGTATATATATATATATATATATATATATATATATATATATGGTTATGTAAATATATGTGTGTAAGATTGATTAATACCTCCCCTACTTAATGAAGATTGATTGTTGCGTATATATGTATTACCTACCTTACTTATTACAGATAATAATTGCTTAATGTTGTTAACAAATAATTGTGAAAGTAGTACATAACATGTGCCTGACTTATACATTCTAGTTTGATTGATGGGTAAAAGTTAAATAAATTATAAAATAATATATGGATAAATGATCTAATTGAATATGCTATGCATGAAATTAATTAAAATGCATGAAATGTTAAAGTAGTATATTCACCACTAAATACATATTACTTAACACATGGTTTTTACTGCGTGCAGGGGGACAAATAGAAAAGTGACTTGATAAAGATGGTAAAGATTAAACAGGTGTTGGCATAGCAAAGAAGACAAAGATTTTGGCTTCCTTTTTGATGTAATATACATGTTTAGTACTGACTATAAATTTTTGGATCATTTATAAAGATGAAAGAAGAACCTATCAATGATGTATATATTTTTGAAAAAGTGAAGTGAAATTTTTAGTTTAAATTGTTAATAGTGAAAAATTTAAATTTTCATTGTTGACTAGGGTAAGCAGAAGTATACAGGTTAAATATGTTTGTGGTTGGATTATTGTGGAATATTTTGCAATATTTATGGAAAGGGAATGGCAATGCCATACATGAATTGTATACAGATTTTTCAAGCTATTAAGAAATAAACTAGTATAACCTCGGTACTCAAACCATTGTTAGGATAACGGGTGTTACAAGTGTGCCTTTCAAATCTTTGATATGATATGTATAAAGGGATGGATAAAATAATTAATCATAAAAATTTTTCATTTATATAAGCATTAACCAAGTTATAAATAAGAGTAAGGTCTCGAACTATCTCTGTTTTTAGCCTCATAAGGTTAGAATTCCCTTTTCTAATGTTTTATTAGATGGTGACCCCGTAATACATACCTTATGGTGCCCAACAAATGCCCTCGTAGGTTGATCATCAATAATGGATAGGGATAAATCCCTATCCATTGTGAAGTAACTAGCCTTCATAAATTAAATGAACCTTGATCCAGTCTCAAGCCCTAAAAAAGGGCTTTTAATAATAAATCAAATGCCTTTGAGGCTTTGGTGCATGTCACAATTGTGACCCATGAGATTTTTCTTTGAAAGTAACTTGGTTAATTTAATATGAAAAAGTTTTTATAATTAATTATCTAACCCTTTTTGAAAACTAAAATGCATTACACATGCTAAGACCTTAGAATTAAGTTAGGCATCCCTTATTAGCCCTGGTGCATTCCCAAAGCACAACTGTACATTCACTCAAGGAAGGGAAGTGTTAGAGAGGACCACCAATCCAAGCCTCATTCCTTTTGGTATTGTCAAATGGTGACCCAATTGATCGTTATGCTCATGATGGGCTACCATTCTTAGCTAGCCCTAAATTTGTATATCTAGACCAATGTTGTATGTAATAGCAATAGATACTTCCCTTAAGTATCATGGACCATAATACCTTGCCTGCTATGTGGGCCTTTATGTATTGAACAAAATTCAAATAAATTAGGAGGGTACTAATCAAAGGCTATCATGCCCCGGTGGGTCCATCTCAATTTTTATGAAATGTTTAAATATATAAAAGCCAAAATCCATTTACATGCGCTTTCAATAAGGAGAGGTTATGCTATTGATTTTCTATCGTGCACTATACATATCCATTGGGATCCTTGATGACCCATGGGTTAAGAGACTACATGACTGCCTGTGTGGGAAGTAATAAGGTTGGAAGGTTTTTATCCTTATTTTTGTTTGTTCTTATGAATGATGCACAACACGATCATGCATTACATACCAATCATGCATCATTCTAATGTTTTCTTCTTTTTTAGCTATCATAGATTCGACTAAGTGGTTTAGGGGTCTCGTTGGCTGCCTCATCAAAAAGCTTCATTCTAAACAATCAGAAGCAGAATTAGAATCATGGTTAGATTTTGGGTTGGTTGACATCCTTGATAGAACCTCTAAATCTTTGCTAGAACAAAGGGCAGAAATGGTAGACCCCTTATAGCAAGTTGGTACTAGTAATTCACAGGATTTAAACAGGATATTTGAAGAATTTGAAAGGTGAATGACATCTATGATCAATGAATCGGCAGCCACCTTGGCACCACCCTTTAGTCCGTGGCTTATAGTGCCTACCAGTGGTCAAGTGGAGCCAACAGTTGTTGTGGGAACTTCTACGACATCTACTATAGGTACTCCTTTAGCCACATAATCTAAAGGTTTGGCCCCTCATGGCCAGCAAGTTGAGTAGAGAAAGAACAAAGCTTATGTCCCTAAGGAAGACTATATAGCAATAGCAATAGTAGAAGAAGAAGAAGAAGAAGAAGAAAATGATGGTGGTGATGATGATGATGATGGTGGTGATGATGATGAAGATGAAGATGAAGAAGAAGAAGAAAATGATGATGATGATGATGATGATGATGATGATGATGATGATGATGATGATGATGATGATGATAATGAAGATGAAGATGAAGAAGAAGAAGAAGAAAAAGAAGAAGAAGAAGAAGAAGAAGAAGTAGAAAAAGAACCAATGGTCACCCATGCCTAAAAAATTAGAACATCTAAGGTAGAGGACTCAATCTTAAAGAAAATAGAGGAGAAAATATAAGCAATGGCCTGCCTTTTATCAACTAAAAATTGAATTATCCTTGAAGATAGGGATTTGGACAATGAGGAAGTCTTTCCTCAAAGGTTTAAACTGCCCAATTTGCCTAAGTTTGATGGCACATCTTGTTAGTGTAAGCCCTAGCCCCAATACATTGTAATAAAATACTTTAGTTAATAAATGAAGTATTTATTTTATCTATTGTATTCCTGTGTATATCAATTGATAGAACTATCCAAGAATATTGTTTTAGTTTAAGTTATCATGTGTGAGGCACATGGTTGTAAGACCTTGAAATAAATGAGACTTCATTCTAAATATCCCTAGTCAATCATTGTTATGGGAATAACAAATGAATTAAGACTAATATGCTCTCTCTGATAAGTTGAGTTCTATCTTACAGATTATAAGGAAAAGAGTGTCAATCAGAGATCATAGATACATGTTTAGAACATTGTATCTGGATTCGATCCACTCATGAGAACACTACATGGTACAAGTCATAAGTGTTTCTCATATACAAGTTTTGTATCGGAGTTATTAGACCTAAAATCTCTATGAAACTCTTTATGAATTACTATATGCTTTGACATACATCTAACGTGCTCGTAACAGAGTGACAAGTACGGGTATGCTTGGGTATACATTGATTCATGTTATAAAGCATGAGAGAAGTGAAGGGATTACCCCTCTCTATATGAGAGAAAATATCATCGGCCACTTGATCAGTGAACTGAGAAGTGTATGGCCATACCAAGATGAAATAATGAGTAATCATTATTTATCTGAGAGTTCAGTGTCACTGGAATATCAAGAAAGGAATTAATATATATAAGGATGACTAGTTCCATGCCTTATATTAATTCTGATATTTATGGGTAAGGGACTATGCAAAATTACATTAGGTCACTAAATACCATATGCATTTTCATTTAATTTGGAATGCTATAATATCTTGCTAGAGAATATATATAGCCTTTGAATTAATTCATTAATTCATTGCCAACATTTGATGGACCTATAGGATCGGACACAAAGCATTGGGCTTAAAATATTTAAATAAAGTATTGGGCATTAATTTGGGCTTTTAATTAAGTCAAATTAATATATGTAATGGGCATTATAAATGCTATTGGACCTTGGTGCATGAGAGAGAAAAATTCAGCCCACATGGTTTAATTTCAATTAATTAATTATATTATATTAATTAAGTTAATTGAGTATTAAATCCTAATGATATTTAAATCAAATTAAAACACCTAATTAAGAGATGACATAGCCGAAATTCAAAGATTAAATACTAAGGGAATTTCGGCACTTGTGAATTTCCAAATTAAGTGATTAATTTGATTATAATGTCTTATGTTTTGTCTTGGATTAAATTAAAAGAGTTTGAATCAATATATATTACTTATTTTAAGGAAATGATTAAGGCTAAAATAAATTATCTTGAGGTAGTGGATTTTAGATTAATCACTTACATAATTAGGTGATATATATTGGTAGAGGAAAAAACGTGAAACCCTAGTTATTGCTAGGTTTTGGCATGAATTGTTTCTCTCTCACTCACATTTCTCTCTTGGCCGACACACACAAGGGGAAGAACTCTTTCTTGATTTCTTGTGTTTTTAGGCATTAATAACACCTAAAAGAAGTACAAGATCAAGTCTTGTAGCTTCAAACCATAGCCATTACACAATACTTAATTTGAGAGCTAGCAATCTCGATTTTAAGCTATCTTTGCAAGTGTGTGTGTGTGAATAGAGAGGAGTGGCGTAAAGGTTGTTCCTTGTCATTGGTGGTGAAGGTCTAAGGCTAAGATATCCTCCTTGGTTGCTGGTCATCATCAAGATCAAGTTTTAAAGGCATCTAAAGTTGTAAGTTTTAAAACCCTAAAATTGCATGTTTCAATTTTTGTCATGGAATTGTATGGCATGTATGATCAAATTTTATTGTTTTTTACTGCGTGATCTTTATGTGCATACCATGTCATATTCCATCAAATCTAACCCATCAGCACATATAAAGTAGTACACATTGATAATGAAGGTTACTACACTCACTAAAAGGCAACAGGTTGAGTGTTTCAGCCTTAGCCTTTACAAGCCTTGCGATTGATTAGTACCATAGCTTGGATCACAGAACTAAGGAAGACTAGGACATGTTAACATAAGAAATCTTAATGTAATACAATTATAATACAAGGATAGAGGTAACTTCAAAGGAACTTGAGCTATTACAACAAAAGTCTAATGAATCATTCCATGAATATCTCACCAAGTGGAGGAATTGGATAATGGAAATGAAGTAAAAGCCAGACACTTTAGACCAAATTTGGCTATTTATCGAAAATTCTAATCCTTACCTTAAAAAAGGGCTTAAGATGAAGGGCCTTAAAGATTGGAAATCCCTCAAGGATATTGCAATCGAAGCTAAAGGAGAATATCAAGCTAAAAAGGCTAGTTCAGTAGGAAGTGAGGGCTACAGCATGGGCCTATGAAGTTATAGTAACCTAAGAGCATGTAAGGTAGTTGGGTCAGGCAGTGGCGGCATTACTAGTAAAATCGTATTTAATAATTATATAATTATATCTAAGTGAACATAAGGATAGGAACAAAGATGATGCAAGAATATTAATGAAAATTAAGTATAATTTAATAAGCTAGCAATGAAAATGAACATAAGAATGTTAATGTCATGAGAGTAAAAGAATAACCATAATGTATGTGTGACATCATCATGAGACTATATGGCTTATATCGGGAAAATATTATATTTTATCATGCATGAAGTAATATTAATATGTATATGTGAAATTATGCGTGTATACATTCAATTAGGGAAAAAATGTAATTACACGATTAACTGAGGGTATGATGGTCAATTAGTAGTAAAAATGTGGTTAAATGGTTAAGAAGGGTAATTTGATGAAAAAGGGCAAAATAGTATTAAGGAAAGTCACAAGGACTGAACGACAATTTTCCATCTAAGGAAAAATTTTTAATAAAATGTAATTTATGTAATTAAAAGGAAATAAAAGCCAAAGGAAGTCCACCGAGTCAAATTTGGAGTTAAATTAATTAACCGAAAGAAAAGTCAATGGAAAAGTCAAAATTGGGTCAAATTTGAAAAAGTCAAACTTTAGTGGTATAATTGGAATTTTTCACTTAAATTAGAGAAATTATGAAATTAAATATGAAAGAAAATTTTTTAAACAATTACGAGAAAATTTTAAGACGATGAGAATAAATTTGGAATTTAATTAAATTATTAATGAATTAATTAATTTAAATGCATAGGATATATCGAGTGAATTTAATGGTTAATGTGCTTGAAGTGATACATTTATTTGATTGCATGATGAATTGCATTGAAGTGTTGTGTTGATTAATTGAAGTTTGATTTAAATAAATTTAAATAAACAACAAGTAAAATTATGATACAGCCAAAAATTTAGAACTATGTGGTATTGATTCCCTATACGGGATACGTAGGAAACTTGGGGATTTAAACCTCAAGTCCAAACCAATTATACTAATGTGACTAGGATCACCTTGGTATATGCATCGTAAATGGATAAATAATCTCAGGTGTATATTAATATATGTATACAAGTAATCATTGTTAAAGTAAATTATAGTTATTCAAAAATTAATTACGAAAATTATAAATGAGAATAGTAGTATACTAAATGTGTTTTAATTGAGTTGAAATTTAGCTATGACATATTAGAGGATGGGCTAGACATTTTGTATTGGAGTTTGAAATAAAGGTGGATGGTAGGATAGACTATAATAGAAGTGTTTTGAGCACTATCTTTTGAAGGGGTGTTAACAGACTTTAGTGAAAATTCTGTCAAATTTTTTTTTACTAAATAGTACTTTGTCGAATAATAAGGCCTTTAAATAGAATTTTGTTTTGACCCTCATTAAAAGAAGCTAAGTCTGAGTGTGTCCTGACAACCAGTATCCAAGTGTTTTCAACTAACCGGGTATATGATGTTATAGTATAGAATGGTCCCAATGGAGTTAAAGGAGTTAAAGGTTCAGTTACAAGAATTGCTTGATAAAGACTTTATTAGGCCTAGTGCATCGCCTTGGGGTATACTAGTTTTATTTGTGAAAGAGAAAGATGGGAATATGAGAATGTGTATAGACTATCATCAATTGAATAAAGTGACAATGAAGAACAAGTATCCATTACCAAGAATTGAAGATTTATTTGACCAGTTGAAAGGTGCTGGAGTGTTTTCCCAAATCGACTTGCGATTTGGGTACTATCAACTTTGAGCAAAGGATGTGGATGCTACCAAAAATGCATTTAGAACTTGATATGTTCATTACAAATTTCTTGTAATGCCATTTAGGTTAACAAATGCATCGGCTACTTTCATGGATCTTATGAATAGGGTATTTAGACCATACTTAGACCAATTTGTAGTTGTGTTTATAAACGACATATTGGTCTATTCAAGAAATGAAACAAAGTATATTGAACATTTGAGAATTGTGTTGAAGACTGTAAGGGAGAATCAACTATTTGCTAAATTGAGCAAGTGCAATTTCAAGCTTAAGAAAATCTCTTTCCTTAGGCATATAATGTCTTCTGAAGGCATTAAAGTTGATCCAGTCAAAATTAAGGCTATAATGAATTGGAGACCACCTTGAAATGTGACAGAAGTGAGAAATTTTCCGAGTTTAGCAAGATACTACCATCGTTTTGTAAAAGGCTTTTCAATTATAGCTTCACCACTCACAAAATTGTTGAGAAAAGGTATCAAATTTGAATGGACTGATCAATGTCAGGTAAGCCTTGACCAATTAAAGAAGATGTTAATAGAGGCTCCAATTTTGACATAGTCAGTTTCAGGAAAAGAGTATGCTATGTACAGTGATGCTTCTAGAGTTGGTTTGGATTGTATGTTAATGCAAGATGGCAAGGAAGTGGATTATTCATCTAAACAATTGAAACCATATGAGCAAAACTACCCAACCAATGACTTAGAGTTGGCAGCAATAGTGTTTGCTTTGAAGATTTGACAACATTATTTGTATGGGAAAAGATGCATAATCTATACAAATCATAGAAGTCTCAAGTATTTTCTTACTCAAAAGGAACTCAACTTGAGATAGCAAAGATGGCTAGAATTGTTTAAGGATTATGATTGTATAGTAGATTACCACCCAAGCAAAGCTAATGTTGTAGTTGATGCCTTAAGTCGTAAGACAATGGTAGCTATTATGTTACACCATGGTAGATGGAAATTTGCACCGAATGGTGCTTTGATAACTCAGTTGAAGGCTACACCTAATGTGAGGTAATTAGTGTTAGATGTTTAGAAAGGAGATGGAAATTTTCAATAGATTATGCAATCATCTTATGAAGGAAATCAACTTGAGTACACAGTAAAAGAAAATAGGGTGTGTGCTACTAGAATAGATTTTATGTTCTTAATGACAAAGAATTGAAAAGAACCTTGTTTCATGAAGCTCACAATACAGTGTTCACTATGCACCCTAGTGGGAATAAGATGTATCAGGATTTAAAATAGTTTTATTAGTGGCCCAGTATAAAGAAAGATATAGTAGACTATGTTTCGAAGTTTTTAGCTTATCAACAAGTGAAAACGGAATATTAGTTGCCCTTGAGATTCTTGAATCCCATTCCAATACCACAATGAAAATGGGAAGACATTACCATGGATTTTGTGACAGGTATACCTTTTACACAAAGGAAGTATGATACAGTATGGGTTATAGTTGATAAGTTGACTAAAACAGCTCATTTCTTACCGGTTCGAACAGATTATCCTATAAATAAGTTAGCAGAAGTCTATGTTAATGAGATTGTTCGGTTACATGGTATACCAATGTCTATAATTTCTGATAGAGATCCAAGGTTCACATCTAGATTTTGGCAAAGCCTATATAAAGCTTTGGGAACACAGCTTTGATATAGTATAGCTTTCCATCCTCAAATAGATGGACAATCTGAGAGGGTTATCCAAGTCTTAGAGGATATGTTGAAAGGTTGTGTCTTGGATTTCACTGAAAGTTAGGATAGATATTTGACTTTAATGGAGTTTGCTTATAATGATAGTTATCAAAGGAGTATTGGTATGTCACCATATGAGGTTTGTATGGCAGGAAATATAGAACTCCAATTTGTTAGACTGAGTTATCTGAACATAGGATAATTGATTCTAATCTTGTTAAGGACACAAAGGAAAAGGTACAGGTTATTAATAAGAGATTGAAAGAATCTTATGACAGACAGAAATCCTATGCTGATTTAAAAAGAAAGGACATTGAGTATCAAGTTGGTGAGAAAGTGTTTCTGAAATTGTCTCCATGGAGAAAAGTATTGAGATTTGGGAAGAAAGGTAAACTGAGCCCGAGGTATATTGGTCCATATGAAATACTTCAAAGAGTTAGACTAGTAGCATACAGATTGCCTCTTGATATGGAATTAGCCAAATTACATGATGTTTTCCATGTGTTGATGCTTCAAAGATACCGTTTGGATGTATCCCAAGCTCTACCAGCATAAGATATTCAGGTTCAGCCAAACTTCTCTTATGATGAAGAACCTAAAGAGATTTTGGCAAGGGAAAGAATATAATTAAGGAACAAGCAAATTCCTCTTATCAAAGTACTTTGGCAAAACCATGGTATGCAAAAAGTAACTTAGGAATTGGAGGCAGTTATAAAAGAGTAGCATCCCCAACTATTTAAAACATAAATGAATTTTGGGAATGAAATTCTTTAATGGGGAAAGAGTTTGTAAGGCCCCAACTATAACCCTAGTCGAAAAGACATGATTTTATAGAATTACATTTGATTAAAATTAAATTAAATAAGTGAATTTTGGACATAAGTTATGGGACTAGTGAAAATTTTATTTTATTATATGAATTGAATGAGAATTATTTGGCATAAAAATATCTAAGGGTGCAATTGAGGTATAGAATAAAAAGTTTAGGGTCAAATTTTAAAGGTGGCTCATGTGGGGTCAATTTTAAAAAGTAGAAAAAAGTTAGGGTTAATTAGAAATTAAAGGATAAAAAGATGGGGTTGAATCTATGAAAGGAATAAAGGAAATGGGATATTTTATAACATGCAAAAACAAAAAGGAGCTAAAGGGATTTTTTCCTATGCACTTTATTCCCTCACTGGTTACATGTATTGGAGAGAGAATTAAGAGAAGAGTGGGACAACATAGGGAAGGGAGAATTCAAAATTTTCCCATCTCGCATCTCTCACTTATCTCTCATCTCTCTCTATAAGATCCTTCATCTCTAGTCCTTTTAATTCTTTAAGATAAACTCTCTTACATGTGGATGATTTATAAGTTTTTAGTGAAATTATCAAGGTATGGATTCAAGACTTTAATTTATCTCTTCTTTTTCTTTGTTTATCTTGTTGGATGGATTTCCTAAGGAGAATGAATGTTGTAATTTTGATACATAATGGTATGAAAACATGATTTGTAAAGGAGGAAGCTAAGAAGAAGAAGAAAGGCAAAGGGGTAGCTAAAGATTATAGCTAAGTGGTGATTCGACCAAGGTAAAGGAATGTGTGTCTTGTGGTTGTTTTTAATGTATTTCAAGATAGAAATTTTTGTTAATAAACCTAAAAGGATGAAGTCAAATATTTAAGATAGGACTTGTAAAAAGAAGCAAGGCATATAAAGAATTGCTAAAACTAGCTTCTATAATTTTAGAATATCTTGAGCTATAAACCTTCAATTGACTTAAACCCAGTTGGTAATTCTTCCTCAGATTTATACCTAAAATTTTATTGAAGGAGCCAACCTTTGATTCTGCCTCTAAATGCCCTTAAATCTAACTTGAATTTTGTTTTGAGTTGCTACCCAGTTGTTATAATGATATTGTTGTATTTTTGCTATAACATTTTTTAGAGAAGTCAAAATCCTTTGAGAAAAAATTTTGGTTAAAATAGATTCATATGAGCACAACTTTCCTGAAGGAATATTTTCAAAATTTTGTACCCATTTTATACTATGAATTTTCTAAGTAATGATAAAAACAAAATTGGGTACAGTGAATTGTTGTTTAGAGAGCAGGAACAGATTTTAGTAATTGGATTGTATCTCTTATTATAGAGGTTGGAATTCTATGAATCTAATTTTTGGTTAAATAGGACTTATATTTCTACAATTATATGAAAAAAATCTTCTTCTTTTTTTCAATTTTTAAATATGTCAAATAAATGACTTAAATCCCAAACTGTTAGTAGCATTGTCTCTAAGAATAGTCCTCAATGTTTTTGTAATATCTTGAAATATAAAAAAAGATAATTAGGTGATTTCACTTGGGTTATAAAATAGAAAGTCTAATTATGCTCCTAAACCTATCTCAATTTAGGTTGAAAACCAAAATCATATGCTGCCTGTCACAATGAATAATCATCAGTAATTTCTAATTATCTTGAGTTTTGTAAATGATATTGAAATGATTTTTAAGGTTCCTGAAACTAGAAACATATAGGATCATTTTGGCTAGAAATGGCTTTTGGTAGGTCAAAAATAACTTTAACTATAAGATTAAAAATCTGTCTCTATGAAGGATTGTTGCAAGAATTTATCATCATTTTTGGTATGCATTTTTGGAATATTTTTATGCATTTAAATAAGTTTAAACATCTCTAAAACATCATTTTGACTATATGCAGAAATTATCTTAAGTATTTTAAGCACATTTATAATGGAAAAGTAACACATTGAGAGAGATAAGTCATGAGTATGTAAAATAATATCATATTGTAAGCATGCAAGCATGACTACTTATTAAAGCATATTTATGATAATGTATGTTATTATTCACCTCATTGACATAACATAAGTATACTTATATGTTATAGTTTTATGACATATTTATAAGTTAAAAATGTCAATGCATATTTGTATGACTATCGGGATATAAATGCATCATATACAAGTCGATCATATTGTTATATAAAGATGAGAATACATGTCTATATATTAGCAATGTTATTAAAATTGGATCGGATAAAGAACCGAAAAGCTCAAGGGTTCGTGGCTCGATCGGTTCATTGGAGTTCAATTGGGTTTTTTGCTTTTTTTTATAAAATATATTATTTTTTAAGTTTTATATAAATATTATGAAAATATCACTATATAAAAAAATAAAAAATAGTTTAGAAACATACACTTATTATCAAATATTAATAATAAGACTGTATTTTCAAGTCATTCAACATTTATAACAAAAAATTTAAGATAAATATAGTAAAAAATTGTAAATTTTTAAAGAAATTCTTCAAATATAAATTATAAAATTTTATTTTATTCATAAAAAATTCATTAAATTGTTTAAACTGTAATTATTTTGTATTTATAATTTTATTTTATTTTTTCCAGAAAAAAAATATTGTATGAATATTTTGGACAAATTTTGGTTTTTCTAAAATCAAACTGGTTTATTATCATGTAACCTGATTTTTTCCTGGTTTAATCGATTTTCTTGTAATTTGAAATAGTTTCTTTCGGTTTTTATTCAATTCTATTTTCACCCATCGAACCAATCAAACCAGCTGATGGTTCGCAGTTAAATCAGTTCGATTGCTCGATTCGACCCAGTTTTAATAACATTGTATATTAGGGACTATGTGTCTTTCTAATATCACATGAATATATGATGAAGCATGATTACATGGAAGTATATTAATTATAAATAATCTAGTAAAGTATATGATCGCTTTGTTAAATGAGACTTTATATACAAGTATATACACTAGAGATGGTATAGTTTTCCATTGATTACTTACTTGAGTAAAATTGTATAAATTGTTATATGAATTATACATATATGTTTATGCACTAGATAAGTTATATTTTTGCATGATTATGTACACATGCAAATGGAATAATATAAGTATAGTCTTGATATATGAAATGAACATGAACACAGTATTGCCTGCTAATAGAGTTCAACTGTGGATAGATAAGTGCCTATATGGATAATTGTAGCTGCCATAGTTTGGCCCGATTGGGTTTAGAGTATGGTTGATCCCGTTTGGATCATAAATGGCCTCGTTTGGGTCTACAGTTAGCCCATTTAGGTTTACCATGTCTCCGTTTGAGATTACCATTTAATCCCATTTGGATCCACCATTTGGATACCTAAAGGTATTCACCATTCCCGTTATCCACTTTAAAAATTAAGCAGGCTAAATTCCAATAATAGAAATGACTACAGTATTTAAATCAAAGCATGATTTGCTCAAATGTTATTGTTGGACTATATGATTGGTTTTAATTACATAATTTGTATTTCTAATATAAATGTTCAGAATATATTAATCAACCATATAAATTATGTGTATTGGGTTATTTGTTTGTCTTCAAGTTTTATTTATATATGGAGAGGCTAGTTGAATTGCTTACATTGTAAATCACATGTATTGTTATAATGCTATTTTTGAGACATAGTATGATTGCCATGGACATGTATATATGCATGTTTATGTTATTACGTATTATGTGTTGTTTTGACAACCACTATAAGTGTAACACCCTAAAAATTTATCTGACAT
Source organism: Excoecaria agallocha (assembly GCA_037975025.1). NCBI lineage: Eukaryota > Viridiplantae > Streptophyta > Magnoliopsida > Malpighiales > Euphorbiaceae > Excoecaria > Excoecaria agallocha. The sequence goes on from CM075819.1 coordinate 31,232,753, forward strand.
GCATAGTATGTTGTAGAGCATGCATAGTAACCCTAGGACAATTATCTAAGTGATTGTAATAGTATAACATCAAGAAATTTTCAAAAGCTTAATAGTTAAACGTGCTCACCCCTGAACAGTCAATGGATGGATGATATATCTAGGAAGTGGAGTTAAGCATTAGGTGAGATAGTATGAGTTAAGCATTAGGTGAGATAGTATGAGTTAAATGGAGTCCAGTGGTGCAATTTGAGAGGAGATTGAGTTTGAATAGGTCCCCAAAACAAGTAGAGAATTATTTTTTTGGTTATCGTGAAAGGGTTGACCGACAATTTGATCGGACTCTGAAATATTCTATAGAGCTCTAAAAATTATTTTGATTGCATAGACCCATCGAAAATATCATAAGTAACCTATTGGAAGTGAAAAATAAATTTTCTTCTAGTTTCAAAATTTTAGGTTTTGGACTAGCTAAATTTACCCCTGGAGCTAGAAATATACAAAAAAAATTTCAGAATGAGCTAAAATTTTAAACACATGCTTTTACATCTGCTAGTGAATGCGGGGAAAAATTTTAGATCATTCTGAGAATCAAAACATTAGTTTCAGAAAAATAGTCAAAAACTGAGATTAAATTTATTCATGGGCTTAGTTGTCATATTTTAATTATATAAGGACATGGATGTCTTTAAAAAGGATTCATAATAACCTACATGCAGCACCATAGCTAAAAGATATGTAGAGACTAAGGAAATAATGACAAGTGGCTTAAGAATAAGCCATTAGATCAAATAGTAAATGGAGAAATTTGGACCCTAAATTTGGTGGACTTAAAGACAACCTAGAGTGGTCTAGAATCAGCTATGATTCTGCCCCAAATTTTGTAATTCTCCCCTCTCTTCCTTGAGAAATCTGAACCATCCCATTTTAGTTATTTTCTTCATCTTTTCTTCATTTCTCTTCCTCCCACCAAATCTCAACCCTAAATTTCAACCACATACTCCAAAAATCATACTTTAAGTCCTAAAAGTTGAATTGTATCAAGAAGAAGCTTGGATTTGGAGTAATTTTGAAGAGAGAAAGTTAACCAAATTAGGTAACTACTTGAGTTTTTGTTAGAATTAATTGGGGACTTTGTTATAGACTTGTACAATATGATTATTAGATTTAGTTAGTAGCTTTTAATTGCTTAAATTCATGGCTAAAACTTATCATTTTCTCCGTCCTAATTTAAGCCTAAAGAAGAAATACAAGGCAAGGAGAAAGAAGGAAAGGAGAGGGAAGATTAGGTAATTTCTAAGCCAAAACAAGGTTAGTGGAGACAATTTACACATAATTTCATTTACTTTATTGAAATTTACACAAATTTTACATTATGTAACTAGGTGAACCTATGTAGAAATGAGAAATAATCAACCTAACATGATAAAATGATGAATTAAGATGATTTGAGTATGATTTGATGAAGAAAACAAAGTGAAACTAAGAAACCTATGGTAGGCCGAATTAGGTACTAAGAGAAAATGTGTGTTAATTTAACAATAAATGGTATATTTGGTATGAAATACACATTATGCCATGTGGAGAATATAGTAGAATTGATTTGAATGGGAAATCATAAGTGTATGTGTTAATACATAATGGTGAACTAAAAGGAAACTTGAGTATCATACGGTAAATTGACTTTGTATTGTTATACAAATGTATGAAATGGTGCTAGAAACATATTTGACATGTAATTGGAGAAAGAATTAATTGGTATGTAAGAAAACTTAATAAGGCCGAATGGAATACATGGGAATATTGACATGTTTTCATTGTCTTTATATGATATTTTCTGTATTTATGATGAATGCATAATGATTAAGCACAATTAGATACCATATGAGTGTATAGTAATCAAGACATAATGTAATTAGAAAGGAAAATCCATGTAAATTATGACATAAGTTATAAAATGTAATTACCCTTAGAGTATAGTGGGTAATCCGAGACCCTAAGATATAATGGTTAGCCATAGGGACATACATAATGCGGTAACATCATGAGACTAGTTGGATAGTACACATATTGGATAGCCGGTACACACAAGTATAGTGGAGTAGCAGAATCATGGCATGTGGTCCCTCTACCCACACTGGAGTAGTCGGATCATGGCAAGTGGTCCCTTCAGTCCACTAGTAGCATTGGAGTCCTCATCCCGTATATCCTGTTCGAGGATTTCCACTGGTTACATTAGAGGCAAATTGTATTTTGGTGAAAAATATAGGACTAAATGACAAATTATGCCAAATAATGTTGAAGATGAAATAAAATAATGAAAAAGGTGAAAGATGGAATTAAATAGGTTAAAAAGGGCAAAAATATAATTACACGAGAAAATATGGGTAAAATGGTAATTTAGCATTAAAAATATGATTAAAAGAGTAAAATTAGTTAAATAAAGGAAAAAAGAAAAATTCTAAATAATGAAAATTTTAGGGATTAAAACGTAATTTGCCATTTATAAGTCTATGTGAGGACTAAAATGGTAATTTACTAGTTAGAGTGAAATATAAGTCAAAAGAAGCAAAAATGATTAAAATTGGAGTTAAGTAAGGAAAATATAAAGAAAAAGAAATTTAGGGCCCAAACAGTAATTTTCCATTAAGTTTAGAAATTTGTTAAATTAAATGATGTAATTAAGCATAAATAAAATTAAATGGTGATTTAAATAAATATAAGAATAAAATTGGAACTACTTTAGTAAATATGACACTAGGGGTATAATTGTAATTTTACTTAAAATGGTTCTGTATATGAAATTTTATGTAGATGTATCCATGACTAGGCAACAAGTTGCTTAGTGCGTGGTTTGTTTTGACTGCGCGTAGGGATAGGTAAATTGAAGGCGGACAAGGATGAAATCGTGGCATTTACATTGTGAAGTTACTTTTGGTTGATGTATTTAGATGCATGTAATTTAGAGTAATAGTTGATATATGTATTTTGGATTTGAGATGTAAATTATGGCATGTAATAAACTTTAAACCTTAGTGGACTAATGAATTATATGTAATGAACCTTGTGTACTGTGTGATGCATTGTGGGATGAAAATAGAAGTGCAATGTATGTAATTGGAGTATTGGAGGTGGAGTTTGCCATTATGGAGTGTAAATTTGGACATTTGCAGGTTTGGATAGCATGAATTATAAGCCGTCATGCTGCCAAAAATTTTACCAAATGAATAGTAACTTAGCAACGTTAATATGGATATGGAATATCGAAACGCTAACTTGGATTTCGACTTAGCATATAAACCAAGAAATGAACTAAACAGTTATGGGGTATCATTCAATACATGAGGGAATTGAATAAACGTAGGGTGTCATAGTGAGTGGTTGTCCATCATGATTTGTCCCCACTAAGCTTTATAGCTTAGTATGGATTATTTTATCCGTGTAGGTTCCGTAGACAAGATTTTTTTGCTCAGAGACATTCTCTGCATCAGGAAAGGCTAACACAAGACTGAAAAGAGTTAATGTAAGGAGTTTTTATATAAGTATTTTGCAATATTTTGTATTATGACTGAAGGCATATGATGATGTAGTTAATATGTGTATATTGAATTGTAACCAACTCATGATAAGACTAAGTACAAGTGTGCATGTAATACATAAAGTAACATATACATAACATCGTATGCAAGAAGCTAAACATGAGATAAAGTTTGCAAACAATCAAAGTAGCACCTATATGATTATATGATATAGCATGATATGAGTAATAGTAATATAATGATCATATGATTGATAATATACAAGCATGATAGTGATGAAAAGCATGATTAATATGATTAATGGGATATGGTTAATGGGGTAATACTATGAGGGTGTTACACAATGTATATGGCATTAATATTTATTAGTTATTCTTTAGCATATTAATCGCTTTATAACTATTTTATATGATCAATGGTTCCTAAATTCTTAAATAGTGCAGTTATATTAGCAATGTAATACAATAGATGAATTGATGATTATTTCATATTTTTGTAGATGCCTCTTCGCAGGTGACCACAGCCATCGCCAGTTGCACAGCTTTTAAAGTGGATGATAGCTAGGGAGGCTAAGCGGTATAAGGCCTTGAGTTACTTATGCATTCAGCCTTGTCAATCATGAGTCATCATTTCCTCGAGTGCATGGGGATATGGGATGAGGCTTAGAGTTTATTAGAGTGTGTTGTTTGCCTTGAGTTCTAAACCTCTAGCTTTGCTACGTATCCTAAGATCGTTAGGCAATTCTTGGTCACATTTCGGTATCAAGGATTCCAGCAACCTGACACAAAGTAGGGGTTTGTCACCTTTAGAGTTCTAGATAGACCCTTTACATTAACTTGTAGATAGGTTGCTATGGCTTTCCAACTGCTAGTGGGTGATTATGTCATCATTGCTAGGAGATTTGCTCGTCCAAAGTAGTGGGCCATTATTGTACAGCTTGGTACACCATATGATATTTCCTTAGCAAAGGCTACCATGCTATCTTCATAAGTCCTGTGCTATCTTTAGAGAGTACTTTCCTACTTGTATATGGGTGTTCTAGCAATTCAAGGTCGCTCAACACAGTAGATATATGGAGTTTATAGGCCATGTGCATAGGACACTAGATAGATATCAACCATGACATCCTCAATAATATTGGCAGAGTGGCTTAGGGATCAAGTTCAACTATAATGATAGGTAATATGATACCTAACTCTTATTAGCCTTAGAGGTGGAAGAGTTAGAGATGGGTCATCAGGTAAATGGCAGTGTGCTAGTTAGTTTCGAGATCATGCACGACATACAGATGTTCATACGAGTAGGGGGAACTCCGATCGGTTATAGATTACTCTCACTGGAGGAGATGGATTGGATTCTACACATACATAGGTGAGGACCTATAGTAGGAGGAGAAGCTTGAGCAGGAGTCACTTGATTAGTACCCTTCGCCCCATCGGGCCCACTCAGTAAAGACTTAGGGTACAGGTATAGGAGCCAACCTCGATCTCGTGGTAGGAGATGCACAGCCGTAGCCTATACCAATATGGAGTTCTACAAGACTTTAGGTACAATCCCTGTGTGAGGCTTATAGATTTTAGCTACATAGTGATTCAAGCACTTCTTCTTCTAGAGGACCAACACCGTCCCTTCTAGATTTCTCCACATTAGCTCCTATAGACATAAAAGGGAGGCTATACCACCTTAAGGCTATTGTGGAGACTTTGAGATAAGACATTTAGGACTTATAAGGTATTGCAACCGCTACCAAATAACTTTGAAATCAGAGTATACAAGTGTTAGATGCATCAATTACTACTATCAAGTAGAGGTAAGACAGGATAGAGACGGTGATCTCCAGTATCAGGCGAGGCATGGTGGCAGGTCAATATGATATACTGTGCTCCTCACCCAGATGGAAATGGCTCTTCAAGGACATCTACATCGATAGGAGATGCCATAGCATAGGTGCATATGGGGATTACCTAGCTATCAAGACTCATAGGTCAAATCTTTACACTATTTGTTGAGGTGATTGGCTTCCAGTTCCAAGTACCTCATCTACCATCACCACTAGTAGATCCTTCTTAGGCAGCACCATCTCAGCCTTCTCACCCACTTTCACCACCAGTGGATCCCTTGGTATACATTTAAAGCCTAAAAATACACCCTAGTAGAAACTGAGCATGCCTAGGATGTGTTAGGAAGACAATATAAAGAGATAAGTATTTGAACTATAAGAAAGGACTTAGAAGGAAATAACTTAAAAGTCAAGGGCATTATGGTAAATTGATTATATGGCATGCACATGCATAATTAGAGACACATAAAGCATGGATTAAATTCAAATGATGAAGATTATTGAGAAGCTAATTAAAGAATTAAAAAGAAGGGTGCAAGGTGCAATTTTTTTAATATCAACAAATGGGCCAATAGAGTTATGACTTGTATATCTCTAGTAAACTCAAGAAAATTACATAGTGTTTAAGGGGAAATGTCGCCAGCCAATTCAAGGAAAATTTTAGAAAAATGAGCATTCAAAATATTCTCCATTTCCCCACAATAAAATAATATATTCTAGTTACACAATTAAAAATGAGAGAGAGTTCAGTGTTTAGATGCTTTGAGGTAAGATTATCCTCTATTTCTCCTATCTCTCTTGCTTCACATAGGGAGAATTAAAATTGATATTGATATTGAATATTTATATGTGTAATTTACTACATTAAGAGATAAAATAGCAAAAAGAAGGAAAAGGACATAAAAAGAAGCTAAAGAAATATTTAGGGCACATTTTGAGTTATATGAACTTTTAATATTCTTACATGTGCTTGCCTATGTAAAATTATTAGAAATGGTATATTAGATATGTTAGTAAGGTGAAAAAATGATTATGATGTTTATTTGTGTATAGGAGATGAAATATAGAAAGTATTCTTGAGATAGGAAAATTTTATCCTAGGGTTCACTTGACCTAGTAAGGTTGTTTTAGGTATAAGTTTAGTTATAGAGCTCAAAATTGAGTAAATCCAATTAGAGAGTAAACTAAAACCACGTACATAAATTTTTTTATAAAAGATTAGAGTTTGATTAGGAGTAGTCTTCACTATTTTATGAATATATCAAGATTTAGAAGCTCAAATAGATTGATTTTTAATGATTTAGAAACTCATAACATAAGGGAACAATTTCTGAGAAGGATACTTTGTCCAAAAAATATGTTTACTATGTCAAAAATCCTCTATAATTTAAGGTAGAAAGGCTGCCTGTTAAGGAATTAAAGCCCTAAATCAGCCCGACTGGACCAACTGGTTGACCCAACCAAACCAAAACCTTCTAGACTAGACAAAAGCAAACAACTCGACTAGGAAAAACTTTTGCCCAACTAGGTCACTCCCCATTTTAGCCTACATATGACTTTTAAGCCCCAGGACATTACCGAAATTTAACCGAACTTCCTCAAACATTTTTAGAGCACTCTAAACATGTAATAGAGGGTATAACATGGAATGAAGAATAGGTAACACATGATGGAATATTGAAATATGATTATAAAATGAACTTAAACATAAAAAACCATTTGTATGTGAGTTAGTTTATGCCACTATTAGATCTACGTATTAACCTTATAAATGTATACTAATGTAACAAGAATATAAGAGCACAAATGAGGGCACATATACCTGAACATGCATAAATATATGTGAATATATATAATTGAAGATGTTCCAATAAAATGATGTATAAGTATATAAATGTTTATAATTATAAGAATATGAACTCATGACCAATGCTACATTAATATGATTATTTTGGGATGCTTATATGTACATATTGAATCATATAAATACACGTACATATATTAGTTCCTATGTAAGTACAACAATTATGAATATATCATATGAGTATGAAAATGAAATGTGCAAGTATAAAGATATATGCATCTTCAATGCATGTCTTAATCATATCGTATGCCTTGATAAATGCAAGAGTGTAGTTATACATGCACATATTATTTAAATAATGAAACAAATGATAGAATGAGAATAAGTTATGCATTTATATACATATGTAGAGCTTTATGCTTTTGTATTAATTAGAAGTACAAGATGTGTATACATAAACATGTATATGATTCTATACTTATAAATGAATACATCGTATTGGACTAATGATGTGTACTTTTGAAAGAAGAAAAGTGATAAAAATCAAAGAAAAGAAGTTACAGTTGCATGCACCTATGTCTAGTTTATAAACAAAAAGGCATGCCTATAAGGGTATATTGTAGCTGCCATAGGATTGACCCTATTTGGGTCCATAATACTAACCCTATTTAGGTCATATAACCGACCCTATTGGGGTCCACTTGGCATTATTGGTCCACAGGTTTGACCCCACTTGGGTCCACATATTTGATACCTTCGGGTACCATAGTATCCCTATTACCCAAACCCTTATAGAGGTGTAAGCTTACTATAAGAAACCACTAAGGCACCATGATAAACAATATAACAATGATGATATGAGATTTTATGACTTGATCTAATTATTACTTTTCTATCGAACCATTTATTGTAAATGAAAAATACAAAATTGGATGAAATTATCGTTAGACATGTAATTTTATAGTATCATAGTATCACATGTATGTGATGGTAACTATAGTTATATGATGCTTTCTGTATGTAAGACCATGAGTTATTTATGAACTCATGTATCATTTAATGGTTTGACATTGAACATATTTATGAATTTACATTCATTGCCATTACGTGTTGCATATTTGATATTAGTAAGTGATGTTGTGACTCATGGCCAACTCAAAAATTGGACTACTCATTGCATGTAAAGACATTCAATGTGTGAACCTACAATTTATGGATACAAATTTGATATAATTTATAGGTTAAATGAAAGCTATTATTTCATAATGTTAATGAGTTAGAATTATACATATGAAATGAGGAGACGACAAAATGATGACAACAAATTGAGACCGTTACCAAAAGGCATAGCAAACATAGTATAATAAAATAAGCATTTGTATGATATGAAATTGGTTAGTTTATTATGTATGCATATAGACCAGTTTGGTTAGTTTAGTCACAAGTGAGTAGTAACTAGGATTTAACCACAAATTTAATTTTCTATATATATACAAAAGTCATGTAAGTGTTTTGGATTGGCTAAAAATAATAAATGTGAATCAAGTAAGTTAAGTCGATATATGTATACTTAAGAATCACTTGAATGTTTTAAGTTAATAAGGGTTAATAAGTAATGAAGTTATACTGTAAGCAACTAATTGGATAATGTTAAAATTATATGCAAATGCATTGACTATTTAGTTTATATAATTTTGTACAAATGAGTACTTAGTATATATGAAATTAACCCACGGGTTAAGGTTTAAAGGATAATGTAAGGAAGGAGAATGATAAAGGTAGTTGTGTAGTATCATGTAAGGATATAAACCTAACCACCTGTTCTTATTACTATATTATTGTACACTTAATTTCATGCTCATATGTGTGTCTGTTTTATTGATGAATTCTATGAAGGGTCATCCCTGTGATTTTGTTCCCCATGAAGCTAGTAAGCTTAGCATAGGTGTTTATCTATATAGGTACCTAAGTTAGGACTCCTTCCCTCCATAAGGACATGATCTGCAGCAGGAAGGCCAAAATAAGACCTAAGAAGAAGTTAAGAGTATGAGTCCAAAATTTTTTGTTTTCCTGTAGGTATATGATATTTTGTATATGGAAAAGTTTTAATGTAGAATTTGCTAGGCAAATCTAAATTTTGTAAAGCATAGTAGTACTTATATTGGCAATAATGGATATGTAAATATATATACGACACATTTAATTTGTGACCTTGAGATTTATACATGGGTTTGTAATATGCAAACTTGTTATATTCTTCAATAATAGATGTAAAGGATTGGTAATTAGGTTATGTTTATTATCGATATGGTATATATGATAACAAAAAAGGCCCTTAGAGGGAGTATTACAATACAAGCTTTCCCACATTAGCCGCCAGGTTCTCCACATTCGGGCCTCTAAAAGTGATATTTTGGATTGTTTTCAAGGAGACATGTCTTGACTTTTGCATTATACAAAACTATTTTGTGTTTTTTTATTTATTTGTATTTGCTAATTTTGTTTTAATTCTTTGCATAATTTAGGGATCTTCCCAAATGACATTTAAATGCATTTATTAATCACAAAGATAATAATAGCACAAAGTACAAAAAAAACAAACACAAAAAAGAAAAGAAGATAAAAATAATAATAAAAGAAAACAAAGAAAAAAAGAAATGAAATAAATAATCACACATGTGTATGATATTGTCACAATATGCAAAAAAAGAGAAATTGTCAAAAATTCACAATATCAACAACTTAAGTAATATAATGTCATTTAATTAATCATTTTCTCCATTTAACCTGTGGAAATTCCTACATAGACCAATGATGTAAGACTCTTATTGCAACATTCAAAACACTACAAATGCTAAACAATCAGATCAAAATAAAGTTCTTTTAGGTTGGAATTATACAAATGTCAACATTGATGCAACATGCCAATAAGCTAGCATCAATCAACTTAGCAATGGAGGTTCGATATGCTAAGAAGCTAGCTTCAATGTCCAAGTCTTTATAGTTAGACATGCCAACCAACTAGTATAAACCAAACATCAACCTCGTGTAGGCTGGCATAAATCAATTTACCAATAGAGATTTGATATGTGAACAAGGTGGCATCAATCATCCAAATCATTACAGTTAGACATGCCAACAAGCTAGCATCAATTAATCATCTTTTTTGATTCTACATGCCAACAAGCTAGCACTAATTAGGCACAACTAACTTATCTTGATTTTGCATGCTGACAAGCTAGCATTAATTAGATAGTTTACAGAGGGTTAACATACTGACAAGCTAACAATAGCTACCTAACCAGATATTCACTGCCTCATGTATGTGTCTTTTATATTTTCACTTTAAACTTTGGCTAACCTAGACATTAGTGTACTAGCTTCCCCATAGTTGGGGGAAATTGTAGACCTAGATCCAAGGCAACCCCTGTTAGAGTTACCTAATGAAGATAACATTGCTTTAAAATAGCCAGAGAATTCAAGCACTACGGCCCTCTATGGAGTTTATTTCCTAAAATGCTTTTGCAAGCTCTCATACAAGGTTTTTGGGGGTTAAAAATGTCATTTTAAGGCTTGGCCTCTTTTCCCTCTTTTGACAAGGTGGAGACACATGTTTAAAGGTCGAAAAAGGGACTCAAAGGTGAGTAAGGATCTTGACTCACAAGTCAAGGTCGTGACTCGCCCTTAAGTCATGCCCTTTGGACCTTTGTCACTTGCCTACTACCTCTACCTATCACTCGTGCCAATAGGCTTGAGTCAAGGCCATGACTCACTCCAAATTGTGCCTGTGAAGGGAATTTTTGTCTTTTGATTGCTGCCCCACCTCTAGTCATGCCTTTGACTCATGATTCATGGCCGTGACTAGGTTTTTTTGTAGTTTTTCTCATTTTCTTTGTACAAAATAGAGTATTAAAAGTTTTTGAAAAATCTTGTTGAATTTTCTTCACCATAATATGATTATGTAATGCTCATGATGGGTATTTAAATAGCCATCACTTAATTCTTTGAAAAAAAAGGTAAAATTGGAAAAGAAAAACTTTTGGCAAAAAAAAGAAAAATATCAAAACTAAAGAGGCAAAAGAATAAGAAGAAGAAGAAGAAGAAGAAGAAGAAGAAGAAGAAGAAGAAGAAGAAGAAAAGGAGAAGGGAAGGGACTTCATAGTGCAAAATTCTCTTTGTTTAAAGTGACTCAAATTGAAGGTATACTAGGGGTTATAATACTTTTAGCTAATGTAAATATTTATGTTTTTCATGTGTAAATATTCTTTTTCTTTTATTTATTCTTTCATTTTTCTTATTTATGTTTGTTGCTTAAATCATGTAATTAATTGTAATTTCATTTTGTTTGTGGTCTAGTTTTGATTGTTGTGGATTTTTTGTGTGTGTGTGCGCGTTTAATGAGGTGTTGTAGTGTTACTATTCATTATTACTTTCCTTCTTTTGTTTTTTTAGCTCCATGGGTTATTTCTTTTGATTTTCATTTTCTTTCCTTTAAATCATGTTTTGATTATTTATATATGTGTTTTAATGTATTTTGGGCATGAATCTTTTGTTGCCATGTTGATTTAAGCTTAGAATACAAAATTACACAATTCATGTTCTTTATCTTTTATTGTGAATTTACAAACTTTCACATTGTGTTCTTTTAGATGAGTGTTCCAGCTATGTTTTATGCAATTATCATGCATGAAAATGAGTTTTGGTAAGGTTTGGATCATATCCTTACATTTTGGATGTATTTGGGGTTTTGGAAAAAATTTGGATGGTTGGCAGTAGAATGGCATCTTCCATTGATGACTCATGACTTGATAGAGTGACTGACAGCCATTAGTCACCTGAGTTATGTCTAAAGGCATCATTCCTGGATGGCACATGTGCAACCCTCCTCTTTCTTTCCTACCCTGTGACTCAATCATCTAGCTTGTTTTTTGCATATCATTCACTCTCTTGGCTCATTTTCTCTTTCTTCTCTTATTTTTGTGCCTTCTTTTCATTTTACTTGTATCATTTTATCATGTCTTTATATTGTTATTGTTTTATATAATAATGATGTTATTTAAATTTATTTTTGGTGCTTACATTATTTTTATCTTTATTATTTATATGTTATTTCATATTATTATTATTATTATTATTATTATTATTATTATTATTATTATTATTATTATTATTATTATTATTATTATTATTATTATTATTATTATTATTATTATTATTACTCCTCCTCCTCCTCCTGCTACTACTATTATTTATTTTTATATACAATAAAATAAATGCCTTGTATTTTAATTATCTTCTTTTTCGTCATTATTTTATTATGTTTATATATACTTATGTATTTAATTACTACATCCATTTAACGCTGTAACATACACATGCCAATAAATGCTACGTGAATTTTAGATGCATCATGCATTTTATTTATTATATTCGAGTCATTTGTTTATTTATATGTTATCTAATATTAGAATAATTTAGTTGTTAATCATTTGTTTAATTTAATTCATGTTTCATTTTATTGACCAATATTATTTTTTGTTTTTTTAATACATGATAACACACACTCATATGTTAGATTGTGATGGAGAATTAGAGAAATGGCAAGGAAGGCAGCCTTATTACTCTGTCTTATGTTGGCCTTTATTTATTTATTTGGGCTAATTATTATTTTTTCATGCTTTTGTGCAAATTGGTTGAAATAATAAAGGTTTTTTATCATTGATTGAATAATTTACTTAAAATGTTTTATACTTAATTAATTAGGCATTTCATATAAAAAAGACTAATGTCCATTTTTTATCCCCTAAATTGCACAAAGATTTTTCATAAATATGTATGAGTGAACCAATATTCCCAATCTAATAAATAGCCCGATTTATGTATGTAATTTTCTAATTGGACGAACACACACAAAATCACTTAAAGGTTTTATACAAGTTTGAGCAAGATTTTTCTATAATAAAGGGGGACTAATGTCCAATCTTCTCACACACAAAATAACAAGTAAAATAAGAATTTTTTTTCTTTATGAGTATAAATGATTTTTCTATATTAAATTAATTAACACAATTCTTTTTCAAAGTTGCAGGGGGGCCAATATTCTCGTCTTCTATCCAAAAATACACACAAAATTCTTCCTTTTTGAAAATATACATGCTAAGACCAATGTCCTTATCTAAAGGAGCATTATAATTAAATTCTCTTATTTATGCATGATTTTTTTAAATAATGAGTATTTATACCTTTTGATGTCATTACTTTTGATAATATAATATATATGATTCCATGGTCTACTTTATAGTTTTTAACATGCTTGAGTGTGCCTTTAAATTCTTTGGCATGATACATAGGATGGGAGGGATAAAATAATTAATCATTTAAATTTTTTTTATATAAGAGTTAACCAAGTTATAAATAAAACAATCTCTAGTTTTGGCCTCATAAGGTTAGAACTCACTTTTTCAATGTTCTATTGGGTGGCGACTCCATGATACCTACCTTATAGTGCCCAAAAAATGCCCTCATAGGTTGATCATCAATAATAGATAGGCATAAATCCTTATCCATTACGAAGTGACCAGCCTTCACAAGCTAAATAAACCTTGGTCTAGTTTTGAGCCCTAAAAGTAGGCTTTTGAGAACAAACCAGATGCCTTAGGGGGTTCAACGCATCACACCCTGCACAAGTTGAAACAAGAAAACTATCTGCCAAAAAACCAGGATGTTGAATCGACCTGATTAAGATGATTTTCAACCCAGTCGGGTTAAAGCATTCTGGACCGACTAGAATACAACCAACGCTGCTAAGATAGCATTGACTTAGCTAAGTCACTCCACTATTTCAGCCTATATTTGACCTTTAGACCCCGAAATGTTACAGAAACTTAGCCATACTTTCTTGAAAACTTTTACAGCATTTTAAAAATATATATAGGGATATAACATGTCAGAAAATACATGTTTGAACATTCAAATATAAGTATAAAGTAAACCTAAACATGAAAAATTAGATACACATGATTTAGTTTATGCTATTACTAGATTTATACATCATTTTATGTATGTATAATAGTGTAACTTAGCTATAAGTGTATAATTGAGGGCATATATATATATATAAACATGCACAAATATATAAATTTGTACAATTGATGACATTCTAACAAGATTATTGCATATGTATATAAGTGCCTATTTTCATAAGAACATGTATTAATAATCAATGCTATATTAATATGATTATATGTACATAAATGTGGATGCTTATATGTACATAAATGTACAATGTGATGAATGAAATAATGTGAAAGGTGACTTAATGCCTACATTTATAACTTGGTTGTGGATAGATAGGCATGCCTATAGGGTATAGTTACAGTTACCACAGTCTTGATCCCATTTGGATCCATTAGTATGTCCCTATTTAGGACCATAGTCTTGACCCCATTTAGGTTTATATATTTGATACCTTCGGGTATCAATAGGTATTCACATAATCAATACCTTTGTGTATCCACCGCATCCATTATCCACACCTATAGAACTTAAGTAGGCAATTATAGAAAATGATAAAGAGACAAATTGTATACTAATGGATGATATATTAGATGATTGGACTTATAATATGAAATTGTCATGGTAATGTTCGTTTGATTAATTCATATAATTGCTTTATAATTTAATGCAAATGAATTATATCTTATTTATGCTTGTGTGCTTAGGAATGACCACTATGAGTTGTTGTTTAAAATTAAATGTTCCCCACTAATCTTTATAGCTTAACACGGGTGTTTATCTGTGTAGGAAGGACTTCTATAGGGAGAAGATCTGCAACAGGAAGGATAACAAAAGACCTAGGAAGGGTCAAAAGTATGAATCTTATACTTTTGCTTTTGTGTATGTATATGGTATTTTGTTTATAAGGAAATTTTGTAATGTAAAATTTGTTGGATAAACCTAAATTTTGTGAAGTATAATAGTATATATGTTAAAAATAGTTGGGCATGTAAATATGTGGATGAGATGTTTAATTTTTACCTAAGGATTTATACATGAATTTTATAATATGAAAACTTGATAAATCTTTTAATAGTGGACACAAAGGATATTTAGTTAGGTTATATTTACTCTTAACATGGTTTGTATAATAACAGTATACAACACTTAGTGGGAGCTTTACAGCAATGCCTACTTAGATTCTTTTAAGAAGAAGAAGTAGGCTGAAGCTTTAGCTCTAGATATTAATATGATTAAAATTAATGGTTATTCTATTACTTTTAGGAAATCTTGGGTATACTGGATGTGGATCTCATTTGTGTAATGATCTAAATGACTTAAAAGCAATAGAAGTGTCAGAAAGGTATAGATATACCTGTAGTAAATGACTGGCTAGAACATCTCTACACAAGTTGTAGGGACCTATCATCTTCCTCTTCTAAGTGGATTAACACTAAAACTACATAACTATTACTATGTTCTAGATTTATCTCGGAGTATTATTTCATTCAGTTGCATTATAGGTACTTATGACATTTCTTTTAATAAGGATAAGGCTCGTTTCATTTTTAAGATCAATATATTTTATGCTAATGCAATTGTTAGGAATGGTATATTTTTTTTTTATTTAAGTAAAGAAATTCATAATATGAATACCACAAGAATAAAATAAGATAATCTTAATGCTTTTTATTTATGGCATTGTCATTTAAACCAAGACCAAATTACACAAGTCTGGTAATTTAGGATCATTTGATACATGCGAGTCTTGTTTATTAGATAAGATAGCCAAAGTACCCTTTAATGGAAAAGGAATACAATTTAGTGAGACATTAAAGCTAATAAATTCATATGCATGTGGTCATTTATAACCTTCATAGATGATTACTTCTGATGTGGATACATCTATCTAGTGAAGTATAAATTCGAAGCTATTAAAAAGTCCAAAGAGGTCAAAAATGAAGTAAAGAAACAACTTGGCTAGAGTATTAAGACACTAAGATTTGGTCGAGGTAAAGAAAAATTAAGCCAAGAGTTTTAAGATTATTTTAGAGATAATGGGATTTTATCATAATAGACTCTACCATACACCATAGTAGAATGATGTATTTGAGAGGAAAAATTAAATACTATTAGATATGGTTTGATCCATGATGAGCCTAACAGACTTGCCCAAATCTTTTAGGGGTTATGCATTGGAATCTATTATTTATGTATTAAATAGACCTCAAAGTATTGGTTGATGTTACTCCCTATGAGATGTGGAATAACAAGAAACCCACACTTTCTCATATGAAGGTATAGGGTTGTTTTGCTTATTTAAAAAGGATAATGTTAGACAAGGTAGATGTTAAGTCTGACAAGTGCTTATTTGTGGGATATCCAAAAGAATCAATTAGATATTACTTTTATCATCCCCTAGAACAAAAGGTGTTTATTTCAAGGCATGTTGTCTTCTCAAAAAGGGAATTCCTTGTAAGAGAGAACAATGGGAGTAAAATTAAACTTAGTGAAGTTCAAGACCCATAAATTAAAGCAAATCAACCAATTAAACCGAAGATATAAATCTTATAATGATGAGATTACAGTTGAACCTAAATATACATAAGCTTCTATAAGATCTACTAGGATATGTTTTATCCTAATCAAATATAGATTTCTCATAGACTTAGATAAAAATGTAATTGTAGTAGAGGACAATGAGTCCACAAGCTATCAAGAAGTTCTAAATAGTTCAGAATATGAATTATGCCTTAAGGCTATACAGTCGCAAATGCACTCAATATAGGAGAACAAAGTTTGGACTTTGACTCAACTATTTGAAAGGATAAAATCCATAAGGTGCAAATAAGTCTTCAAAAAGAAAACTGACATGAAGGGTAATGCAATTACCTACAAGGCTAACTTAGTAGCTAAAGGTTGTTGTCAAAGAAAAGGAATTGACTATGATAAAACATTTCCTCCAATAGTGATGCTTAAGTCCATTAGAATACTTTTAGTTATTACTACTCATTATGACTATGAGATTTGGCAAATGGATATAAAGATGGCCTTCTTGAATGGAAATCTAGCTGAGGATGTATATATGATACAGCCTGAGGGGTTCATATCTAGAAATGGTGAAAAGGTATGCAAGCTTCAAAGTTCCATCTATGGATTGAAGTAAACATCTAAGAGCTAGTACATTTGATTCAATGAAACAATCAAAGAGTTTGATTTCTTAAAGAATGAGGATAAGTCTTGTATGCATAAGAAGGTCAGTAGGAGTGTGATTGTTTTCCTTGTTTTATATGTGGATGCCATATTGATCATAGGAAATTATATTTCTATCCTTCATCTGTTAAAATCTACTTATCCAAGCAATTTTGTATAAAAGACCTTAGAGAAGCATCCTATATTCTAGGACTTAGGATCTATAGAGATAAATCTAATAGGTTAACCTACATACAGAGATAAGGTATTGAAGAGGTTCAACATGGATCTCTCTAAGAAAGGGTTCATACCCATGAAACATGGGAAACACCTTTCTAAATCTATTTGTCCAAAGACATAAGAATCTAAAGAGAGCATAAATAGAATCCATATGTGTCTATAATTGATTTTATCATGTATACTATGTTATTTACATATCCAGATGTAACATTTACTTTGAATGTCATAAGTAGATTCCAGTCCAACTATGAAGAGGAACACTAAAGTGTAGTCAAGAATATCTTTAAGTGCTTGAGAAGGACTAAGGATGCATTGTTTGGTATATAAAGAGGGTGATTTACATGTAAATGAATATACTAATGCCATCTTTCAATCATACAAAAATTAATTTAAATCATAGTCTATCTTTGTGTTCATGTTGAGAGGAAGAGCTGTTAGTTGGAAGGGTTCCAAATAAGAGACAACTACTGATTCAACCACAAATGTTCAATACATTACTGCTCTAGAGGTTGCTAAGGAGGCATTATGGATCAAAAATTTCATAACTAAACTAGGAGTGGTCTTTAACATTGTTGATTTGATACCCTGGTATTATTACAACAATGGAGCCATTACATAAGCAAAGAAGCTGCAGTCTCATTAGCAATCCAACCATGTTTTTAAACACTACCTTCTCATTAAGGAGATTATGTGATGCCCTAACATACACCCTATTGGTAATTGGGTATTTCTAGGATGTATTAAAAAGATAATATAAGCAAATAAGTATTAGAAGTGTAGGAAAGGACCTAGAAGGAATTAACTTAAAAGTTAATGGCATTATGGTAAATTAATTTAATGACATACACATGCATGATTAGAGATAGCATAAGGCATAAAAACATGGATCAAATTTGAAATAATGAATGAATTAAGGTGAAATTAAGAAAGTATAAAAGAAAGAGGGTTAAGATGCAATTTCTCCAAGCTTGACAAATGGACCAATGAAACTGTGAAAGGTGTGTCTCCAGAAATCTCATGAGAATGGAAGAGATTTCAAGGAAATTATAAGAGGAAAAGGTGTCAGCCATTTTGAGGTCCCAAACATAAAAAAAAATGTTTTGCTTTTTCCCACCATTTTCTTTTCAAGAGTTTCATGCCAAAATTGCTTAAGGGACTTAAGAAAGAAAGAGTAAAATTAAGGTAAGTTATTTAATATAATTGCTTTCTTTTCTTTCCTTTTTATACTAGGTTGAGGGAGATGGAAATATAAACATGAGATCGAAGTTTACATGAGTCAGTGATTCTATTTTTAGTTGAAAGACTAAGCAAAATAAGGTAAGGATGGAGCAAGATGCTTAAGGAACATAATCGCTCAATAAGGTATGGGAACTCTTCACTTTATTACACGTGAATTTTTATGTAAAATGATTATAAATGGTATTTTTGACATTTTAATGAAGTATAAACATGGTTGTACTGGTTATATGTGCACAGGAGAGGGAATATAGGAAGAAATCATGAAATAGGTAAATTTTGTCCTGGGGTTCACTTGACTTAGTAGGACTATTTTGTTCATAAGTTAAATTTTAGAGCCTTAAATTGAGTAAATCTAATTAGAGAGTAGACTAAACTCACAGTACAAGATGTGTCATGAAGAGGTTGAAGACCAGTTCTATCTTTAAGGTTGTCAAAAATAAGTTTGAAGCCAAATATGTATGTTACCCTATCATTGGGAGCAGTCTATACTATTTGAGGTATATCTTAAGCTTTAAAAGCTCAAAGGAAGTTATTTTTAATTATTTGGAAACTATATACATAGGTAAACAACTTTCTAGAAGAACACTTTGCTGAAAAATGCCGTTTACTAGGTTCAAAATGATGTACAACACAGACTCAAAAATCTGCCTATAGAGTTTTGGGGCAAAATGGTGCAAACGGTTGAAAACATTTGGTCTCCCCAATGTGCACCCTTATGTATCAATTAAGACCATTATATACGATTGAAACCAATTTGTTTCAGCCATTTGCCTCCCCTGTTACAGCTTATACTTGATTTTTAAGCCCTAAATGGTAATCAAAACTTACCTGAACCTTCCCATACACTTTTAGGGAAAATTAAACATATAAATAGAAATATAACAATTCATGAAACACATGTAATACATGATTTAAAGATTGAGAAATAATTGCAAATGAACCCTAAATATAAGGAAACATAAGTATAGGAATTAGTTAGGCTATCACTTAGCCTACACACCAACTTTATGCATGTAAACTAATTTAACTAGAGTATAAGTGCATGAGTGAAGACATATGTATACTTGAACATGCATGAATATATGTGAATAAGGGCAGAGCCATGTTTACTTCAG
The DNA here is from genome assembly GCA_037975025.1 of Excoecaria agallocha. Lineage (NCBI taxonomy): Eukaryota > Viridiplantae > Streptophyta > Magnoliopsida > Malpighiales > Euphorbiaceae > Excoecaria > Excoecaria agallocha. The sequence continues at coordinate 31,252,697 of CM075819.1, forward strand.
GGGGTACACATACACACCCTCAAATTTAGAATTTCTTTATATATATGTGTGTGTGTACACACGCGCATACAAACATACATATATTATTAAAGAGTATGCCCTAGAGCCCATGTAATGGGGATGTATTTCATATGTATGAACTTATATTCTTAATAAAAGGCATCATTCATTTATTAATTATATGTTTAAATACATGATTTTATAAATCTTAAATTAATAAATGAAGTCCTAGATATTATAAACACAATGCAAAGGCAATCATGAAAGTGTTCATGATGTGAGATGTCTATTGCATGCAAATGTGATAATATCTAAATATCCCTAGTCATAGAATTAATAAGACAGGACATTGTTAATTCGGACAGACTAGCACATGTTATGTTTCTTGAATAATTCAACCAGTGATTCTCATAATTGTGCTTATGGAAGATGATCAAAGCTAACATGTGGATGTTTGTTAGAAGAACAAGTTCATTGGAGACCTGCAAAGAGAATTCTCACATGGATATTGTAAGGACCCAATCATGGCCCTAACCGGATTATAGTAAAGTGACGAAAACTATGGTTAATTAAGGCAAATATTGAATTATTTGGCATTGTTAAGGTTAAGTCCTATTAGGGGTATTTTAGTAATTTCAATATGTATGTAAATTGAGTATGGTTAAAATTAAGATAAAAGAGGGATATAGTTAAAGCAAATAAGAAGTTGAGTGTTAGATGTTAAGAAAAATAAGTTATTGGGGTTAAGTTGAATTAGGGAATTGAGAATGGGGGGATCAAAATTTTGGAGAGAGATAGCTCTCTCTCTCTCTCTCTTTTTCTTTCTCGGGTTGGAGAAAGGAGCTAGGGCTTGTGAGTAAAGATCAAAGGTAATTTCTTTCCTTGAATATCTCTTCTTCCTCTTTTTTTCTTCATTTATGATTTTGGTCATGAAGGATTGTAAGATCATGTTGTTGTTCCTGTGTATAAGGAGAGAGGAGAAGCAGATAGATCAAGACTAGGAGAAGGAAGAAAGAGTTCGATCTATGGATTTTTGAAGGAGATAAAGCTAGTATGAGTTACAGGAATTGGTTTCATCTGTTACTATATATAATTTTTCCTCTTTTGTTTTGGGTATTATTAGTAAGATTAAAGGCTTAATCTAGTGAGTTTTGATGAGTATAAGATGAATTGAGACTTGAATGATCATTTAAGTAAGTGAGGGTTATGGTTGTGATTTAATTTCATGTTTGCATAATCGGGGAAATCTAGGTTTTGAACCCTTGCTGTTGAGTTCCTATGCATGGCCGTGTAGCCTGTCCCTTCTCCCTCTATATGGCCACGCATGCCTTTGTTTCCCCTTTAGCTATTTCTTTGAGTGGCCACATGATTCCCTTTTGTTTTCCATGCATGGCCGTGTGTTTCCTTTAGTTCTTCCTGCGTGTCCACGTGATCCCCTTTGGTTTTCTAGGTGTGGCCGTGGGTTTTCTTTGGTTCTTCATGTATGGCCACATGATAGCTTGGGTTTCTCCTTGCATGGCCGCACACTACCTTGCCCTTTCTCTTTGTGTGGTCACATAAATGGCTGACTTTCTCCTTACATGGCCACGTGAATGGCTTACTTCTCTTTCTGCTTGGCCACACGTTTGGCCTTTGTTCTCCATGTATGGCCATGTATGCCTTCTCTTCTTTCTTGGGCACGGCCACTCGCATGTTTTCTTTTAATGGTTCTACTTCACACTCTAAGTTATAAATTCTTCATGAATCATGAATCTCATATTATATAATATGATTGGAGAGAATCAAATGGACCATAAGTAATGTACATGATGATTAAGTTAATTAAAGTGGTGATTGATAAGCCTTATGATTTCTAAATGAAATAATTGAGCTGTGAAGTCTTTTAAGGCATTAGGAATGACATAGGTAGTTGTTAATCTCAAATGTGAGTACTTTCACTATTTATGAGACACCGAATGTATGTATATAATATATATAGGATGAACTAAACGTACGAAGATTAAATTAAGTATAATGAAGCAAAGGAAATGGTTTTGAAGAAGCACTCAAGTACGTTCTTCTTTAGTGAATATGTTTTTACGTGTGGAGTCATGTGATTGTGGTTTATATGACTATATGTATGGTTTCATTCTCATGCACTATCATGCGGGTATTACCAAAGACAACCTTGAAATTCAAATCATGTTGTTATTTCATGATCTTATGCTCAATGATGTGTATTGCATTATATTCTTAAAACATTGATTTCGAGCTAGTGTTGTATGATACTCAGTTATCATTATGCTAAAGCTTTTTAGTGCAAGATATAAGTTACTTGGTTGCTATGCAAGTATAAACAATGATATGTATTTAAATATCAGGGCTTTAAGCTAGTAATGCTATGTAAATGAGTAATGTGTGTTCAATTGTGGGAAACGGTTTTAAGTAAATGTTATATTAAATAAGAAAGAATATGATGAATTAAGGATGTTCTTAAAGTGATAAAGCCTGTGGGTCTTAGTTCGATTGTGGATTAGATAGGCATGCCTAGAGGGATTCTGCAGCTGCCATATTTGACCCCGTTTGGGTCTTGTTCCTTTATGGAACCATTATTCAGCCCTTTTGGGTATATTGTTTTCTCCTTGCTGGAACAATTGATGACCCCGTTTGGGTCTAGTATTTCGTTCCTTTATAGAACCATAGTTCAACCCTTTGGGTCCATTGTTCTCGTTATCCACCCTTTGAACTAGTACTTGTCAGGCTATTAAAAGTTTAAAAGACTCAGGAATTTACTCGAAATAAAGAAATATATGTGCATATATATATATCATTTGTTTCACCTATATAATGTGAAAATGATAATGGCCTACTATATTGCTTGGTTTAAATTTCTTTTTAGCCAGAATGATTTCAATGAAATGTAGTTCTCTACTCTGTATTATATAACTAAGATTGCATGACATATGTGAAGTATTGATGCCTAAAATATCTTTTATAGATGATGTATGATATATATACTCCCTTATGCTTTGAATGAATATTGAAGGCATATCATACATAATAAGTGTGATTAAATGCTTATGATGAAAGTTGTATTATCAATTACTATGAGGTCTAGATTATTGTAAGAATAATATTCAAGTTTAGGATTGCAGATTCTTTTGAAGCATAGCAAGGGTGAGATCAATAAATATTGTTGACTTATATGTTTATATAAATTTAAAGGGTGTAATGATTTTATGATATTTAAGTAGAGTTTATCCTTGGAGTTAGTTTTCCCCACTAAGCTTTATAGCTTAGCACGGGTTTGTTATTCGTATAGGTATTGGTTAAGCTCTAGTGGATTGATAGCTGGTGGCTAGTCAGCCTTTGAAGAGAAGATCCGACTGGGTGCAGTTGCTTAGGGATTTCATTATGTATTTTCTTTGGCATTATGTTAGGCCTTTTAATTATAAGTTTGTTTTAAGTTATTGTAGCATGTAATTATTATAACATGTGCTTATTATTATCCATGCCTTATCTTGCTAGGTTATGATGGTAATTGATTGTTCTCTTGGTTAGTGGATTAGGGTGTTACAGATATTAAATCTATGTCAGTGAGGAATCTCGTCATAGCGGTTGTGCAAGTATCCTTAAACTTGAGATCACCAAGGTTATCTTAAGTAGAAAGTGATATACTTTGACTTTATAATTGATTACTTACAACTGGGGTGAACATAGTTAGGAGGTTGGGTATATATGACATAGTTGAAGATAGTTGAGTGATTGACAAAGAATTCACCATCCCAGATTTATTAAGGGAAGTTATCTCGCATGATTCTATAATTGCCTTGTTCAGAGAATCTCTGGCTAGAGTAATATGCCAAGATGGATAGGGATCTAGGGCATTTTGGAAACAATGGTTAAATTAATAGAACATACATAATTAGATTTATATGAGTTGACAGAAATTCATACTCAAAATCTAATTGAGATAAGAATGGTGAAAGGAGTAATTGCACGGTAACTGATTCTATGGAAGGGTATAGTCAAACCACTTGATTTTCTTGACATTTGGGTAGTCATGATGCCTAGCTAGAGGCCACTCATGATTTGTATAATAGTGTATCATAAATATCAATAAGGATTGATAAAATGATTTAAAGAAGTTTAAATCATGTGAGTTTTGAATAGAACTCATAATTACATATTATACTGCCAATATGGATAGGAACCCAATAGGTCACACACATATAGAGTAAAGGATAAAATGGTAAAATGATAAAGATAATAATATTTGATATTATTATGGGAAAAGAGAAATGAATAAGAGAATAATTAATTAAAGAGTTTAGTTAATTATGATCAAGTAGAATTGTTCGCAAAACTTTTTAGAAATGTTCTGCAAAATGGACCTAATCGAAATATTGTATTTTATAATTAATTATTATTGGACTATAAGTGTTATAGGGCTGATATAATAATTAATAGATCCATTGGATGAATTAAAAGAGACCTAAAGAATTGGTTTTGGCACAGAAACCCTCTAGAGGAAGGGTTACACTTCAAACCCATATAGAAGGCCTTAAAGGCCTAATTCTTGGATCAAAACAAATTAAATATATTTCATAAGTGTTATGGAGTCTACATATTTAATTTGGATGAATTTGGAATTCATTTGGGTGATTAAATCCAAGTATATGCATAAAGTGCCTAGTTTATGGGTTTTATGCATAGTCCTTTATAAATGGACTAAAATTGGATTTAATTGAGCCCAAATAAATTATTAATAATTTCAGAAGTCCATTTAATATTTATCCAGAAATTTTAAAGATCCCAATCCCATTATGAAGTTGGATTTTTAACCTAACTATAAAAATCCAAGTGATAGGGATTTTAGGGTTAAGTGAACATTAAGAGAAAATAAATTCTCTCTTAAAAAAAAACCCTAGCCGCCACTCCCTTGCTAGCATCAAGGGGAATTTGTCCAAATCTTGTGTTCCATTATTCTTGGTTCACTTAATCCTTCTCTAGTATGGATTACTAATTGAAGGTGTTCAATTTTGGTCACTATGGTTTGCGACAACCCGGTGAGAAGAAAAATCAACTTTTCAACAAAAATCAAAGGTGATTTTTCTTATTCTCATTAATATTTATATTGTAAATTCATGAAAAGATCAAATCTATTGGTTAAAAATTTTAAATTACGCTTATTCATGTGATGCATGTAACTGATAAATCCCAACATGCTATCAAATATAGGTTTTGCCATGAATCTACAGTTCTATATTTTTTTTGCGGAATAGTTATTATTTTTGAGTTATTTATTTCATGAAATTTAGAATATCATATTTGATTTTTCATGAATGAGAAATATTAATTTTTGGATGTATGTGATCAAATATATAAAATGAAAAATAAAAATGATTCTTTTGAGAAAAGAATCATTGTTTTTGGCTTGTAGGGTTTTTATTTTTCAATAAAAGTTTTAGGGACTGTTCTAAATTAAATTTTTATTGATCCACTCTAAAATTATTTTGATGATAATTTATATATTTAATATGTGATATTAAGCCATAGGATCAAACAAAATTAAAATCGAACAAGTTTTGCATGAAAACTAGTTTAGTCGAAAAGTTCGATAAATTGGTGTTCTTCGTGTGCTCTTGGTGTGTTCTTGGTGGGTTCTTGTTTAGAATGATTTTTAATCTTCTAAACCTGATATATTTTATATATTAATATGTTTTTAATTAATTAGATAAATTAAAATGGGCCTTTAATTAATTGGATTAATTTTAATTCATTAAAACCACTTAATGGGCTTAATTATGTTTACGGACTTGATTTAAATTAGTGAATGACTTGGCAGGCCCAAGAAGATGATTTAAATTAAATATTATAAACTATAATTAAGTTTATTAATGGTTTTTAAGGGCTGAAGTGGGCTTAGCTCATTCCAAAAGGCCCAAATGGTCCAATAAACACAAAACTAGTTTGTATGTTAAACACTTTAAGGTTTAAATTTGTGGGTTTTGGCCTACCCTTTGTTTTAAGCCCAAAATTAATTTTTTAATTATTTAATATGATTAATTAATTAAATAATCAATTGATAATCAATTAATAATCAATTGGATTGATAATTAAGGCAAGAACACATGCATGCAAAAAGGTTTCCTAAAATGAAAGTTTCCAAAATGAAAAAAGTTTTCTAATTTGATCACATTATTAAAATAACTCAAAAATAATTTTCAAGAGTTAAAACATAGTTTGTATTCCATTATATGGTTTTACTTTATACATTAGAAATGCATATAATGGTGTATGATTGGCATGATGGATAGTTATGGACAAGGCCCAATGTGATTGAGCATAACGCATGTTTTGGCCTATTAAGGACTTTTATGTCTCGACCACTTGTTTTTTATTTTTATTTCTTTTTCAAATTGTAATATATAATTAGATTACTTATATTAGAATTAGAGATAGAGATGGAGACCACTATCAAGGAGCAAATAGGCCAGATAGAGATCCAACAAGATTGAAGATAATGTAATTATTTTTACTTGTTTGAATAATGCATATTACCTAGGTATGACCTTTTGATTTTCCTTTTGGCTCGAGGAAATCAATGTAGTAAAGTCCATAACTATACCATATTTGTATGCTTATATTTATGTGATAGATATAGGATGCATACCAATGTATGCCAACCATGTATGATGAGACTTAATTAACTAAAATCCCTTAAACAAATACTAAGGCATATAAGCCTTTCATTAATTGGAGGAGAACTAGAGTTCTTTATAGTGTGGGTTGTTGACCACAGTCAAGCTCACATTAAATCAAATATGTTCGAATCTAATTAAATAGGTCATCTTAGCTATCCCATTAGCTTGTTGACCATAGTCAAGGCTAATGGTTCTAGAGGAAAGATTAAGGAATGCATATATGATATGCATGTGATAATGGTGATTTATATAGTGTTTTTAGTATGTTTTTAGATGTTTAAATAGGTTAATTTTGTGTTAATTAGGTTAGATTTGAGTTTAATTGGTTAATTTTATGTTTTTGGAGTTAATTGTAAATTTTGGTGTTTTTCAGGGTTAATTTGCAAGAAAAAGGACTTAAGTGTAAAAGGGCAAGAAGATTTGGGCCAAAATTGTAAAATTGGAAAATTCATGTTAAGATATTATCGTGATGTCCAGAAGACAAACACGTGGCCACATGAAGGAGTGAAGATTGAAGCCCCATGGCCACGTGAAAGAGCAAATGAAGAAACCAAAGGAAACACGTGACCACATGTGACACAAGGCATAGTCAACATGTGACCACGTGTGAGGAAGAACAATAGGACACGTGACCACGTGTAGAAATGCACATGAAGAAACATGGCCACGTGATGAAGACTCCCACTTCGCGAAGGATTTTCTCAAGCTTCTCGTTTTAGCAGAGTTCACTTCCTATTATATGTCTGGAGTTTAAGAAGGAATCTACTATGATTTTGCCCTATAAATAGCAGTCTAAAACACCAAAAAGATCAAGGAGGGAATTAGTAGAATCAATTAGGGAATTAGGAATCAATCTTAGAATTAAGCTTAGTTTATTTTACGTTGTTTTTATTTTTCTTTTCAACTTTGTCTTTAGTTTATAAATATGTTTAGGAAATAGTTTTTTCTTCTTTTGCTAATGGATTTTTGAAATCTTATATTTTCATTGTTATGACTTTATTTTGAGATTAATTTTCAATATCGGTTGATTATTTCTTGGTTTTAAGCATATTCTTATCTTTGATTGTGTTGAGATTTATTGATGGTTTATTGAATAAATAACTAAAAATTGGTTTTGACATAGTTAATGATTTGCATGTTCTTAGGTTAACTCTTTAATTTTTATGCATGATTATTATCCGAAATATGAGATAATTATGTGTTAATTTTATTGGTTAATACTAAGAGAGGAAGAACTAAGAATAGGTAAAAGTTAAATCTCTTGAAAAAGCTTTTAATAGACATCTAGGAGGATTATTTTAGACTTTTATGATAAGTGTTGAATTGTTCTGAATAAGGGAATTTTAATGCTTGGAATGATAATCTTGAGTAAAGTTATCTGGTTTTATTTATCTGAATTCTTCATAATCACTGGTGTTCCATTAAATTTAATTCATTACAATGAAAGTTAAGGTGGATAGTTTCTTTAGCAAGAGAATTCCAGTTATTGCTTTGTTTTTAATTCATGTTTTAGCTTTTGTTTTGTTTAATTGTTTATTTTGTTTAATTTTTGCTTTTAAATCAAAAACATTTGGGAAACAATCTCTGATTAATTTAATTCATATATAGATCTTATTTTTAGCAATCCATGTTCCTTTAGGTACGATATTTTGGAGTCTTAATCGATATTTTCCTGTTTTACTAGCCGATCTAGTACACTTGCTAGCATCTGGTCAAGTTTTTATCAAGAGTTAATAACCTAATGATCCAATAGATGTGTAGAGATACAATTGGTATAGAGATACCTCCCTTTCAAGGGTATGAAGTTTGGCTTGTTGACAACAGTTAAGGTCAAATTACAGATCAAGGATTGGATATTGGCCCACTAAGAAAACCATCAAGTTTTCTCGAATTATATAGTGAGGGCTATTAATTCACAATAAAATAGTGGGAGTAAATGGATTAATTAAAGACCAAATTAATGCATACATATATATGAAAATACTCTCATATGTTTTCTTTTCACATCTAGGTCATCATCATGAGCACATTGAACATTAACATACAATCAATCTTGGATAACAAGCTGGTTGGCAGCAACTATTCTGACTAGATCAGACAAGTGAGAATTGTTCTCAGAGCTTAAAAGATCCATTATGTCTTGGATAAAGATCCACCACTACTTCCATCAGATAATTCCATTGATGAGATCAAGGGCACTTATCAAAAATACATGGAGGATAGTGAAGCAGCGGTATGTTTGATGTTGGGTGCTATGTCCTCAGAGCTTCAGAAGCAACATAAGATGATGGATGCTACGACCATCATTTTGCATCTAGAGGAGCTTTACTCTTCTCAGGCTAGAACTGAGCAATATGAGATTGCTCGAGCTCTATTTAGTTGCAAAATGGTGAAAGGCACTTCAGCTGCTACTCATGCATTAAAGATGTATGGGTATATTGAGTATTTGAGTAGACTTGGCTATGTAATGGATAATGATTTATGCATAGATTTAATTTTGTACTCGTTGGCTCCAAGTTATGCACCTTTCATGCTTAACTTTAATATGAACAAGATCATTCCTGGGTTAATCAACATGCTCAAAACAGCTGATGGATCCTTCAAGAAGGATTCAAAAAGTGTCATGGTTGTCACTTCTGCTAAAGGCAAAAAGTAGAAGAAGAAGAAGAAGAAGAAGAAAAAGAAGAAGAAAATGACCAAGGCGCAACCAAAGAATGGTGGGGTTTCCAAGAAGAATGTTGCCAAGAAAGAGAATCCCAAAAGAACTTGCTTCCATTGTGGAAAAGATTGTCATTGGAAGCTTAACTGCAAGGCCTATCTAGATTCTCTCAAGGAGAAGAAGCAAGTTGATGCTTCTACTTCAGGTATTCATATGATTAAAATTAATACTTATTTTATTGCTTAAAACAATCTTTGGTATTAGATACCGGATGTGGATCTCATTTGTGTAATGATCTATAGAGGCTTAAAAGCAATAGAAGAGTTGGAAAGGCAGAAATATGTCTACAATCAGCTATTGGACAAAACATCTCTACAACAGTTGTAGGGACTTACCATTTGCCTCTTCCAAGTGGATTAATACTGGAATTAAATAATTGCTATTATGTTCCAGCTTTATCAAAAAGTATTATTTCTTTCAGTTGTTTGTTGAACGATTATGACATTTCTTTAAAGGACAAATGTTGTTACATTTTAAGAACAATATGTTTTATGCTAAAGCTATCATTGAGAATGGTATATTTGTTCTTAATTTAATTAAAGAAGTGCATAATATGGATACCAAAAGAATGAAACAAGATAATCTAAATATCTCATATTTATGGCATTGTCGTTTAAGCCATATAAATGAAAACGCATGACCAAATTACACAAGTCAGGTGATTTGGGATCATTTGATTATGAATCATTTGATACATGTGAGTCTTGTTTATTAGGAAAAATGACAAAAGCTCCCTTTATTGGTAAAGCAGAACGAGTTAAAATGGTTTGGGACTTGATACATTCAGATGTATGTGGTCTAATAACTACACATGGTAGAGGAGGTTACTCTGAATTTATTACTTTTATAGATGATTATTCCATGTTCGGATATATCTATCTAATGAAATATAAATCAGAAGCATTTTAGAAGTTCAAAGAATTCAGAAATGAAGTAGAAAAGTAACTTGGCAAAAGTATTAAGACACTTAAATCAGATCGATGTGGAGAGAACTTAAGTCAATAATTTCAAGATTATCTTAGAGATAATGGGATTTTATCTCAATGGACTCCACCATATACACCACAACATAATGGTATATCTAAAAGGAGAAATTGAACACTATTAGATATGGTTTGATCCATGCTGAGTCGAGTAGACTTGCCTAAGTCCTCTTGGGGATATGTACTAAAAACTATTATTTATATGTTAAACAGAGTTCCTAGTAAATTGGTTGATGTTACTCTATATGAGATATGGAATAACAAGAAACCCACACTTTCTCATATGAAAGTATGGGGTTGTCCTACTTAAGTGAAGAGGACAATGTCAGACAAACTATATGTTAAGTCTGACAAATGTTTATTTGTGGGATATCCAAAAGAAATATTTGGATATTATTTCTATCATCCCTTAAAACAAAAGGTGTTTGTTTCAAGGCATACTATCTTTTTGGAAAGAGAATTTCTCCTACGAGAGGACAGTGGGAGTAAAATAGAACTTTGTGAAGTTCAAGACCTACAAATAGAAGTAAATCAACCGATTGAACCCGAGACTAAATTTCATAATGATGAGATTACAGTTGAACCTAATTATACACAAATCCTAGAAGATATACTAGGATGCATTCTATCCCTGTGAGATATGGATTTCACATTGATTCAGATAGAGGCATAACTGTAGTAGAGGACAATGAGCCTACAAGCTATTAAGAAGTTTTGAACAGTTCAGAACATGATTTATCGCTTAAGGCTATGCAGTCTGAAATGGACTCCATGTATGAGAACAAAGTATGGACTTTAACTCAACCACCTGAAGGGATAAAACTTATAAGGTGCAAATGGGACTTTAAAAAGAAGATCGACATGGAAGGTAATATAGTTACCTATAAAGCTCGCTTAGTGGCAAAAGGCTATCGTCAAAAAGAAGGTATTGACTATGATGAAACCTTTTCTCTTGTAGCGATGCTTAAGTCTATAAGAATACTTTTAGCCATTGCAGCTCATTATAATTATGAGATTTGGCAAATGGATGTGAAGACAGCTTTCCTAAATGGAAATCTGACTAAGGATGTGTATATGACACAACTAAAAGGGTTTACATCAGGAGATGGCAAAAAGGTATCCAAGCTTCAAAGATCCATTTATGGATTGAAGCAAGCCTCTAAGAGTTGGAACATATGATTCAATGACATAATCAAAAAGTTTGGTTTCTCACAGAATGAAGATGAACCTTGTGTGTATAAAAGGGTCAGTGAGAGTGCAATTGTCTTCTTAGTTCTATATGTGGATGACATATTAATCATGGGAAATGACATTTCTCTTCTCCAATCTATTAAAATATGGTTATCCAAGCAATTCTCTATGAAAGACCTTGAAGAAACATCATATATTATGGGAATAAGGATCTATAAAGATAGATCCAATAGGTTGCTAGGTCTTTCTCAAAGTACATATATAGATAAAGTATTGAAGATGTTCAATATGGATCTCTCTAAGAAAGGGTTTATACCCATGGTGCATGGGAAACACCTTTCTAAGTCTATTTGTCCGCAGATACTAGAGGATAGAGAGAGCAGGAATAGAATACCATATGCATCTGTAATTGGTTATATCATGTATGCCATGTTATGTACACGTCCAGATGTAGCATTTGCTTTGAGTTTCACAAGCAGATTCCAATCTAATTTTGGAGAGGAACACTGGGCAATTGTCAAGAATATCCTTAAGTACATAAGAAGGACTAAGGATATATTCTTGGTATATGCAGAGGGTAGTTTAGAAGTAAATGGGTATACGGATGCTAGGTTTCAATCTGACAAAGATGATTGTAAATCACAGTCTGGTTTTGTGTTCATAATGGGAGGAGGGGCAGTTAGTTGAAAGATTTCCAAACAAGAAACAACTACTAATTTCTCGACAGAAGCTGAGTACATTGCTGCTTTGAAAGAAGCCAAAGAAGCAGTCTAGATCAAAAAGTTCATATCTGAACTAGGAGTGGGGCCTAGCATTATTGATCCTATTCCTTTATATTGTGACAACAATAGAGCCATTTCGCAAGCAAAGGAACCACGGTCTCAATAGAGATCCAAGCATGTCCTTAGACGCTACCATATCATAAGGAAAATAGTAGCTAGAAATGATGTGAAAATAGAAAGGGTGCCCACAGATGATAATGTGGCAGATCCCCTCACTAAAGCACTTTCCCATATTAAGCATGATCACTATATAAATAGCATGTGTCTAAGACATATGAGTGATTGGCTCTAGTGCAAATGGGAGATTGTTAGAGAGTATGCCCTAGAGCCTATGTAATAGGGATGTATTTCATATGTATGAATTCATATTCTTAATAAAAGGCATCATTCATTTATTAATGCTATGTTTAAATACATGAGTTTGTAAATCTTAAATTAATAAATGAAGTCTTGGATATTATAAACACAGTGCAAAGGCAATCATGAAGTGTTCATGATATTAGATGTCTATTGCATGCAAATGTGTTAATATCTAAATATCCCTAGTCATAGAATTAACAAGATAGGACATTGTTAATTTGGATAGACTAGCACATGTTATGATTCTTGAATGGCTCAAGTAATGGTTCTCATAACTGTGATTATAGAAGATGATCAAAGCTAACATGTGAATGCTTGTTAGAAGAACAAGTTCATTGGAGACCTACAAAGAGAATCCTCACATGGATATTAAATCTATATCAGTGAGGAATCACTTCACAGTGGTTGTGCAAGTATCCTTAGACTTGAGATCACCAAGGTTATCTTAAGTAGCAAGTGATATACTTTGACTCTATAGCTGATTACTTCCAACTGGGGGTGAATATAGTTAGGAGGTTGGGTATATCATGACCTACTTGAAGATAGTTGAGTGATTGACAAAGGATTCACCATCCCAGATTTATTAAGGGAAGTTATCTCGCATGATTCTATAATTGCCTTGTTTAAAGAATCTCTGGCCAGAGTAATATGCCAAGATGGATAGGGATTCATAAAGAGCATTTTTTGAACAATTGTTAAATTAATAGAACATATATAATTAGATTTATATGAGTTGATAGAAATCTATACTTAGGATCTAATTGAGATAAGAGTGGTGAAAGGAGTAATTGTACGGTAACTGATTCTATGGAAGGGTATAGTCAAATCACTTGACTTTCCTGACATTTGGATAGTCATTATGCCTAGCTAGAGGCTGCTCATGATTTGTATAATAGTGTATCATAAATATCAATAGGGATTGATAAAATGATTTAAACAAGTTTAAATCATGTGAGTTTTGAATGGAATTCATAATTACATATTATACTGCCAATATGGATAGGAACCCAATAGGTCACACACATATAGAGTAAAGGATAAAATGGTCAAATGACAAGGATAATAATATTTGATATTATTATGGGAAGAGAGAAATGAATAAGAGAATAATTAATTAAAGAGTTTAATTAATTATGATCGGGTAGAATTGTTCGCAGAACTTTTTAGAAATATTCTGTAAAATAGACCTAATTGAAATATTGTATTTCATAATTAATTATTATTGGACTATAAGTTTTATAAGGCTAATATAATAATTAATAGATCCATTGGAGGAATTAAAAGAGGCTCGAAGAATTGGTTTTGGCGCAGAAACCCTCTAGAGGAAGGGTTACACACCAAACCCATATAGAAGGCCTTAGAGGCCTAATTCTTAGATAAAAAAAATTAAATATATTTCATAAGTGTTATGGAGCCTACATATTTAATTTAGATGGATTTGGAATTCATTTGGGTGATTAAATTCAAGTGTATGCATAAAGGGCCTAGTTTATGGGTTTTGCGCATAATCCTTTATGAATGGACTCAAATTGGATTTAATTAAGCCCAAATAAATTATTAATAATTTCAGAAGTCCATTTAATATTTCTCCAGTAATTTTAAAGAGATCAATCCCATTATGAAGTTGGATTTTTAACCTAACTATAAAAATTCAAGTGATAGGGATTTTAGGGTTAAGTGAACATTAAGAGAAAATAAATTCTCTCTCTTTAAAAAAAAAACCCTAGCTGCCACTCCCTAGCTAGCATCAAGGGGAATTCAGCCAGTTCTTATGTTCAATCATTATTGGTTTATTCAATCATTCTCTAGTGTGGATTACTAATTGGAGGTGTTCAATTTTGGACACTGTGGTTTGTGACAACCCAGTGAAAAGAAAAATCAACTGTTCAACAAAAATCAAAGGTAATTTTTATTATTCTAATTAATATTTATATTGTAAATTCATGGTAACGTCAGATCTATTGGTTAAAAATTTTAAATTTCGTTTATGCATATGATGCATGTAACCGATAATTTTCAACATATATATGTGTGTGCATGTGTACATACATATGTTTACATACATACGTGTATATGTGTGTGTGTGTGTGTGTATACACATATGTATATATATTGATATGTATATGTGGACATATGTGTATATAGACATGTGTGTGTGTGTATTATAATAGGAACTCTCTAATTTATTTTAAGTGTCACTTCTCAAATTTTAATCTAATAATTATTACATAATTTTTTAATTAAATTATAAAAATTAAAATGGGATAGTTCAAATCTATTTAAATAGAAAATCAGATAAATGTTAAAATCTAAATACTTTATCTTTTGTCCAAAAATAAAATTACAATAATTTTAAAAAATAGAAAAATGAATGCCAACTTATTTAACAACTTAAGTTTACAGGAAAAAACCAAACACACTTTCTATTTCTTATTTTCACTTTCATGTACACTTCTTTTTCTTTTTTTCTTCTCTTATTACAACTTTTGAAATCTTTCAAATTCAAAATAGGACTAACAAGTATTTTTATCACTTCAATTGGAACTTGGTAAGAAAATTTCACTTTTTCTTGTAATTTTTAATACTATGTTTATTAATTTTTTTCTTAGTTGATTTTTTTATTATTTTATAGATTATTTAGGTTTTGATAAATTGAATATATATTTTAACACTAATCTCGAATAAAATTAACAAAATAGGCAATTTTAATGATAATTGATTAAAATGAAATGTTTTCTTTTTGTTAATTTTGATAGTATTGACATTGAGCTAATTATACAATGGTTTCAGAATATGAAATTGTGTCGAGGACAATTATGAAAATTATATTTTTATTTGATTTTAAAAATTATTCTTTTTTAATTTTAAATGAAATATATTATTATTGTATAATTTATTTTTTTAATTTTTAATTTTTTATATTAAAATTATATTGTATGCTCCCGCTGACCCAAGGATCCTAGCTCCACCACTCTATGTGAACATGTATATGAGCTTGTTTATACTTCTATTAAGTCTACTCATCAATCTTATGAATGTAAAACAATATAAATAAAATATAAGAATATAAAAGAAGACATAAATCTATCTACCTGGAGATGCATTTATATATACATAAACATATACATGAACATGTATAACTGATGATTGCCCAAATAAGTAATGCATATGCATATAGAGGTTTAAATTAAGTAAGGCATATGTATATGGATGTTTATATTCTTAAGAGTATACATTAATTATTAAACTACATTGTTATACTTATTTATGAATAGTTGCACAAGCATGAAAATATATACATACTTAATATATGTTTAACTATACAATATGCTTTAAGGAAAAGTGAGAGTGTATATATGTATGTGCATATTGTTTAAATAGTGAAGCAAATGATAATAATTATCTCATTATACACACACACACACACATAAAGAGTTTTATACTTTTGTATTGATTACAAGTAGAAGATGTGTTTATATGAGCATGTCTATGATTTTATGCTCATTAATATATATATATATATATATATATATATGAATGAGCTAAAGATATATGCTACGTAAAATAGAAAAGCGAATTAGATTAAAGAAAAAGGTTACAATTGCCTACGTCTATGTCTAGGTTGTGGATAGATAGGCATGTCCATAAGGGTATCTTGTAGCTACCATAGTTTTGACCCCGTTTGGATCATTAGCCAACCCCGTTTGCATTGGCTTGACCGGTCCATAATACAGAACTAACCCCATTTGGGTCCATAGTTTAATACCTTTGGGTGTTTTTATTATACCTTCGGGTACCATAGCATCACCCGTTATCAATATCCTTAAAGAGGTGCAAGCTTGTTACAGGACACAAGAAAATTATTATATAAGAAAAAAATATGATAAAGATGATATGATATTTGTATAACGAATGGTAAACACGAAATTAATTGAAGATATCTTTAAAACATGTAACTTTATAGTATTATAGTATCACATGCATGAAATTGTTGTTGTAAATACATAATGCTTTCTACACTTAAAGCCAAAAGTTATACATGAACACTTTATGATTATTTGATGGTTCATTATTAATCATATTACGAATATATATTCTTTATAGTTATATGTTGCATACTTGATATCGAACAATTGATGTGTGAATCATGCCTAATTTGAGATTGAATTAATCATTGCATAGATAGACTTTTAAAATATGAACTTACAACTTATGTATGTAATTTGGAATGATTCATGGGTTAGGTACAAGCTACTATTCTAATGTATTAATAAGCTAGAAGTGTATGTAAATAAAACGATAATATAATAATGAAAACCAAATTTAGACTACTAATAAATGCATATGATACATAGGATAGTAAAGTAATGTAAATATTTATATGTTATGGAAATTGTTACTTAGAATAGGTTTATATAGATCTAATTAACTAGCCTAATCACTCAATAACAATTATTAGGATTCAGTTATAAATTTAGCCTTTTATATACACATACACATGAAAGTTATGTGAGTCACTAAGACTAACTAAGAATAATAAATATGAACTAAGTAAAACAAATAAATGTAAGTACATTTAAGAGTTACATAAATGTGTTCAAAGGCAATAAAGTACTAAGTAAGTAAGCAAATTAGAAGTAGGTGATGAAGTTAAATATAAGTATTACATGTGACAATGCTAGAAAAGTTTGTAAACGCACACAAATAGATAGTTTATATGATCTTACATATAGTAATAATTGCTTTAATGTGGAATTTAACTTAATAGGCATGTTATTAACCAATAGGTTAAGATTTTAAAAATGATACAATAATTAAGAATGATACAGTAAGTTGTATAATATTTTATGGTGTTGTGAACATATTATCTGATGTTGTTATTATGTTAATGTATGCCTAATAGTATGCCCATATGTGTGTGTATATTAGTGATGACTTCTATGAGATTTCATCTTCATTTTTTTATTATGTTCCCTACTAATCTAGTAAGCTTAGCACAGGTTTTAATCCGTGCAAGTTTAAAAATAAACAAGTTAACTGAGGGATCATCTGCAGCATTGAAGGCCAACACCAAGGGAAGATACTAGGATTTTCTTTAAAGTTCAAAATTCGTAAAAGTATTAATGTACTTACATGAACTTATGTTATCTAAATGTATAATAACAAGTTATTTATTGTAATCTAAACTTAATATTCTACAATAATGGATGCTAAGGATTGGCAATTAGATTACATTTATTATCAATATGGTATGAATGGTAACAGAGAAAGCCCTTAAAAAGAGCATTACAAATCATAGCATGAAATGATACAAATATAGAGTTCCCGTGGGTTCTCTCAATAAGGCATTATCTCATAACAAGTTTAATCACCATATAAATAAGCTAGGCATAAGACATATGAGTGATTGGTTCTAGTGCAAGTGGCAGATTATTAGGAGTATGCCTTAGAACCCATGTATGTTAGGCATGTTTTCATGTATATAAACTCATTATCATTTATAAGAAAGGTTTTATTCATTTGGTAATACTATGTTTCGATTATATCTCATTTGAATTTATATCTTAAATTAATAAATGAAGTCTTTGGTATTATCATCACAATGCAAAGGCAATCATGAAAAAGTCCATGATGTGAGATGCCTATTACATACAAATGTGTTAATACCCAAATATCCCTAGTCATAGTATTAATCAGACAGGAATTATTAATACATATAAACTAGCATATGTTATACTTCTTGAAAGGTTCAAGTAGTGGTTCTTATAACTATGATCATGGATATGATCAAAACTAACATGTGAATGCTTGTTAGCAGGACAACTATATTGGAGATCTACCAAGAAAATTCTCATATGGATATTAAATCTATGTTAGTGAGGAATATCTTTATAGTAGTGGTGTAAGTATTCTCAGACCTCAGATCACCAAAGTCATAACGGCTTACCTTCATCAAGGGGTGAATACAGTTAGGAGGTTGGATATATCATGACCTCTTTAAAAATAGTTGAGTGATCAATAAAAAATTCACCATCTTGAATTTATTAAGGAATTATCTCAGTTGTTCTATGATACACTTGTTCGAAGAATTTCTGGCCAAAGTGAAATGCCAAGGTGGATAAGATCCACAAAAATGCATTTTGGGAACAAAATTTATATTATTAGAACAACTATATTTAGGATTATGTGATTTGGCATTAATTGATAATTAAAACTTAAATGTGATAAAGGTGAAAGGAGTAATTTCACTGTAACTTTTCTATCACTTGGGTAATCATGATGTTTGGCTAGAAACATTTCATGATTTGTACATGTACATATATATAAACACTAATTGTAGAATTTATATAATGATTTAAAGAGTTTTAAATCATGCAATTCTATAATTGCAATTATGTTTGTACTGCCAAGTGGACTAGAAAACTAGATAGGCCACACACCCATATGAAAAACGCATTTTGGTAAAATGACATTATTAATAATATTTGGTATTACTATGAAATGAGAAAACAAAGGAAAATAATTAATTAAAAGAGATTAATTAGTCGTACATGTGCTAAAGACTTCATTAAATAGTGCACAAAAATTTCTACACATTGTCTATAAAAAGGGGCTAAATTTGATCTAGAATAAAAAAATTATTGGATAATTAGCTTCAAACCAATAATGAAAGTCATCAGTGCAAAAGTCTACTAGGAGTGGTATATGCACAAAAGTTATAAAAAAAAAGAATTGAAGCCTAGTTTTTGGGTTAAGTAAATTAAATATGTTTAAAAATATTTATGAACCTTATATATTTAATTTAGTTGTATTTGAAATTGATTTAGGTAATTAAATCTAAGTCCACATACATAAGCCTAATGAAAGGGTTGTTACACATAGCCTTTTTAGAAAGGGTCTAGATAGGATTTAATTGAAACCAAATTAGTTAAATATTACAGTAGCCCATCTAAATTAAATCTCTAGTTTTTTTAAGAGTTCTAAGATATGAATTTTTAACGTAACATATAAAAGCATACATTTGGTGGGATTAGAAGATAATTTCTCTACCTCCTTATTTTCTTTTTAGCCAAAATGCTCCACTAGTGACAAAGTAACTTTAGCTAATTATCACCTAAAAGTTCTTAGTTTTTTGCCACTTTTTTGGCGTGGATTACGCATTTGAGGTATTTATAATTAGACTATGGTTTATCACAATTCGATGTGATAAAATTAATTCACCAACAAAGCTTAAGATAAATTTTGGATTCCTTTATTTATATAATTTCATGGCAATCATATAATTAAAGTTTTAAATTTTTGCCTTGTTGTTCACTTTAAATTCCAAGAAATGGCACTTTTAAATTTTTCTCATTCTTCTTCACTTTACTCTTTTCACTTCCTCATATTAAGTATTAGCTACAAATTTCTGCTTGCCAAAAAGTAAAATAAAAAAATCACAAATAAACACATATTGTTTCAATAGCTCAATACTGTTAATTTGATTTTGGATTTATGTATTTATTTCACTTTTCTTTATGGTTATATTCAAGGTTTTTGTTATTTTTCTCAGCATAATTTGATTTTGATTCACCCAAAAAAGTAATAAAAGACATTTGAAACTAATGCTTCAAGACATATTTTCTTTTCCATCGATTATTTGAGCTATTTTGGTCAAACTCTTAAGGAATTCTTGATGCTGGAATGTTATTGTATGGCTTGAATTAGAATCAAAATCTCTTCCTTATCGGTAATACTATTATTTTGATTAACGCATATACAAATAAATAAAATTTCAAAAGAAGACCTTTCTTTTTTGTTAATTATTGCAATTGCAATATAATTTTTCTTATTATGAAACCTAGGATTTTTATTATGCTTTTGATGAATTTTTTGAAAAATATATAATTATTATATAATAATTAAAAGAAAGGCAGAAATAGTAGAATAGAGAATTTTCTATTATTGATTATCTACTGAATAACTACAATAGGCTATTTATAGGCACAAAATAGAAGAGGTAGACTTCTACTAGAATAGGGAGAATGATGAGTTTGATAGTCATCCAAATATCTCATAATTATCACAACACTTCCCCTTGGATGACTATGCACTATGAATATGCCTCGTTAAAACCTTGCTAAGAAAAACCCAGTGGGATAAAAACTTAGCAAAGGAAAAAGAGTATAATATTCATATGTACTTCCCCTCAACAATAAAATGAATCAAACTAAATATTGTAATTGGCGTATTCTAAAATTGTGTACATGTTTCTTGAAAATTGAATTTGGTAGGCCTTTGTGAACAAATCTACTGGATTATTACTTGAGCAAACTTTGCAAACATCAATCTGTCCTTCTTTCATAAGTTCATGAGTATAGAAGAATTTTAGTGAGATATGTTTGGTTCTATCTCCTTTGATATAGCCACCTTTGAGTTGTGAAATACATGCTGCATTATCCTCGTACAATTTTGTTGGCTTTTTCTCCACTGCCAACCCACTTGTTCCCTTAAGATGTTGAGTCATAGTTCTCAACCACACACATTCACGACTTGCTTCACGGATGGCTAATATTTTTGAATGATTTGAGGAAGTAGCAATGATTGTTTGCTTAACAGATTGCCAAGAAATAGCAATGTCACCATATGTGAAGACATAACCTATTTGTGACCGAGCTTTATGAGGATCTTATAGGTATCCAGCATCATCATACCCTATCAATTCTAAATTTACTCCTTTTGAAAAAACTAAACCCATTTTAGAAGTGCCACGAAGATAACTTAGAACATATTTTACACCATTCCAGTGCCTTTGAGTTGGTGCAGAACTAAATCTTGCTAGCAAATTAACTACAAAAACTATATCTGTTCTAGTGCTATTTGCAAGATATAAAAGTGCACCTATTGCACTAAGATATGGTACTTCAGGACCAAGAATCTCTTCGTTATCTTCTTGTGGGCGAAAAGGATCTTTTTTGACATCAAGAGAGCGAACAACCATTAGAATGCTAAATGGATAAGACTTATCCATATAAAATTGTTTCAAGATTTTCTCTATATAAGATGACCGATGTACAAGAATTCCTTTTGAAAAATATTCAATTTGAAATCCAAGACAAAATTTTATTTTTTCGAGATCTTTCATTTCAAATTCCTTTTTTAAATATTCTGCAGTAATAGAGATCTCTTATAGAGTCTCCACTATGTTTAAGTCATCAATATAAACTACAACTATAGCAAATCCTAAATTTATATTCTTGATAAAAATGCGTGGACAAATTGAATTATTCTCATACCCATTTTTCATTAGGTAATCACTTAGACAATTGTACCACATACGTCCAGATTTCTTTAATCCATACAAAGATCTTTGGAATTTTATCAAGTACATTTGTTGAGGTGTTGAATTATATGCGTTAGGCATCTTAAATCCTTCAGGGATTTTCATATAAATGTCATTATCTAATGATCCATATAAATAAGTTGTAACTACATCCATTAGATTTATATCAAGTCCTTTAGAGACTGCTAAGCTAATAAAAAATCTAAACGTAATTGCATCCATAACTGGAGAGTAAGTCTTTTTATAATCTATGCCTGGTCTTTGTGAGAAACCTTGAGCCACAAGTCTAGCCTTGTATCTTACAACTTCATTCAACTCATTTTTCTTACTTACAAAAACCCATTTATATCCAACTGGTTTGACATCTTCTGGTGTCAGGACTACTGGTCCAAATACTTTTTGCTTAGCTAAAGAATTTAGCTCAACCTAAATTGCCTCTTTCCATTTTGTCCAATCAAGTATTTGTTAACATTCTTCTTCAATTTTAGGCTCAGGCTCATCATCATTTGCTATTTCATAAGCAATTGCATATGCAAATACATAATTTCATCTATTTCTAACATATTTCTAGTTTTCAGTGAGATCTCATAATTTATGGATACCGAAACCACTTCTAGGGTCGTTTCTCTAGAAATATGTAATTGTGTATTTGAGTTATTCCTGGCCTCTTCAGGAGGATCAATTGAATGATTTTTTATTTCTCTCTTCTTTCGAGGAATAATATCTTTTACACCAATAAGTCTACCATGCTTCTGGCGTGAACTAGACTTATTTGCTGTTATACCTCCAAGATATCCTACGGGGACATTTAATCATGCAGAGGCATTTGCAACTGGAATGATTTGGTGACCTTTTGGGTATCTGTAAAGATATCGGGTAGTTGATTTATAGCATTTTGCAAATGAATTATTCTTTGAACTTCAAGTTCACATTAATTTGTGCATGTATCAAATTTGGACAAAGTTGGTATGTTCCAACTGATTTCTTGAGCTTTTGGCCCCTTTTCTTTATCTTCCCCTAATGGTGGGAAAACCAATTCATGAAATTGACAATCTAAAAATCTTACTCGAAAAAGGTCACCAGTTAAAGGTTTAAGATATTTGATAATAGAAGGGGAATCAAAACCTACATAGATACCTAAACGTTGTTGAGGGCCCATTTTAGTTCGTTGAGGGGGAGCAATGGGAACATATATAGCACAACCAAAAGTTCTGAGATGAGATATGTTAGGTTGTTGATCAAAAATAAGTTGTAAAGGTAAAAACTTGTTGTATATAGATGATCAAAGATGAACTAAAGATGCAGCATGAGTTATAGCATATCCCCAAACAGATGTAGGAAGTTTTGATTTCATGAGCATAGGTCAAGCAATTAATTGTAAACATTTAATGAAAGATTCGGCTAAATCATTTTGAGTGTGAACATGCGCAATGGTTCTATTGACATACAAAAATCATAAAATGCTTTTGAAGTAAATTCACCCGCATTATCTAAACGAACTGTTTTAATGAGATGATCAGGAAAACTTGACCTAAGCTTTCTAATTTGAGCTAGAAATTTATCAAAAGCAACATTACTGGATGATAGTAAACATACATGAGACCATCTAGTTGAAGCATCAATCAAAACCATAAAATAACGAAATGGTCTATCAGATGGATGAATTGGTCCACAAATATCTCCTTGTATTCTTTCTAAAAAAATAGGAGACTCCAAAGGTAATTTAGATAGTGAGGGTCTCACAATCAATTTATCTTGAGCACAAAAACTACAAAAATAATCATTTCATAAAAGTATCTTTTGATCTTTAAGTCCATGTCCATTTGTATTCTCAATAATACATTGCATCATGGTTGAACCGGGATGACCAAGGCGATCATGCCAAAGTATGAACATTTTAGGGTCTGAACACTTCCGGTGCATATAATTTGATTCAACCATTTTTATTTTCGTGAAATATAATCTTGTTGAGAAACTTGAAAGATTCTCTAATATGAACTTCAGGTTCAATTTTGTGGAAGTAATATATAGATATTCGACATTTTCATCATTTGTCGTTTCAATATGATATACATTACGACATATATCTTTAAAACTTAATAGATTTCTTCGGGATCTACTTGAATACAACGTATCATCAATATATAATTTTGTTCCATTTGGAAGCATAATTTGGACTCTTCCATAGCCTTTAATTACATTTGTAGAACTAGAAATCGTATTAACATTAATTTCAGCTAATGTTAATTGTATAAAATATTTTTTTAGAATAAATAGATCATGAGAATTCCTTAAGTAGAATTAAAGAAACTTTTGGTTCTCTAATAAATATATGAATTATCAATATTTTATGTATTATAATCGATCCGGAATGATCAAACCGGTCATGCCAAGTAATCAATTGTTAATTAATAAACTTCAGGCTTACTATTTTTATTATATTAGTATTTATATCAATTGATAAACATCAAGTTTCTTAATATCAATATCAAACAATTAGTAAACGTCAGGTTTACTAATATTTGTGACATACAGTCAATAAACTATATGTTTATTAGTATTTGTATCAATTTTCAAGTTTATTATAATCAATAAACTTCGAGTTTACCAATATTAGTATTGATTAATCAACAAACTTCTGGTTTATTGATATTTGAATAATTAGTCAACTGCATGTTACTAATACTTACATAACAATTAGTAAACTTTATGTTTACTAATATTGTGACAAATAATAAAATAAACATTTATTAGTATTTATATCAATTTTTTTTTCTTAAGTTAACTATAATAAATAAACTTCAGATTTACTGATATTAATATTAATTAATCAATAAACTTCATGTTTACTGATATTTATATAATTGGTAAATAATAGGTTATTAATATTTGTTAGTAAGCTTCAGGTTACTTAAATTTGTATTTATTAGCAAACTTCGAGTTTAATAATATTTGTATCAAAATCAAACTATCTGAAAAAATATATTACTAATCTTATACAAAGTAGATCTCAAGTATTTATCTTTCATTCTCAAAATGATATTCATTTCAGTGAATATTTTTTAAAAATATATGTCTGCAGGACATATTTGAGAAATAATAAATTTCCTAACAAATTGTATGCAAGTAATTGCATTATAACTCTTCAGGAGCCTTCAAATAATTATATTAGACATAACAACAATATACATATAGCAAATTGAAAACCAAATATGGCTTTACATAAAATATATTCATTATATATAATATAATAATTAAAATATAATTAAGCAAGGATCGAATTGCAATTATGCAAAATAAATCATCATATATAATATAATGATTAAAATATAATTAAGAAAGGATCAAATTGCAATTATGCAAAACAAATCACTAAAATCATGTTAATGTCCTTGGTAATAGAAAATGTTATTCTCAATTCTTAATATTTTCGTATATTGAAGTTTTTAAAATTATTTATTGTAGGGTAGAATTATCGACCCTTAATCAATCTCATTAACTCATGAGAATTAAAATAATTCAAAATTTATGAATTAAATCTACTTACCGTTTAATCTTGTAAATTATAATTCTTGATTCCTTCGAGCCGGGTTGTCATAAACCACTGACTTTCAATGATCAATAGAGACTATCGTGCTGATAACGTGTTATAAACTAATTGAAAGAAAGACATAAATTGTAGAATAGAGAATTTTCTATTATTGATTATCTACTGAATAAGCACAATAGGGTATTTATAGGCACAAAATATAAGAGGTTGACTTCTAATAGAATAGGGAGAATGATGAGTTTGATAGTCATCCAAATATCTCATAATTATCACAACATAATTTTGTTATTAATAATACCTAATATTATCATACTTAGGCCTAACCCAATAGTAACAGGTCCAGCCTAGACTCAAGCCCAATTGTTGCCTATCAACCCATAAGCCTATTGAGCACTTGCATTGACAAAGGTGGCCTAACGATTTTTATTTGCGCCATCCTGCTTGTCACATCAAATAGGCCATACCCTGTAAAATGTTGCATCAAATGCTCAAAACCTGCCAATTGCAAATACAGAAAATCTAATACTCAAGTACTCTAGCTTTGTAAGCTCTAGTTACCTAGGGACTATAAGTATAGAGAGAGACCAAGGATAAGGTATCGCACACATTACTACTCGCTCACTACACTTTCTCTCTCTAAGTCCTCTTTAACTTAGGAATCGGAGAGTTAATAACCTGCACACCAAAGGTAGTCTTTGTCTTCTTCACAGATGGGCTAGCCACGCTTATAGACCGGCCCAATCAACTCTTGGCTTTATCTTTTTCTCTTCATAAGTTCTATCAATTCAGGACTTATCAGTTATGATTCTAATGAACTGTTTGCGATCGATGTGATTTTGTTTATGATTTTAAGTAGCCATTTCTTCTGGTATATAGATAATGTAACGATTAATCTTTATTGTGATTATAAAATCTTGGATTTTTGTTGTGATATTAAGAAAAATATATGAGAAGTTTAAACAAATATCTTTTAATTCAAAATAGCAAGGACTTAAATTTTTGTTATATGCAAATTATGTCCTCAATTAATTCTTAATATTTTCATTACAGTACATATTGTTTTACTTAAATATAAGAATTAAATAAATTTTCTATTGTAGTCTGTGCATAACGCAAAGGTTGTGCTAGTAAAGAGTGTATGCTTAAGAAAAAAGTATGATGCTCTCTTCCATGCTCCATGTAGAAGTCTCATACTA
Organism: Excoecaria agallocha; assembly: GCA_037975025.1. NCBI lineage: Eukaryota > Viridiplantae > Streptophyta > Magnoliopsida > Malpighiales > Euphorbiaceae > Excoecaria > Excoecaria agallocha. Next base: position 31,279,486 of record CM075819.1, read on the forward strand.
CTTTATAGCCTCCCTAGCAAAAGAAGGCAATCACTTTAATCAATTATCAGACTAGCATTTATGTCATATGGAATTTATTTAAAAAGTGAAGTCATATTTAACAATTGTTGAATGAGTTACATAAGAAAACATCATCCTTGCATGTCCAAATTTTTCATTGTCCTTACAGAAAAGTAATGGAA